>CANTUT010001031.1:5000-90000 GCA_947687605.1 Reutealis trisperma
ATGTATTTTAGCTCATCGAAGGCTGTTTGATACTCGTTAGTCCATTCAAATACTTCAGTCTTCCAGAGCTTCTTGAAAAAGCAGGAACCTCTTAGCATATTTGGACATAAACCTATTGAGCACAATTATTCATCTGTCAACCTTTTTACCTCTTTGATGTTGTGAGGGGGAAATGGGTTTGACTCAATGCCCTTCTTACTTACTATGAAACCCTAAAACTTGCCACCTTGGATGAAGAAAGTACTCTTTTCTGGATTCAACTTCATCCCATACTCATTCATGACCTCAAAAACTTCTGTTAGATCATTGACATGGTCTTCAAAGCTCTTACTTTTTATAATCATGTTGTTAGCATAGGCCTCAAGATTCCTGCCAAGTTGGCTTTTGAATATCTTATTAACAAGACATAGGTAGGTTACCCCTGAATTTTTAAGGCTAAAGGCATGGACACATAACAATAGATGCCTTTTCAGTGATGAAGTTGTCTTCTCTTTGTCATTATAGATGCATTTTTATTTGGTGATATCCTTGCTTGGCATTAAGGGAAAAAAAGTATCCATACCCATTTTTTGAATCGACGAGCTTGTTTATCATTAGTAAGGAAAGGAGCCTTAGTGCTTATTTATCATTGGTACAGATAGGAGCCTTAGGGCATGCTTTTATTTAGGTCATTGAAATCCATACACATCTGCTAACTTCCATTTCTTTCTTCACTAAGACAATGATGGTGAGCCACTTAGGGTATTGGATTTCTGTTATGAAGCCTGCTTCAAGCAATTTGTCCACCTCCTCATTAATCATAATCTACCTCTCATGTCCAAAGCACTTCTTTTTCTGTTTAACAGGGATGAATGATAGAATGACATTGAGCTAGTAAGTGATAATGTTTAGGTTTACTCTTTTCATTTTTGACAAAGACAAGGCAAAACCGGACAAATTATTTTTCAGAAATTAGTTAGCCTTTTTCTTCTATTCGTTGCCCAAAGATGAGTTAATTAGCAGAAACCTTTCTGGAACTTTGTCATTCATAGAGAATTTTCTAGCTTCTCTATAGGCTTAGTTCATTGTTCAGGCATCCAGTTCACTTTTTCCCTTGCCTCGAATACAACCACTTTTTCATATTCAGACAAGGTTGAGCTCTTTTTGGCTTTCTTCCTTTCTCTATATAAGCTACTCGCTTCCTATCCTTAAGTCCTAGATAGAGAGAATTCTCCCCTATGCTCATCTTTATATGCCTTATATTTGTCATGTCATCTAATTTATATAATAGTGGCCTTCCCAGCATGATATTGTAAGCCAATAGGACTCATACGACCATGAACAACCATCACAGTGACAAATTCTAAGGCAATGCCAATAGTGAAAGGCAATTTCACCACCACCAATGTCGGGATTCTTTATCCATCCAAAATGTGAAATAGATTTCCTAACTATTCTAGGTCTTTCTATTTTAAACCCATCGTCAGGTAGGCTTCTATCACATCCCACTGTTGGGATATGATAATCCTAGAGTATGGGTAGGTCTAAAGCCACCGAAAACCTGTAGAAGCTAACTAACTCTGTGACTTAATTATAGTCTAACAGAGTGTCAACTGCACATATAATACTATCTAGGATACAAAACTTGCAAAAATCAAAATTTCACTCCCAATAATTTTCTCTCTTATATCTACATACCTAATTAAATTTTCCAATATCATCATCAATTTGATGCATATTTTTATTAAGTCATTCATTGTTATCATTGTAAAACTTAAATAATTTACAACACTTATATATATGCATAAAGATTACAACACCACACTAATAATTTTACATACCATGGACATATAGAATATTATAAATATTTATAATATTCAAAATATAATTTCTCTCTTTTATGCACAAGTTTCAAGTGAGAATGGATACTTGAACTTTTTGAACCACTTCTAAGTTCCTATGAAAAAAATTAGAGAGTGGGATGAGTAAACACATAGTGAGTGAAAAATATGCTACCATACTTGTGGGTTAAGTATTCAAGGTTGGCCCACAAGGGTAGCTCATGGTTTATAATTCAAAAAACTAGAAATATATATATGTGTGAGGTCTCGCCCGAGCATTGGTCCGATCTGCTAAAGGGAATCGAAATGCTCATTTGAGAAAGAATTCACAGGAAGCCCTTGGGCTTATCTTTGATAGGTTTGAAAATTGTTTCATGGAGTTGCCACCTTAATTTATTTTTATTGAGGAAAATATAAGAAAAAAACTCATTTGACTCCAATCATTACCTAAAGGAAAAAAAAGATCACTAGCCTTGAAACCAAAGAGGATTTGCGGACTAGGTTTTCAGTTTACTTTAACAAAATAAGTTTGGCTAATTAATATAAGAGTGAATTAAAATATATTTCATGAATTTTTTAAAATGCATAAACAATTTATAATATGCATAATCTTTCAATCCATGTTTATACACAATTAGAATTCAAAATAAAAGAGAGGTAATATTAGAATGAGATCCTAAACTTAGGGGATACCTTCTCTAGCCCTTATGGGTTTTAGGGAAGTCACACATTCCCCAAACTAAACCTAATAACAAAATAAAAGAAATCAAAATAAAAGTAAGTGAAGAAGGTGATAGGGCAGAGAGTTGGTTAGTTTTAATTGGATTTGATGCTTGAACCAAGCATGCTTGTGTATCCCTTTGAATAGGAATAAGAACTAATTGCTCTCTCATTGAAAATGTTCTTTTATTTTATGGCTTGAAGTTTAATTTACTTAGTGTTGGTCAATTATACGATAAAGGTAACAATGTCACCTTTGACTATAAAGCATGTATTATCACTACTTTGGTTAATGATAATGTAGTGTTTAAGGGTGAAAGGGAAAATGATTTGGCTAATATAGATGTCAAGTGTTTCATGTATATTAGCAATAAGTCTTGACTTTAGTATAGAAGACTTGGGCATGCAAGCATGGAGCTTGTTCACAACCTTTGCAAGGATGAGCTTATTGATGGTCTTCTAAAGATTTAATTCTCAAAGGACAAGACATATGGACCATGCCAAATAAGAAAGCAACACAAGTCATCTTTCAAAACTAAAAATGTTGTAAGTACTTCTAGACGCCTTTAACTTGTGCATATGGACTTGTTTAGACCTAATGGAGTTGTTAGTTTGGGTGGAAAGGTTTATGCCTATGTGCTTGTTGATGACTACTTTAGATTTACTTAGGTTAGTTTCTTAACTCATAAGAGTAATGCCTTTAGTGCATTCAAAAGTTTTGGAAAAAGAGTTCAAAATGAAAAAGGTTATTTCAATTCAAAAATTAAAAGTGATCATGGAAAAGTATTTGAAAATGAACTTTTTAAAATTTTTGCATTGAGCATGGTGTTTCACATAATTTTTTGGCTCTTAGAACACCACAACAAAATGGTGTTGTAGAGAGAAAAATAAAACTTTAGTTGAAATGGTTAGAAATATGCTTAATGATTATGGTCTACCTACTTATTTTTTGGTGGAAGCCGTAAACACTTCATGTTACATTGCCAATAGAGTTTTCAAAAGACTAATTTAAAATAAAACCTTTTGTGAGTTATAGAATGGAAGAAAGCCCAAAATTTCATTTCTTAGACTTTTTTTTTATTACAAGTGCTATATATTAAATACTAAGGATAACCTTGGGAAATTTTCTTCTAAAACCTATAAAGGTATTTTCTTAGACTATTCCATCACTAGCAAGGCTTATACAATCTTTAACAAAAAAATATATGGCAATTGAAAAGTCTATAAATGTTGTGTTTGATGAATATAGTAAGCTTAATCTTAGGAAATGTAGTGTTCTTGATGATTTTGTAAGTGAATTTGAGAGGCTTGGAATTGCTCAAGATAACATTCCAAAGGAAGGTGAATCTAAGGAACAAAGTCAATAAGATCATGAACCTTCACCACATCCATAAGAGGAAGATACTCAAGGACTTCTAAAGGAGTGGAGATATCCTAAGAATTACCCCAAGGAGCTTATCATTGGCAAAATTTGAAAGGGTGTAAGTACTATATCTCACTTTAGAGCCTTAGATGATAATCTTTCCTTTATTTCTTAAATTGAGCCAAGGACCATTGATGAGGCTCTTGATGATGAGAGTTAGGTGATTGCCATGCAAAAGGAACTTAACCAATTTGAGAGAAACAAAGTTTAGAAACTTATTCCTAGACCTAAGGATCATCCAATTATTATATGTAAATGGGTTTTAGAAACAAGTTAGATGAGCATGGTTCCATAACTAGAAATAAGGCTAGATTGGTCCCCAAAAGGTATAACCAAGAGGAAGGAACTTGGCTATGATTAACCTTTGCTTCGATATCAAGATTAGAGGCTATTAGGATTCTTCTTGCATATGCATATGATATGGATTTTAAACTTTTTCAAATAGATGTGAAAAGTGCATTTTTAGATGGTTTTAATGAGGAGGAAGTGTATGTTGAACAATCACCCAGTTTGAGCATTATGAACTTTCAAACCATGTTTACAAATTAACTAAAGCCTTATATGGATTGAAAAAAGCTCCTACAGCTTGATATGAAAGCCTTAGTTTATTTCTTTTGAAAAATAATGTTATAAAAGGGAAGGTTAACACAACTTTATTTGTGAAAAAGCACAATAATGACACTTTAATTGTTCAAATTTATGTTGATGATATTATTTTTGGTGCTGCAAATGAACATCTTTGTAAGGATTTTACTCAGTGTATGACTAGGGAATTTGACATGAGCATGATGGGTGAGCTCACAAATCAAGTAATGCAAGGATGGGATTTTCATCAACTAATCCAAGTACACCAAGGAGCTTCTAAAGAAGTATATGATGGATTGTTGCAAGAGTAGCAAGACACTAATGAGCACATCAATAAAGCTTGACAAGGATGAAGAGGGTAAACCTATAGATGAGAAAAAAGTATAGAGGTATGATTGGCTCACTTCTTTATCTTAGAGCATCTAGACCCAATATAATGTATAGTATATGTTTGTGTGCTCATTTTCAATCTTGCCTTAAAGAGTCTCATTTGCATGCAGTAAAAATTTTTTTTATAGTATTTATGTGGCATATTGCATTTAGGTTATGGTATCGTAAAACTCTTAATTTTATACCCTTATGACATTAGCTACGATTAGTGAGCTACGTAGAGCTAGTATGGCAGTCAAGCTAAAATAGATTTCCTTAATTTTATACCCTTTAATTTGTATTTAAACCTTAGAAACACTTAAGCTCGGTAAACAGACCTCTAAAAGCTAAAATTGCCAAAATCGGCAAACTAGAAAATGGAGTCGTAGGAACTAAAACCTATCCCTTTGACCTCTGAACCACCTTTATATCATCCGGGATTGAATAATAATCACAATGCAACTAGAATCACTCAAATCGGATAAAAAGGGGCCAAAAAAAGAATGAAATCTGGGTGGCACTAATGACACCACACGGTTGCCACCCATACTGTCGGCACACCTCCAATGCCACAGGACTTTCATTCTTTCTTGTTTTGCCCTTAGATTTTTTCCTATAAATAGGAGTCCTCTCATAGTTATTGGACAGATGGTTTCAGATATGAAAAATTTCCAATTTCTATTTATCTTGTGAGATCCCAATCTAAGTTGGAACTTATATCTGGTGCAAGACTTGCCTCGTTCATACGAAAAGTGCAAAACCAAGGTATAATTTCTTCTTTTAAGATTTCTTAAATTAGATTTAGAATTCTCTCTTTTATATATTTCCTTAGGTCTAAAACTAAAAAGATATAATCTTGTTAATTTTAAATCTGAATTAAATTAATAAATCAAATTAACCTTCTCCAAAACTCCCTCTATCATAAGAAGGAAGAGCTGCATGGGGTTTAATTTCCATTCAAAGGGATATGCAGACATACCAGTCTTTTAGGCATTAATTCCAAAAAAATTTTTTTAAATAATTTTCCCTTTATCCTTTATTTGCTTTGATGAGATTATTTCTATTTCTATTTTATTTTATTTTATTTATGCATAATTGTGTTGTTTCTTTTGTACTAATCTTTTTTTAATTTATGGATTCTTGCAATTAATTGAGGAATGTGTGCTTTTTCCAATACCTATAAGGGCTAGAGAAAATATCATCTCTTTCATTTGTTTTTAATCCATTTTGTTTGTAATAATTCTTAAATAGATTTTATTTTGTATATTGCTGTCATGCATAGCACGGATATTATTGCTCAATAAAAATCTTTATTTTTGTTCATGAAATTTATTTTAAGTTATTTTAAGTCATTTTGTATTAAATTTCCTAAACCAATTTTATTAAAATAAATTGAAAACCTAGTTCCCGAATCCTCTTTGGTCTTGAGGCTAGTACACTTTTTCTATTGGGATAAAATTGGAGTCAATTTGGATTTTTTTTCCCTAATCTTTTTCCCAAATAAAAAATAAAATTAAGATGTTGACTTTTCAAAATCAATCAATCTAAACTAGTGGGTTCCATCATGAGTTCAAATCCAAATAAGCATTTCGATCCCTTTTAACGAATTAGATCGGTGCTCGGGCGAGGCCTTATAGCCAGCGAATCCACTGGAGACTACCTTCTTTTTTTATAAAAGAAATAAGAGGTTTTCATGCATCACTTGCATAGGTTTCTTGCCTTTCAACCTAAATTTCTTAGGAAAACAATGGATAGAAAGTAACATAGAGTGGGTAACCCTCATTGGGTGTATTTGTCGATAGTGAAATCATCCACTCTGTAACAAATCCTTTGATCCTTTAGAAGGTGTAAAAAGCATGCATATACTATTGGATCTAAGCGAGGCTTCTTAACTCACATGTGATTAGGTATATTGTTGCTCTAGTGTGATAGGTACCCCATCTAAGCCATCATTTCCCTTTTCATATAATGAACCTAGATCTTGACTTTAGGTTGTATGTACCATAATCAAAATTTTGTATCTTTACATTCTCATGAAATGTTTCTCCATGCATATCATGCATTCATATTGTATAAAACATGTATTCATTTCAAATATAGGCTACACCTTGAACTGAAGAAGGATCACATATTCACTTCTATCTAAACACCTTCACTTCTAAACTATAAACACTCTCACATCTCTATCCTAAAGGTAGGTTGGAACTTTTGAAAAGGAATCAGGAAGGTTGTATGGCTTTGCCATTTGTAGCATGATTCATGGAAAAGAGCAAGTCAAGCTATTTTGCCATTTGAAATTGAAGAGACACTCATAATGATCCATTATTGGATTGACTTAATGCAGGTGAGATACTAGCTGATGGGAAGTACCCTAAAGAGTGGCTAAAGGATAAGTGAGACAAGACAACTTGAGGATAAGAATGTGACAAACTAGAGATTATGCATTTGCTTTTTGAGTTAGGCGATGGGATGGATGAACAAGAGATAATGACATTTTGGAAAGACATGCCCCCATTGTAGGATTAGGGCATGGAAGATAGTATAAATTTAGAGAACAAGCCTCCAGTGAGGAAAGATGACTTTGAGGGACAAAAGGATTGATTGAAGATGATTTGATTACTTTGGACACAAAGAAAGATGACTAGGATGAGCTTTCTCTCTCTCTCTCTCTCTCTCTCTCTCTTAGCTCTAACTTTTGCCTAAGCCAACCTTTTGGGTTTTTAACTTAACGAGCTTAAATTAAAGAAATTTGAAAGAAAACATTCCATCATGATTTGGGTTGCTGCTTTGAGAGGTTTTGATTTTTGAGTTCTGGATTTGACAAAGGTCTTTTTTGAACTTATTGCCCCTTATTAAGGTGCATCATTTGATTACCTAAAGTGCAATGGGTAATTCCATTTGATTTGCTCTTCTTGCTTCAAATATTTGATCATTTGACCTTTTTTGGTTAGGTGTGATTATTGATGGCACCTCAAATTCTAATATATGCTAAATATGGTGGATTTAATTGACTATTTGTTCATTTCCCTCTCTTTTTTGCCTTTTTTTTTTTCTTTTTCTGTCTCTTTAAGCTCATCCATGTTGGGCTAAATGTGAAAGATAAGAAAATAGATGCACAAATAAGGAAATGTAAATGTATTATTGTAAAGAAAACTTTATTACAGGATAACAAAAAGGCACCATCATGGTTGACAAAAGTACAAAAAAAAAAAGATAATAGACTTTGAGTTAGATTTAGACTTAGACTTTGAGATATGAACTTTGACTTGGATTTAAACTTGAGATTCAACCTTAGACAGGTCAGATTAGTTGGACTTGAACTCTTTTATGTCATGCCACTTGGGGCTGAAGTAAGGTGGGATTGAGTTGG
The DNA here is from genome assembly GCA_947687605.1 of Reutealis trisperma. Taxonomy (NCBI): domain Eukaryota; kingdom Viridiplantae; phylum Streptophyta; class Magnoliopsida; order Malpighiales; family Euphorbiaceae; genus Reutealis; species Reutealis trisperma. Next base: position 13,288 of record CANTUT010001031.1, read on the forward strand.
GTTCAAGTTCTTTATCACTATTCAGGTTGTTGATGGGGAATTTAGGTTGAAATAATTCTCTTCGAATGCATGTTGATGGGAAATTCAGGTTGAAATAATTCTCTTCAAATGCATTCTTTAGCCTTTAATATAGTTGAAACCAAAGCTTTGAAGGTATGTAGGCATTAGGTTAGCAAGTGAACTTGATAGGTTAGGAGTAGATTCTAAATAAGGACATCTACTTGTTCTTTCTTGGCTAGCCTGTTTACCATTTGAACAACTTTAGCTCTCCACCTAGTAAGGAATATGGAGGACTCATTTAAAAGTTGCTTAGCATTTTCTAAGTCTCTTCTTATGATATCCACTTATATGTTGTAGTGGTACTGCTTGACAAACACTTTGCAAAAGTCATCTCAAGTCTATTTTTGGGTGTCATCCAAGTTAATAAACCATCTCAAGGTAGCACTAGTAAGGGTTTATTGAAAGAGTTAAGAAAGAGCTTACTATTAAGACCAACTGGCTGTATTGCCCTTACATACATTTTCAAATGGATCTTAGGGTAAGTGGTACCATCAAATTTGTCCAAATTCAGCATCTTGAACTTTGGTGGCAACCATGCATTATGGAAGAGGCTTAATGAACTTGTATCAATCATGCCTTCCTTCTTCTTTAAACTTTTTATTTTTTTCTCCATGGCTTCTAATTTGGTTAGGATGATCTCAAGCTTAGTGTTAGGTATGGTTTCCTTACCTTGGAAAAGATCCATAGGAGATGAAGTGATTTATGGGTTTAGTAGGTGTTGGATGGAAGAATGTGTCAGTTTTTAGGATATCTGATAAGGGAAGTGATGGCTGAGGTACAATGTCAAAGATTGACTTAGAGAAAGAATAAGAGTGCATTTGAACTAATGTCAGATTTTAGTCCAGGTTGAGTGGATTTTAGAAATTGGGATTTGGGGTTTGGTTTATGCCACTCTAACTTAGCATGTCTTTGACATCATTTAGTATGGCTTCCCTTTGGGCCTAAATTCAAGCTGCTTGTCTCTTGACCATCTCTTCTTGTTGCTCTAATAGCTTGGTTAGAAGCTTATCCATAACATCTTTTTCAAATCCAATAAACATCTTGGCAATCTTTGAATGGGAAAAGGAGTTGGGTCAGTATCAAGTTTCAAAAAATGGTTATGTTGGGGTATGATAAACCAAGCACCTTAGGTTTAATGGTAATGGATGATGGTGTCTTATGGTTAGGTTGACAAAGTATGTGTAAAGATGAGGGTAGAGGTATATGATGTTAGCTAGGTTGGTATTTAACTAGGGGAGCTAAGTCAGATTTTAGCTTGAATAAGGATTTTGCTTTAAGTGGCTATGTCGGATTTTAGCTTTGAGGAACTAAAGTTTAGTTAGGAAGGCTAGGTTAGAGTTTAGCCTCAAGTAATTGGGATTGCAATTTATGGATGGTTTAGCATAGGCTTAAGGATGGGGGGACCATGGGTTTTGAGATTAGGTTATGAATGAACCATGTATTTGGATATTGGGTGAATCATAGGTTTTGTAATAGTTGGGTAATGGGTTTGATTGACTAGACCATGGGTTTAGATGGACTATGGGTTTAGATAGTACTATGAAAGATGAAGCTACGGATAAGAATGAAGCTAGGTCATTGTTTAGCTTAAGTAAGAATTGTAAAGGATGAAAGCTAGGTCAGTGTTTAGCTTAGGTAAGAATTGTGAAGAATGAAGGCTAGGTTAGTGTTTAGCTTAGGTAAGGATTGTAGGGATAAAAGCTAGGTCAATGTTTAGTTTAGGAAAGGGTTATAAGTGAGGACAAAGCTATAACAGTGTTTAGCTTATGAAGATATTGAGGATCATGATGAGGCTAAGTCAGTATTTAGCTTAGACAAGGATTCTGGGGGTTAAATTTTGGGTGCAAATAAAGGTAGCATGGTTGGGTTTATTTTTACCATATGTTTGACATGGATTTGAGTTTTTAACCATAGGTTGACGTGGATTATGGGTTTGGGTGTAAATGTGTTTGGATGGAGGTGAGAGGGTTTAGAGTAAAGGTGAGGGTATTTGGGATAAAGGTGAGAGGTTAGGATGAAGTCTTTCATGTTAAAGGCTAGGGATAATGGCATGTAAGGTTAAAGGTTAGGGTGAGATGCTTCTAGGTCAAAGGCTAGGGTTAATAGCATATAAGGTTAAAGGTCAAGGTGAGGTGCTCTAAGGCCTATGGTTAAAGTATTTAGGTTAAAATTTGAGATTCATGTATTGGTATTTGGATGAGGGTTATAGGTGATGGCCTTTTAATATTGTGGGGGTTAGGTTTTCAATTTATTTTAATAAAATAAGTTTGGCCATTTAATATAAGAGTAACTTAAAATATATTCCATGAACAATTTAAGATGCATGAGTAGTTTTGAATTTGCATGATCATTCAACTCATCTATTCAATAATAAACTAAATATACAATTAAGGTTCGAATAAAAGAAAGTTAATATTACAATAAAATCCCATACTTAGGGGGTACCTCCTTTAGCCCTTATAGGTTCTAGGGAAGTCATATATTCTCCAAAACTAAGCCTAATAACAAAGTAAAAGAAAACAAAATACAAGTAAAAGAAGAAAGTGATAGAAGGGTGAGAGTTTGTTAGTTTTAGTTGGATTCGATTCTTAAACTAAGCATGCCTGCATATCCCTTTGAATGGGAATCAAAACCCATACAGTTCTTCTTTCTTGCGAATGGGTTAGTTTAGCCTAGCCATTTTATCATATTTTGATTGATTCATTAAAAGAGTGCTGAGTTGATTGGTTTAACCAATTAATTACCAAGTGAAGTTAATTAAGTCAGATTCTAATTAACTACCTTAGGGAATAAAAAATAAGCAAAGAGCCTTAGAACACAAATCCCAAGGAGGGAAATAATAAATAAAATAAAGAAAAGGGAAAAAAACTTACCTCGGATGGCGAGCGGCAGCTAGCCTTTGATGGCGCGGCAGCTTGCTTCGAATGGTGGACAACAGCTAGCCTCGGATAGTGGACATGAGCCTTGGGCAATAGACTTGCCTCAAATAGGTGGGCAAAAGCCTTTGACTTGTTGTGTAGGAATCAAGGAGAAACCCCCCAACTTGCTTTGTTAAGCAAGGAGCAAAAACAAAGCGAAAGAATAGAAAAGCTTTAGAACTAGCATGGTTTGCTTAATGTGAAGGCTTGTAAGCTTCCAAAGTTGATGTCTTAGAGTGTGGAGGGGTCTTCTATATATAGGGAGAAGGTTAGAGGAGGAAAACACTGAAGTTCCTATGTGGGATCACATAAAATAATGAAATTCATTGGAGTTGCAGCACAAGGCTCTACGGCAGTGTCGTATAACTCTTTGTAGAACCACAGAGGCTCTATAGTAACCATAAAGGGGTCTATAGCAATGGGCCCATTTTCACCCATTTTCGCTGATTCTTACTCTTTTCTTGTCCATTTTTCACAATTCTAGTTGTGTTATGTTCATTATTCAATCCCAGATGATTTGAGAGTGATTTAAAGGTTGAAGGGATAGTTGATATGATGCAAATATGTATACCTAAACCAATCAATTAATAGTTAATTTTGTGTTTGAATGCATGAATTTTATCTTTAAAGTGGTGCTTTTAATCTTGTTTTTAAGTGTTCTTTAAGTAATCTAGGTAACTCTCAAAGGATCAAGGGTTCTATGCTTGAAAAGGAAGAAGTTTTGCAAGGATTAGCCAAGATAAGATCGTGTCGACTCATCCCAAGCTATCATAAGTCATGACAGTAGCCTTTTGTGCCGACTAGTGACAAAGTATGCTGACCAGTGACAGCAGCCTGTGGTGCTGAGTCATCCTCCCCCTGTGTCGAGTAGTTACAGCACCCTTTCAAGGCACCCTTTCATTTTGACACCCTTTTCAATGAGGCACTTCATGGGACACCTTGGAGCTTATAAATACTTAGATTTGGCTTCATTTTGGAGGGGAATACTATTGTATTACATAGGAAAAACTTACTTAAAATCCTTGTAAACACCTTATTAGAATTAAGTACTTGGTTTATATCAAATGTCCTTCCAAAAGGCACTTCAAGTTCAAGAATTGTGCAAGTAATTTCTTAAAGAATAAAGGAGTCTTCATTCATCAATCTTTCTTCCTTTCTTCTATCTTTATTTTACTATTCAATAATGAATGCTTGTATTATTTCTATGTCATATTTTACCATGTACTTAGTCTAATAGGTTGTTAGAATTGCAATGATGAATTAATTTTACGAACTACATTCTTAATGTGCATGAATGATTTAGTTTCAATTGAGTGCTTAATTATGTTGTGTATGCTTGATCATCATATATAACTTGTTAATCAATTTATTCACAATGAGAGTTTGGATAACTTGGTGGAAATGCAATTGAAATTACTTAAAGGATAGGAAAGTACCTGGAGACAAGAAATCCACTTTGAGGGGTTAAAGAATTGGCATGGAACATAATGGTTTTTGTTTATCTCTACAATGTCATGAGAGTGCTTGTAGACTCTAAATGAAAATACCCTTAATTCATAATGAGAGTTGCTTTTAAGGACTGATGATCATATTCTCCAATCATTATATGTGTTTATATGTTATTAACTTTTATAGTTCAAAATTGATTCTGAATTGTAATTCTATAATTCATTATTGTTGTTATTAATTAAAGTAACAATAAAACTTTAGTATTTTAGATTAGATAGAATAAATTAATATCTTTTGTTTATTGTTTGCCTATCCATTCTAGTAATTACCCAATTAATATAAAATTGCTCCAAATTCCCTAGAGTTCGACATCCTACTCACTCTATATTTAGTCTTAGAGACTAAGGTATTAAATTTGACCCACATCAAATTTTGGCGCCATTGCCGGGGAATTTGATTAGAATTTTTATTAACTTATGGCAGTGAAAAGTTGTTTTAGGTTTTTATTTATTTTGTTTTCCAAAATTTTCATTCATAAAAAAAAAAAAATTTAGACTGAGTTCATGCTGAGTCGTGCCCATAGGACACGACTCGTGACAGAATCCATCCGTGCTGAATCATGCCTTATGGTGCCAACTCGGTATAATTAACAGATTTTGAAATATTCAAAATTTTGAGTTTTTACACCAATTTTTCTTTTCTTTTCATTCCTAATTCAATTGTAATTTATTTTATTCTTATTTTTGATCAAAAACTAACTTATTCAACAATTTTTTCCCAAAACAAATCAATGAAAAGTTGTTTCTTTTCCAAAAAGAATCACACCTCTTTCCAAAATATATGACTTTTCACATCACACTCTTGCACACCTATATAACCCTAACCCTCACAACACCACTCCCCTACTCTTTCCTTTCAAATTTTAAAAACACAAAACTCATTTGCACACAACTTACTCAATATGCATTTTTTTATTAGCAAACAAATATAGTTCTTTTAGTATCCTCATCCATTATTGACTAATGTATAACTCGTATTACGGCTATAGTTTCCTTTAGGCAACTTAAATCATATAAATTCAAAGACTTAACTTATATTAATTTCGACAATTAAGCAAAATTAGAAAATTGACTATATAATTAGAAATCTTTAGAAGCAATAAGAGTGAGATAAAAAGACAAAATCTTAACGAATACTAACAAAGACTTAAGAATTTTACCAATTGGGCATTTATCAAAAACGATCATCAAATTAGTTAGAAAATAGAATGAGAAAACCTAATCAAGATATAATAACATGGAGAAACTTAAGTAAAAAGACAAAAATTATTGATGCAAATTGTAAAATACTAAACTAAACAAAACAACAAACATACAAAATATATTAAAAATGCAGAAAATGAAAAACAAAAAACATTAAAACAAAAATAAATAGAAAGCTTCAAACTTCAACATTTGATCCCTCCCTCATACTTGAAATTCACATTGTCCCCAATGTGAAGAAAAGTAAAGATGACGGAGAAGGGAAGAAAAACATACCTCATTGAGCATTGGGTGGTGGTGGTGACAGAATGTCATACTCAGAGTAACTAAAGAACTTATGCAATTTATAGTCTATACTATATTGCATGCGCTCCATCCTTTGGTTCCTAGCCTCCAAGGTGGTAAGTTGACGTTGCATGCTCCTTTGATTTCCCAAGATCTCCTCTAAAAGTTAGTGGTCACTAAGAGTGGAGCCACTTGCTTCTCCTTGAGTAGAGGATGATGGTGGTAATGCAAGTTGAACCATTAATTAGGCTCTTGGTGGTGGTGGGTCTCTAGGTGGTGGAACATCATCATTGGAGTCTTCATCCAAATTATAAATAAGGTGACATAACCCTTTCCAACAAGATCGTGTGTAAGCTGCAACATGGTTAAAATCCGCATCCATAACCTCTCCTCTTACGAAGGCTTGCTTTATGAAATATGAGTATTTGACAACATAAGGAAAGTTTGAGCAATTAATATGAAACCCCTTAGCAATGCTTGTAACAATAGGACCATGTGTTAATGGATGCTCCTTACGTGTAACATATATAAGGAGTTGATTAAAAATCCAATATGTCCAACACACTTGCTTTGATTTATGAACACACCACATCAAAAAGAGCTCTTGAATAGTTACTCTATTAGTTTCAGTTTTACCAAAAATAACACATGCAATGACTTTATGCAACATCCAGAATTTCAAATCCTTGATGAACATCACTTTCCCCTTTTTAGGTTCAAATGGGGTTTCTATATCAATTAAGAATGTCCAAAAGTCATTAACATTAAAATCATTAGTGATATCACAAACACCACTCCTTTTAAAACCAAAAACTTTTTGCATAAAATTATAAGTTAATTGGTAAGGTTGGCCAAGCAATCTAAATTCCAGAATTTGAGAATTTGTAGCATTGATATCAAGTGTACTAAAGAACTCACAAACAAGATTACCATAGGAACGCTCTTGCATACTTACAAGCTTTTTCAAACCATAAGAAGTAAGAACTTGATTGAATACTTCCTCCATGCCAACATCACGAATTCAAGAGGGAGGAAAATACTTACAAGATACAATTTCTCTACATTTGATTTTAGAGAACTTGGCTCCTTCTTCATATGAGTGAATGGGGAAGGAGGACTCATACATTAATGCAAGGTCTTTCTCTTGTTGCTCTTCTTGAGGCCTTGGACAAGTTGATCCTTTAGTCTTGCCCATACTTGCTTGTAGTTAGAAAATAAAGAAGAAAACAAGAAAGATTCTGCAACTATGAATGAATATAGTGTAATGTGTGAATGATGAATGAAGAAGATGATGTTTAAATAGAAGAAAGAATTATTTAAATATTAGGATTTGTGTTTTCAAAATCTGAAAAGAAAGAGTAGGGGAGTGGTGTTGTAAGGGTTAGGGTTATATAGGTGTGTAAGAGTGTGATGTGAAAAGTCATATATTTTGGGAAGAGGTGTGATTCTTTTTGGAAAAGAAACAACTTTCATTGATTTGTTTTAGGAAAAGAGTGTTGAATAAGTTAGTTTTTGACCAAAAATAAGAATAAAATAAATTACAATTGAATTAGGAATGAAAAGAAAAGAAAATTGATGTAAAAAATCAAAATTTTGAGTATTTCAAAATCTGTTAATTGTATCGAGTCGACATCATAAGGCATGACTCGGCACGGATGGATTCTATCATGAGTCGTCTCCTATAGGCACGACTTGGCACGAACTCAGTCTAATTTTTTTTTTTTATGAATGAAAATTTTGGAAAACAAAATAAATAAAGACCTAAAACAACTTTTCACTACTCTAAGTTAATAAAAATTCTAATCAAATTCTCGGCTACGGTGCCAAAATTTTATGTGGGTCAAATTTAATACCCTACTCACTCTATACTTAGTCTTAGAGACTAGGGTATTAAATTTGACCCACATCAATAGTTTTCATTTCTAGGGGCTTCATTTTTCGATTTTCCCATTTTAGTGTTTTTTTAAGAATTTTAGCTTTTGGAGGTCTGTTCACTAAACCTAGGTGCTTCTAAGATTCCAATGCATATTGGAGGATGTAAAATTAAGGGTTCACAAATGATCTCTTAAAAAATGATGCCTAATGTCTATATGCTTACTCCTATAATATTAGATAGGGTTTTTGAGAGATTTATAGAACTAGTATTATCACATTAGATGGGAATGTGATCAACAACTTGACTATAGTCTCTTAGTTGTTGTTTCATCTAAAAAACTTGAGTGCAACAACAACTCGCTGCCACATATTTTGGTTCAGTGGTAGGCAAGGCAACTGAAACCTATTTCTTACTAAACTGAGAAACTAAGTTGTTACTAAATCAAGAAACTAAGCACTCACCAAGAAAATGGCAAGTTCCAAAAGTGCTCTTCTTATCAAGTAAACTACCTATATAATCAACATTAAAAAAACTAATAATATTAAAATGATGTGTTCTTAGGATAATGTGAGGTCTTGCTCAAGCACCAGTCCGATCCACTGAAATGGATCGAAATGCTCATTTGAATTTGAACTCATGATGGAACCTTTGGATTCAGATTGATTGATTTTGAAGAGTCGCTACCTTAATTTTATTTTTTATTTAAGAAAAAATTAAGGGTAAAACCCAAATTGACTTCAATTTTGTACTAGCCTCAAAACCAAAGAGGATTTCAGAACTAGATTTTTGATTTATTTTAACAAAATTAGTTTGACAAATTTAATACAAAATAACATAAAATAAATTTCATGAATTGAAATAAAGATGATTCTTAACCAATAATATCTGTGCTATGCATAACAATAACAAACAAAATAAAATCTATTTAAGAATTATTACAAAAAAAATGGATTAAAAACAAATGAAAGAGAGGATCTTTTCTCTAGCCTTTATGAGTACTAGGAAAAATACAAATTCCTCAACTAATTGGAAGAATCCATGGATTAAAAGGAGATTAGTACAAAAGAAACAACACAATTATGCATAAATAAAATAAAATAGAAATAATCTCATCAAAGCAAATAAAGGATAAAGGGCAAATTATTTAAAAAGAAAAATTTTGGAGTTGATGCCTAAAAGACTGGCATACCTGCGTATCCCTTTGAATGGGAATCAAACCCCATGCAGTTCTTCCTTCTTACAAATGAGGGAGTTTTAGAAAAGATTAATTTGATTTGTTAATTTAATTCAGATCTAAAATTAATAGGATTAGATCTTTTTAGTTTTAGACCTAAGGAAACATATGAAAGAGAGAATTCTAGATCTAATTTAAGAAATCTCAAAAGAATAAATTATACCTTGGTTCTGTGCTTCCTTCATATGAATGGGGCAACCCTTGCATTAGATCTAAGCTCCAACTTGAATCGGGATCTCACAAGATGGATAGAAATTGAGAATTTTTTATATTTGAAACCATCTATCTAATGACTATGAGAGGACCCCTATTTATATGAAAAAATATTAGGGTAAAACAGGAAAGAAGGAAAGGCTGGCTGCACTAGAGGCGTGTTGGTGGCATGGGTGGCACCAATGTGGTGCTGGCTATGCTGATGGTAGCCATGTGGTGTTGTCAGTGCTGCCCAAATTTTGTCCTTTTTTTTTTGGCCCTTGTCAACTTGTTTATGATCCAATTTGAGCTATTCTAGTTGTATTGTGATCATTATTCAATCCCGGATGATCCGAAGATGGTTCAAAGGTCAAAGGGCTAGGTTTCAATTCCTAAGGCTTTATTTCCTAATTTGCCATTTTTGGCAATTTTGACTTCCAGAGGTCTATTTACTGAGCCTAGGTACTTCTAAGGTTCAAATGCAAACTGAAGGTGCAAAACTAAGGAAATCCTTTTTAGTAGGACCATCGTACCGGCTCTGCGTAGTGCACTAACCATAGTTGGTGTTATAAGGGTGCAAAATTAAGGGTTTATAGCAGCCCCCTCATCAAAATTGGCTTTGAGTAAAAGGTGATTCTGATGACAGTGAACCCATGGATGATGGATGGGAAAGGAAGCATAGGGATGTTTAGGTGATCGTTACTAAACATCTATAGGTGAAAATGGTGGATTTTCAATAAAAGAGGTGGAAAAAGGAACCAAATGGATGCTTAAGTGATCGTTACTAGACATTTATAGATGAAGAAGTTTCAAGAGGATTTTGATAAAAGAGTGAGGGTAGGAACCAAATAAATGCCTAGGCAATCGTTGCTAGACATTTATGGGTGAAATGACCCTATGGCTATCCTAAGATGGTCTAAAAGAGAAACCTAATACTATGTTAGGTTAATGATCCTAAAACTGTCTTAGGATGGTCTAAAAAGTTTTGAAAGAGAAACCTAACCCTATGTTAAGTTGATGATCCTAAACATATTTTAGGATGGTCTAAAATGTTCAAGGAGAAACCTAACCCTATGCTAGGTTAATGATCCTAAGGTTGTTTTAAGATGGATTTGATCTTGGTGGTTCCAATCTTGGTTTAGGAATTTGGATTGATGATTTGTCAGATTGATGGTCCGTGTTGCTTTAGGAATTTGGATTAATGATCTTTCTTGATTTGAACTGATAATTCGCCTTATTTTGAGCATTTGGATTGATGATCTTTCTTAACTTAGATTAGTAATCTGTCTTGCTTTGTGAATTTTGACATGATAATCCATCTTGATTCAAGAGTCTACTTAATGCAAAATGTACATGATTATGCAATAATTGGATACTTTGAACCTCTGAAGGGCCACTTTGGTAGGAAAGTGTTGAGTTTTTAGGAGAAAGACACACCCATTTTGAAAAGCTAAATATTAGGAAGGGAGGTGCCCCTAATTTAGAATGATAAAGGAAAATGGTTAGGCCATTTTGTTCAGATAGACCAGCTTAGGGATGGTAGGGTCACACTTGATTTGGATAGGGTATGAGGCTAGTTAAAGGGTTATCAAAGGCTATCGGTTAGGCCTTGGAGGAGGAAGAAATTGAGCTAGTCAGTGTGAAAGGCTTAGTCAAGCATGGCCTTTTGATTTAGGATTAGATTGAACAACTAGCTTAGGCTCATATCAGGTATTAGTCCTCTTGGTCAATGGCTATCAGTTTGGCTTAGAAAGAAGTCACTTTAGGAGGTTAAGCTAGGAATGGTTGGAAGAGGTCAGGCTGGGCTTAAGTGGGTTTGGCTTCAGAGAAGGTTTGGTTTAAGGCTGAATTGGAAAGCTCAATTAGGGAGGTTAAGCCTTTAGAGACAATTAGGTCAAAAGTTTAAGTTAGGCCTAGTTTTGGGGAAGGTCAGTTTTTCAAGCTTGTCTTCACAGAAGTTCATACGAAAGTCTTTGTTTAGGTCTAACAATTGGCTCGGTCAGTTATATCCTTTGGGGACAATCAATTTTGAAGCTCGATCTGGTTTAGATTTAGGAAAGATTGTTTAGAATGAGAGGATCATCTTGGAAGGCTAGGTCGGGTTTAGCCTTAGCTAGGGTTATTTAGAAGCTCTGTTTGGTTTAGCTATATAAGAGGTCAAATTAGAGGCTTGATCAGGTTATGGCTTTTAAGGAGTTCATTAAAAAGATTTGATCAGATTTTGCCTTAAGACTATGTCAGAGAGATTAGGCTAGAGCACTAGACTTTATAGGAGATCGAATTGGGAGGCTAAGTCTTGCTTAAAGGAAGGGTCAGGCTACGAAATCAATTTGGAAAGCTTAATTAGATTTAGCTTTAAAGGAGATCATGGGCCTTCATAAATGAAGGCCTTTTGGGAGTGGGCTTTATAGTGAAGGCTTCTCAATTTAGGCTTCATAATGAAGGCTTATCTATTTGGGCTTCATGGTAAAGGCTTCTCAATTTAGGCTTTATGGTGAAGGCTTCTAGGTGTGGGCTTCATAATGAAGGTTTTCAAGCTTAGGCTTTATAATAAAGGCTATATGTACCATAATTAAAACCTTATATCTTTGCATTCTTATGAAATGTTTTCCCATGCATATCATGCATCATATTGTATTATAAAATATGCATTTATTTCAAGTCTAGGATGAACCTTGAACCAAAGAAGGGTCAAACATTCTTACCTCTATTCAAACATCTCCCTCATAAACACTCTCACCTATATCCCATCACCTTCTCTAATAACCTTTAGACCATCACCCTAAACCTTTGACCTAAGCACCATTATCCCTTTATTATAACCCTTAACCCAAAATGTTAGACACTTTCACCTTTATTTGAACACTTTCACTCCTAAACCTTAAACATGCTCATTTCTATTCCAATCACCTTCACCCCATAAACCTAAAACCATCACCCTAATCTTTAATGTTGAACACCTCACTCTAGCCTTTATCCTAAACTTTATCACCTTAACCGTATACCTTAAACACCTCGCCTTAGTTTACCTTGCCTTAGTCTTACCCTAAACACCAAACACTCGAAACTTCACACCTCAAATGTAAACCTAAACCATCTTCAACCTTTAGACCTTAAACCATAAACCCGTAACTTAAAACTCATATCCAACTCTAAAAACCCTGCTACTTAACCATAAGCCTAACCACAGCCCCTATCCTTTCCTTAAAAAAAAAAAAATACTAGACACGTTAGATTCTCTATACCAAAACCATTATCTTGATTCTACTCCTTATTCAAAATCAATCCCATTAGCCAAACACCCGCAACCCATTACCTTCAAAACCAGCCTGTTACCCTTATGTCTAATAACTTTGGCCCAACATGGTACCTTAAACCTAATATCTTTGGTCCAATCTACTACCCTAAACCTAAAATATTTGCCCCATCTTACCTTAAGCATGGTTGGCCCATGATACAATAGGAAAGCCTTTTCCCTTAGGACCTGCATGCCTATACCTTCATCACTTTTTCTATTCCATAGTCGTCACTTACTTTATTGCTTTAATTTGAAGGTACCAATAGGCAACCTATTTAACATGGCTTCCCAAACTACACTTGTGACCAGACTCCTTAAGAAGTAAGAAAAAGCATTTTCAAGCTATTCTAGTTGCTCAACAAGCCTAATTTGAGGAACAAAGGCAACTCATCATTAAAGAAGTTTGCGCTATGATTAACTAAGCCATCCTTAACCATACTAACCTAAAGCCAACCATAAACTAAACTAGCACTAACCCTAGTTTGAACCAAGTTGACTCATATCTAAACCAAGGTGGGGAAGTTTTCTCTTAACCAGACACTAGATTGCTCATGAAAAAACTTAAAGCTATTGAGAAAACCATCAAATCCCTAAAGCACAGCAATGACCTAATTAATGTGGATAGTTTGACCTTGTTCCCTGATGCCAAGCTTCTGCCTAAATTCAAAATGCCTAAACTAGACATATTTGATGGAACCACTTACGCTAAGACCCATATGAAGATATATGTAGGAGCAATGAAACCTTCGGGACTTAGTAATGAGCTCCTTGCTCAACTATTCCAACAATCACTAACCAGTACTACTAGGAGATGGTTACTAGATAAGAGCCAGAAAAGGATGTAGGATGATATCTATCATGCCTTTGTCAAGCAGTATCATTATAATGGTGAAATGGATGTCACTAGGCGTGACTTAGAAACTACCAAGCAACTTCTAAAGGAGTCCTTCTCCATGTTCTTTACAAGGTGGAGAGCTAAAACTACTCAAATGATGAACAGACCAATAGCTCAAGAACAAGTGGATATCTTTGTCAAAAACCTACTTCCGACCTACTAAGTTCACTTATTAACCCAATAGCTACCTACTTTCAAAGCTTTAGTTATAATTGCATTAAAGGTTAAAGATTGCATCCAAAGTATATCATTTCAACCTAAATTCCCCACCACCAACCCGAACAGTGATGGAGAACTCAAACCCAATTCAACCCCACTTTACATTAGCCCCAAGTGGTATGATATGGTAGAGTTTAAGTTCAACTAATCTGACCTATCTAAGATTAAATTTCAAATATAAGTTTAAGTCTAAGTCTAAATTCGAGTATGGGTCTATCACCTTATTTTCTTTTTTGTGTATGTTTCATCGATCATGTCAGTCCCTTTTTGTTATTTTGTAATAAAATTTTCCATTGTAATAAAACATTCTATTTTTTTTAATTATTTATACACTTTTTTTAAACATGGATGAGCTTAAAAAAAAAAGAGAAAAAGAAAGAAAGGAAAAAAAAAAGAGAAAGAGGAAAAGAGAAATGAATAGGTAATTAAATCCACCATAGCTAACACATAAGGTGCCATCAATAATCACTTTAAGAAGGTCAAGAAATAGACCTTGCATCAAATAATTAAAGCACAAAAAATAATTCAATGTAATTACCCATTGTACTTTGGGTAATCAAATAATACACATCAACAAGGGGCAACAAGTTTGTCAAATCCAAAATTCAAAGCTCAGAGCCCCTCAAAGCGAAGAAAAGCAGCAAATCATGGTGGAATGTTTTCTGCCAAATTTCATTAATCCAAGGTTGCTAAGTTGAAAACCCGAAAGGGTAGCTTAGGCAAAAGTTAGAGCTAAGAAAAAAGGAGGAAAGAGAGAGAGAGAGAGAGAGAGAGAGAGAGAGCTCATCCAGTCATCTTCTTTCGTTTCCAAAGTTGTCTTTAATCAATTTGTCTCATCTTATGTATTCCAGAATTATCCTTCCTCATTAGAGGCCCATTCTCTAAAGTAATATTATCTTCTATGACTTTATCTCACAGTGGGGGAATATCCTTCTAGGTCATTATCACTTATCAATCCATCCTATCATTTAGTTCAAAAAGCTAATGCATAATCTCTCACATCGCTTACCTATCCATCACATCCCTATCTCTTATTGGGAACATGATTCCCAAGTTGTCTTTTCTCGCAAGTCCTTTTACCACTCCTTAGGGCACTTCCTTTTAGCAAGTATGTCATCTACGTTCAAGCCAATAGAGTGTCACCCCAAATGTCTTTTCAATCCCAAAATGGCAAAATTAGCTTGGCTTGTTCTGTTCCATGAACCATTGCTATAAATAGCAAAGTCATACAACCTCTTTGATCATTTTCAAAATTTCCAACCCACCTTTAAACCATTCCCAAACTTTATAATGTACCATCCCAAGCCTTATTAGAAAAATCATCCTATCCTTTTAAGCTCAAGCCTCATACCATCCTTTCATGCTTAAACCAAAACCAAAAATCCCAAGTCTATCAGGACTCATCATCCTTGAATATAGTTTCCTTAGCAAAACCAAAGTCCAGGCATGTCCCCTAAGGCCTATCATCCTTAAGTTGACTATGAAGGGCTCGAACCAATTAAGGCCCATCACATGCCTCTTTGACAAACATCTCATTATCCTTGAAAGATTAGGCCTCATTGGTAAAACATATGATCCCTGAGATTAAAGTCTCTTAAGGCTTATAAGCCATTCTCAGCTTAATCCTTTTAGATTGATGCAACCAAGTCAAAGGGCAAATCCCTATCTATGAGCCTGCAGTATCCTTATAATCAAAACTTGTAGCACTATATTTGAGATAAAGCAACCATCTTCTAAAGAGATCCAAAGCACCATTGTAGAAAAGCCCAAGCTGATAAACTATCCTTAAAGCCTTAAAGCCTTTTAACTAAAAACTTTCAAGCCTTCACAATAAAGCCTTAGCTATGAGCCCACTCCTAAAAAGCCTTCACTATGAAGCCTATTCCCAAAAACCTTCATTATAAAGCCCAAGCTCAAAAGCCTTAAGCATGAAGCCCAAACCAAAAACCCTTCACTATGAAGCCTAAATCAAAAGCCTTCACTATAAAACCCAAACCAAAAAGCCTTCACCATGAAATCTAAACCAAAAAGCCTTCACTAAGAAGCCCAAACCTGAAAGCTTTCACCATGAAGCCCACTCTTAAAATGCCTTCATTTAGAAGATCATAATCTCCTCTAAAGCCAAATCTAACCAAGCCTTCTCAAGCTAGTTTCCTAGCATAAACTTTCCTCTAAGCCAGACTTAGCCTCCTAGTTTCACCTCTTATAAAGTCTAGCATCCCAGCCTAGTCCTAAGGAAAAATCTGACTAAGCCTTTCAAATGAACTCCTCAAAGGCCATAACATAATTGAGTCTTCTAAACCTGACTAAGCCTAGGGCAAAACGTGATCGAGCCTTCCAAATGAACTCATTAAAGGTCATATCCTAACCAAGCTGAAGTGCCAGACCTGACTAAGCCTTCCACGTGAACTTCTCTAAGCACAAGCCTATGAACCCTTATTTTAGTACTTTCAAAATTAATTCTAAACTCTTCAAAATCGATTGAAGTATCCTTGACACAACCTAACAGCTTTACTACCCTAACTGGATCTTCTGTATTAGACAAAATTTTATGAGGTCTCGCCCGAGCACCGGTCCGATTCGCTAAAGGGAATTGAAATGCTCATTTGGGAAAGAACTCACGAGGAAGCCCTCAAGCTTATTTTGAAAATTATTTTAAAGTTGCCACCTTAATTTATTTTTATTTGGGAAAATATAAGGAAAAAAACCCATTTGACTCCCATCATTACCCAAAGGAAAAAGATCATTAACCTCGAAACCAAAGAGGATTCAGGGACTAGGTTTTCAGTTTAACAAAACATGTTTGGCCAAGTAATATAAAAGTAACTTAAAATATATTTCATGAACAATTTAAGATGCATGGACAATTTATGATATGTATGACCATTGATTCCAATAATAAATATAAATAATAGTCCAAAAGAAGGTTAATATTACAAATAAAATCCTAAACATGAGGGATTCCTCCTCTAGCCCTTATGGATTCTAGGGAAGTCACACATTTCCCAAACTAATCCTAATAATAAAACAAAGAAACAAACACAAAAGTAAGTGAAGAAGGTGATAAGGGGATAGTTGATTAATTTTAATTGGATTTGATGCCTGAACTAAGCATGCCTACGTATCCGTTTAAATAGGAATTAGAACCCATATAGTTCTCCCTTCTTATGGAGGGGTAGTTTAGCCTAGCCATTTTATTATTTTTTTTATTGATTAATTAAAAGAGGGTTAAGTTAATTAATTAATTTAATTGGTTATCGAGTTGATTAGCTAATAATCTAGATGAACTAATTTAATTAACTAACTAAAAGAGACAATAAACATTAAACTAAATAGAAAGGAAAAGAAGATTACAATTCCATGTGGGGAGATGACTGTGCAGCTTGGGCACATAGGGCGGATGGATCAGATGACTGGATCACAATTCCACCTTCTCCACATAAGGGGCATAAGCCTTGGGCCACTGGAATGCAGCTTCACCTTCTCCACACAATGGACATGAACCTTAAGCAATAAACTTGCCTCAAGCAAGCGAGCAGAAAGCCTTAAACTAGTCAAGTGGGAATTAATGAGAAACCACCCAACTTGCTTTGCAAAGCAAGAAGCAAAAGCAAAGCAATTTACTTGAAGTCAATGCTTTTTAAGCCTCTAAGTCTGTGTCTTGAAAGTAGAGAGGCCATCTATATATAGGGGGAAGACTGAAGCATAGAGACTGAAATTTTCAATGTGGGTGAAGAAAACTCACTACAATTGCCGTATAAGTCTCTGTGGCACCACAGATGCTTCTGCGGCAATGCCATAGAATGCTTTGCGATACCGCATGGGCCTCTGCAGCAATGCTATAGAGCTATGCGGCAACTAGCTCTAATTGGCTTGTTCTGCTCATTTTCGCCCGTTCTCACTTGTTTCTCATCCGTTTTCCATGATTCCAATTGCATTGTGCTTGTTACTAAGTATGGATGATTTGATGATGATTTAAGAGTCTTGATTGATTCCTTTCCTTACTGAATGGTCTGTAATTTTGAGAGATGCATAATTAAGAGTTCACGACTGCTCCCCTCATAAGGATTTCTCTGTCTGGTAAGCAATTCTAATGAGGGTGAACTTTAGAATAAAGAGATTGCCCCCGATATATTTATGAGGGTTAAAAAGATGCAGTTCCTGTCTGGTAGAAACTAGAAGCTGTGTTTTTTGTCTGATGGAAATTATTATAATCCTATATGATAAACAGTGATGATGTTGATGATAATGACCCTGTCTGGTAGAATCTAGAGTAGTATTCCTATCTGGTAGGCTGTGATGATGTTGATGATGATGACCCTGTCTAGTAGGATATTAAAAGTAGTGTTCCTGTCTAGTAGGATCTAGAAGTAGTATTCCTGTTTGGTAGGAATGACAAAGTATTAGCCCAGTCTGGTAGGCATGATAATGATGATCCTATATGGTAGGATCTAAGAGTAATATTCTTGTCTGATAAGAATAGCAAAGTATTGGTCCTATCTGGTAGGCATGATCATCCTATCTGGTAGGATTGGCAAAATTATCAGCCCTGCCTAGTAGTAGCAGAATATCTATTTGTAATTATAAAAATCTTCCATATGTTGAATCTTAAGTAATAGTGGTCAAATTCTTAGAGGAGACTATTACGATCATATAGAAACTTGTTTTGAATTTTGACTTGAAATGGGTTCACTACTGCATTCCTACGTGAAAAGTTACTATGCAAAGGTTACTATATAAAGGTGTGCCACCTTTCATTTTTTGCAACTTCTCTCATTTGTGAAATTTTGATTCTCTCTCTAGAAATCATTCTCTTTGATGTCTCTCTAAAATGGCTTCCCCTTTTAGTAGTTGCCATACCAGGAACTACCAAGTACCAAGGCATGATCCCAACTTTGTGAACTTGCTACAGGAACCGAAGCACCATGTGTCTAGTACCAGTGTCATAGAGGTATTTACCATTTTACTCTTCTTTCCTATTGCAATGTTAGTGGTTGAAAAGAAAATTTTTTTAGACTTCATTTACATTGCCACCAAACATCCAAATTTTCCAAACTCCATACCAACAACCAATCTCTTAAAAAAAAAAAAAAACCTAGAAAAATGTGCCAGTGCCATATGGTTGCAGCAAAACAGGAGTGCAGCGCTGTGTCAGACCTGTGCATCGCCACACACCTTGTTTGTGGCATGCCACAAATGTTTGATACGGCACCGCACAAGCTTGGTGTGGCACCACACCAGGCTCTACGAGCTTCTGATCCCTGTGGGCCTCACCTATGCAGAAAATGACCCTTTTACCCCTCTTAGTCCAATTTTCAGCTATTTCTAACCCTACCCCTCATGGTCTTTTCACATTTTTATTACCTAAACTACCCTCACTCACTTTTCCTATAAATACCCCATCTTACTTCTCATTCCAAGACAACTCTTGAATTAGTATTGGTGGTTATTTACTAATTCCTCTCTTCTTCTCCCTCCAACCACTCTTTAATTAATTAATCTTTTTAATTAATTTTCTCACCCTAACCAAGTTAATTAATCTTTTTATTTAACTAAAAATTCTTTTTTTAAATCAAAATTAATTACTCAATCAATTAATTAATTAATCTTTTTAATTAATTAACTAATTATTTTTTTTCTAAAATCAAATTAATCTTTTTTTAATCCACCTCTCATCCAAATTAATTAATTAATCTTTTTAATTAATTAATCCATCTATCCATCCATCTATTTCATCACATTAATTAGTTAGTTAATTATTTTAATTAATTAATTAATCCCTCAAATTCATCTAATCACCCAGTCCCGATAAAATGAAATTTCAGTTCGGTAAAACCCTTCACCCACCAAAAGTCAAGTTATCAGCATTTTTCTCTCAAACCCAAATCAAATCAATCAATCTAATCAATCTCTAAACCCCTCCACTTATTCGTGGAATGAACTACGTGAGTTTTGATCCCCATTTGATGGGGTACGTAGGCACGTTTAGAATCTAAAGCCAAACCTCAAATCCAAATCTCTATCAATCTCTTTTTCCCTTTTTAATTTGTGGATATTTTATTTTAATTTTCACTTTGCACTCATGTCATATTCATGCATTTTATTTGTAATTATTAATGTCATTCATGAAATCAATTTTCAAGTCAAATTAAACTTAAGAGCCAAATTTAGATTATTTAAAACCAAAAACCTAGTCCCCGAACTCAACTTGATTTGAGATTAGTGGTTTTTATCATTGGGTAAATTAATTGCAAAATTAATAAATTGGAGTCAACTGGGTTTTTCCTTAATTTTTTTCATTTAAAATAAATTAGGGTGGCGACTCCTAAAATCATTTTTTCAAAATCAACCGATCTGAACCTAAGGATTCCATTGTGAGTCTAAACCCAAATAAGCATCCCGATTTCCTCTAGCGGACCGATCCGGTGCTCGGGCGAGGCCTCACAATGGGATACCACAAACACTTTCTACTTTCCATGTGGGGAGATGACTGTGACCCTTTTGGACTTAATGATGTTAGTTGGTCTGCCATTTCGACCTCGAGCCTTAGAGCTTTATCCTGCTTGGACCTCTATCTCATTAGAGACTATGGTTGACCTCTATCCCTCCATATCTCCTCCGTTCTTAACTTCAAGGGCAGATTGACATTTATACTTAGGATATGGGAGTCCTTTCAGATGAGCAGGCTGCCCGCTTACTAATTTTGATGATATTAGGCTGCTCATTTTGCCACACACGGAGGGATACCATTGATATGAATATTCTGTGCTCACTGGAGGATTTATCCATTATTGGGGAGTTTGACTAGGGAGGTACAACTTTATGCATGATGTATCAAGAGATGTCTGACCTATCACGAGGCGTGTTTGCTACTTTAGGAGGGACCCGTATCATCTGGGAGGTATGGCTTTCTCTTTCTATTTATGTTTTGAACCCACCATTCCTATGTCTTCTAATTATTTTTCTGTGTGCAGTATTGGGCCTATGAGCATTTTCCTTTTCTTGCTCTTGCTTTGAGGGATTGTACAGTAAATCATATCCTGAGTGGCTATCTTTGGCAGACACAAATCGCCATCATCAAGAGAGATATGATTTTTGCCATATTCGAGATTTCTTCTCTCATTTAGTATCATCACAAGTATGCACACATGCTTGCCATGTTGTCTTTATCACAGATTCTAACATTCTATTTTCCCCCATTGTTCTTTTTTCATAGGTTCGGTGGTTACCTTTTGCTGACAAACTTCGACTCATCACTCCATACTATGAGTCTGGTGTGGCTTTATCTTCCTGCTGCCCCCTTTTGCATTTCTGCACTGATTCCATATTTTATCTTAGTGAGAGAGTTCACGGCCAGATTACTAGAGAGAGGATTATCCTAGCTAACCCCCTGCCAAAATACGATATGGGTCTATAACAATCCACACCCACCCTAGGAATTTTCGTGATAAATTGTTTGATTTAGAACTAATAAGGTTAAGTGTGTGCTTGTGTGAAAATTTGTGATCTAAGTGATTGATGAGTATGTGGTATATTAAATTAATTTTAATACGCATAATATGAGTTGCTATTTTGAAATAAATGATTTACATGAAGTGCATTTGTATAAAAGAATTTATTGTAAATAAAATGAATTTTCATGCATAAGATAATTTTGAAGCATAAAATAATTTTATGGGTATTTTTAAAATATTTTTAAATAAATATTTTTGAGGGAAATGTTCCAGAATTAATAAGAAAAATATTCTTTTCATTTTAAATATATTTCAACTGAAAATTTAAAGGGAAAGTCCAAATACCCAAAAGCCCACTACAAAAAAATCCTCCTAACCTATTTTATTAAGGGTATTAGTAGAAATTCCACTCCAACCCTAATATATATTCTAAATTTTGGCCAAACAAGGGTTTCCAGTAGCCATTCTCTTATTCTTTCTGTATTTTGGTAGAAAATCCTCTCAAAATATTTCTCTCTACCAAAATATTGAAAACACCTTACCGTTTCGCGATTTCGTGACCGTAATCATAAGTTGTTATTCTCTTTCGATTTCTAAACTGATTTCTATGAAATAAATTATGGAAAAATTATTTTGAACTATTTGATTACTGATTTCTACATAGTCAATTCTATTTGAGTGAACTTTTGGGAAAGAAAATTTATTTTCTACCGAAAATACGATTCTTTTCGCAAGATTTCTCCAAAGGTGAATTCTATAACTTAAAATCACAATATTATTGCACAAACATCATGGGGGGGGGGGGGGGGGGGGGGCGGGGGGAGGGATTTGTGCATGATTGTATTCTAAACTGATTTTTGATTTGTTTTGATGAAAAATATCAGATTAAATAATATTTCTGCATATTTCTGCGATGACCGAAAAGTTTCAAAAAAACAAAGGAATTCAAGGTTTTCGTGTTAGAACTTAGAAGTTAGAAAAATTTAATTCTTTCATGAATATATGGCTGCCGATTTGTATGTATAGGTGTTCTAATATGATATTTGTTTTTTTTAGATGAAAAATAATGACTTGAATCATGCGTCTATTTATCGCTGAAATGAACAAAATGCGCGGAAAGCGCGGAAACTCATGATTTTTCACCTAAGCCTTTGAACTTGGATTTTTTTTGTATAAACCCTATCTGTGGCTACTAATTCATGAAGAGATGTGTTCTAAACTAATATTTTCAATGATTGAATGAAAAATAACAGTTTAAACAACCTGTTTCCATATTTCTAAAATAACCGGAAAATACCGAAAACAAGAAAACTTGTGGTTTTGTGCACTATAATGCAAAAGGTTAAATTTTTATATATTAATGACACCAATAGTGGATGATTCATATGAATTTATATTCTAAAATGATTTTTATTATGATTACATGAAAAATCTTGGTTCAAACCATGTTTTTACATATTTCTGAAATAGACGAAAAGCACGAAAAGAAGAAGAATTTGGTTTTTACCTTAATGATGCATTCGGCCTACATGAATAATTTTGTCCAAATGTTTATAAATTTTATGTGATGTGTTTTGATGATTTTTGACATATATATATGTATAATAAATGATAAAATTTCATGTTAATTGAAAGTATGGTCCTAGATGAGCTTAAATGTATTATGGTATACTTAAGGTATCTTAACCTTGTACTATGATTAGAATGCAAATGTGATTGAGGAAATTGGAACTAGATGTCATGATGACTTGATAATGAATATACGATTATGAGTTAATGAAGTGAAAGGGATCATAAGAGTTAAGCATGATGTTTGAAGGATCAATTGTTAAGTTGACATGTATGGAAGTGTAAAGTGAACTAAGATAATTGATAAGTGAATTGATATTGAGGTAATGATATTGTGATGACCTTAAAAAGGTATTGATATGATTGCAATGTGTTTTCATGTGAGCCTATAAGGCCTAAGTATGCAAGACCATTAAGTCAACGAGCTATGTGCAAGTGATGAGTACACCTATGTGGAGACTCTAAGTGTATGTGTATGCTATATGTACATGGGTAATTATGGGATAGGTGCATCATGAGTAAATAAATACTAAGTATTAAATCAAATATTATGTTAGAGTTGAGGAGCTTTAGAAGTGCAAAGGGGACTATGTGTACTAGGAGCAAAGAAACCCCAAGGTGAGTAAACACAATGTTCTTTCTACAAATGTGAACAACATCATGTTGTGTTATAAGAATGTGATATATTGATATGTGAACCTTTGTGATCTTTGAAACCCAAGTTCTTTCCATTATTAATTTTATTATATGATTTCTTTGTCAAGCTTGGACTGCCAAAGGACATTTGATCTAAAACTATTTTGTTTATCCATTGAGAATTTCTTGTGATTAACACCTTAACTTGTATTCTTTCTAAAACTACACTATCATTGTATCATTGTGTAAAAGCTAAACCACTATTGTCATTAAAATACATGTTATTGTTGCCTTATGTGATATTGTTAATTGTGATTACCATTAGCTCTAGCTATGGTAACTTTTACCCTTTATGCAGAATCCTCGTGCCGATGCGGGTATTCATCAGAACCTGTGTACACGGTCTTAACCCGATGGATAGGGGTAGTGTATCCACCTCAGCTAGAAAGGGTGGTTCTAGCCGTGGGGCCTGATTAGCTTCACGCTTTCTACATGATAGGAGTTGGAATTTGGTATAAGGCCACCTCTCCTCTATGTGTTCGAGTGATAGAGCAATAGCCTTCACTCATTATGTGTTATAAGTGTGATTTCTACAAAATTGCCAAGTTGAACCCTTGCTAAATTGCAACCTGATTTATGAGTTATAAACCATGAACTATATGTATAAGCTATGTGTTTCCTTTCAAAGGAATATGTGATAATGTATGTGCCTTTCGTTTACTCATTGAGATCATCTATCTCACCCTTTTTCCTTGTGTGGTTCCAGGTGAGCAAATGTGAGGAGGCAAGGTGATGGCTCAAGCATCCTACTTCGCTTAGGGAATTCCTTGTTTGAGTCATCAATAATACTATGTTTATGAAGTCTTATTTTTAGATGCTCCAGGAATATTGATTGATACTTATCGAGATTTATATTATTTTCCTTATGGATTTTATATGTAATGATTTATTTTAAGTCTTCCGCAATTTATGGTATTTATCTAAATGTTTTAAATGAGTTAATGAAAGAGGTTCGATAAGATCCTAGGCATGATTGTTATATGTTAATGGGTTCTATGGGCATGGGTGACCTTATGTCTCCCCATGTTCTAGGACTGTCGTATCTCATAAGGTTGGGATGTGATAGAGTTGGTATCAGAGTCATAGTTTTAAAAGTCTAGTTTAGGCTTGCTTTATATGAGTGCTTAAGTAAAATCCTGGAGCATAGGAATTCTCCTGTCTTGTCACTTGCAGTCTATCGTTAGCATAGTTCCACGAAATCCTAGTAGATTTTAGTAATCCTTGTTATTGTTTGCTTGCCTTACGATTCTTCTGACAGATGATTAAGAAGATTATGCCTACTCGAGGACCGCGACCTAGAGCACCCCGTGTGACTTATAAGAGGACTTGGCCAGAGATGCTCGAGAAAGTTGTAACTATGATTCGCCCCACAAAAGAAAAGACCCCTGACGAAGAGAAGGACCCCGAGGAGCACTTAGATCCTGATTGGGTTTATAGTAAGGTTCAAAAATTGGAAGATAACTGTTCATACTTGAAGGAGGAAAACCGATGTCTTAAGGGTATGATTCATGCACTAAGAGAGGATATGGAACAGCTCAGGTCAGGGATTGTTGAGCATAGAGGAGACTACTCGCTAGTGAGGTCTGCATCTTTAGCTAATCGACATCAAGATAGAGATCTTCTCTGCTATCGATGTGGCAGTAGTGGGCATGTCACTCTTGATTGCTCTGGAGGTGGACACGATAATTAGGTCAAGTAGATATGATGATCGATGTAATGGCATAGCACTTTATATGATATGAATGATTTTCATTTGTTGCCTAGTTAACTAAGATGAGATGATTTCCTTTATTATTTTGCTATAGTGTGATATTATGAGATATATGCTATATGAATATGGTATGTGATGTGTGCAAAACTATGTGATATGTGATTCATACATGACATGTGCTTAGTGATGTGACATGGTAAATGCATGATAATGTGTGCTAGGATAAGGGGGAGGTTAAATGGGTTAGAATAGGGGATTAGCACTAAATTCCCTTATTATGATAGATAGAATGCCTCCCAAGAAGAAGGTTCGCACAGTCGCCCAATCCATTAGCGCTAATGATGATATTATATCAAACACCGCATTGAATGCTGCCTTTGCACCTATGCGGTCAAGAGAAAGATCCAACTCAAAGGCACTAACTATGGGCTCCAGTGAGCAAGTGTCTTCGCAAGAAGTGCACGCCATGCACAAAAAAAGGAGAGATTTGCACAAGGAACTGGACGAGCTATGAGCTCAAAGGCGGGAAGCACCGCCAACTCAAGAAAGGAATGGAGTTACGCCATTTGCAGTTGTGACACCTACTCAGAGGGAGAGGAAACGACTACCTGATGAGGAAATGAACATGGTGGAGTTTAAGAAGTTGCAAACGCCTACTTTTTGTGGTGAGGAAGGAGATGACCCTCACAAATTTTTGGATGAGATGGATAAGCTAGTCCATCATTTATCTTGCTTAGATGCTCGAGTGATTGAGTTGGTAGGACTCCAACTCAATAAAGAAGCTTGGTACTGGTATGAGAGGAATATCGAAGAATGACTTTATGGGGCTGACCCACCTATGTGGGCAGAGTTTAAGCAAGAAGTAATGGATCAGTTCTTGCCAGAAGGAGAAAGGCAAGATAGGGCATTGCAGTTCGAGCAACTAAAGCAAAGACCAGGAATGTCCGTGTCTAATTATGCTAAGGAGTTTAACCGACTTAGTCATTTTGCTGTCAATATCATTCCTACCGAAGCAAGTCACGTCAATCATTTCCTTAAAGGACTGATCACACCTCTATTCAATTCATTGGTAGCAATTGAATTTCTAACCTAATCCAAGCTCATAGACAAAGCCAAGGTCATGGAGAAAAGATATAAGGCAGAGAGAGCCAAACGAGCTGAACGAGACCAGAAGGGAAGGCATAAGAACAAAGGTCATAAAGGACGACATGGAAATGGAGGAGAGAAAAAGAAGGAGTTTTCATCGTTTGGACCATGAAATGGTTAGACTAAGCAAGAGATCCCCACTTACAGCAAATGTGGGAGGAAACATTCTAGAGTCTGCCGGAAAGACGTTGGCGCTTGCCTTAGGTGTGGTCAAATGGGGCACTTCATAAAGGACTGCCCTTAGATGAAGAGTCAAGGGAATGGAACCACGGTGCGATCACAATCTAAGCCATTTCAAATGTAAGGACAATGAGTCAAGGACAAGGGGCTAATGGTTGGGAATGCACCGACGGTAGAAAATAAGAGCAAAGGTCGAGTCTTCACGTTAAACCTGCAAGAGGCTCGCGATTCGCACACCGCCATCACAGGTATCATCCCCATCCAAAGTTCTAGCGCAAAATGTTTAATTGATTCTGGTGCTACCCATTCTTTTGTGTCGCCTTGTTTTGCTAAGTACTTCGGTATAGATAAGGAATTGATGAGTGAATCGTTAGTAGTAGCAACTCCTTTAGGGGAAGTGATGGAAGTAAAGTATGAGTATAAAGGCTATGATGTAGACATTAATGGACAAACACTTTCGGTGGTGTTGCTAGAATTGGACGTACTAGAATTCGATGTGATATTATGGATGGACTGGTCGTATAAGCATGAAGCTCGTATCGACTGTAGGAAGAAACTTGTCGAGTTTTGAACTAGAGAAGGGAAAGAGTTTATGTACCAAGGAGATAGGAATGAGAATCCTCTGAACTTGATATCGGCCTTAGGAGCGAGGCGGATGTTAAGGAAAGGATGTCAAGCGTATCTAGCCCATATAATCGACATTGGAAAAGAAGCTGCCATTCAAGACGAGAGCATTCTAGTAGTGGACCAGTTCATGAATGTCTTTCCAAAAGATTTACCTAGATTACCCTCTGATCGTGAGATTGAGTTCAACATCGAACTGCTACCCGGTATGCAACCGATATCGATACCGCCATATCGTATGGCACCAATGGAGCTAAAGGAGTTAAAGACACAATTGCATGACCTGCTCGATAAGGGCTTCATTCGACCAAGTAGTTTGCCATGGGGCACTCTAGTGTTGTTCGTGAAAAAGAAAGATGGATCGTTCCGAATGTGCATCGACTATCGTTAACTTAACAAAGTCACTATGAAGAATAGATACCCGTTGTCGAGGATCGATGATCTTTTTGATCAACTGCAAGGAGCTGGTCACTTCTCCAAGATTGACTTAAGGTCTGGCTATCATCAACTAAAGATCCAAGGAGAAGATATTTGCAAGACTGCCTTTCATACTAGATATGGACACTACGAGTTCATGGTTTTGCCATTCGGTTTGATGAATGCTCCTGATGCTTTCATAGACTTGATGAATCGAGTATTCAAGCCATTCCTTGATAAGTTCGTGATCGTGTTCATCAATGACATCCTGATCTACTCAAAGAATAAAGAGGAACATGAAGAACATCTGAGGATCGTGCTTCAAACGTTACGTGATCACCAATTCTACACTAAGTTATCTAAGTGTGAGTTTTGGATGGAGTCGGTCAACTTTCTTAGACATGTAGTAAGTAAGGAAGGAATTCAAGTTGATCCTAAGAAAGTTGAAGCAGTAGCAAATTAGCCAAGGCCCACAACAGTTTCAGAAGTACGAAGTTTCTTGGGCATGGCGGGATATTATCATAGATTCATATAGGACTTTTCTAAGATCGTAGCCCTATTGACCAAGTTGACAAGAAAGCAAGTTAAGTTCAATTGGGAAGAATCCTGTGAAAAGAGTTTTCAGAAACTCAAGGAGTGTTTGGTATCGGCACCAGTTTTGACATTACCAGAAGGAGAAGAAGGATTCACTGTCTATTGCGACGCTTCGAGAGTAGGACAAGGGTGTGTTTTAATGTAAAATGGTAAAGTCATCGCCTATGCATCACGACAACTAAAGAGACATGAAGTGAATTACCCTACTCACGATTTGAAGTTAGCTGCAGTAGTGTTCGCCCTAAAAATCTAGAGACATTACATGTATGGGACGAAGTGTGAGATCTACACAGATCATAAGAGTCTTTAATATATCTTGAGCCAAAGAGAACTCAATCTAAGACAAAGGAGATGGATTGAACTATTGAAGGATTATGACTGTCAAATTCTCTATCATCCTGGGAAGGTGAATGTAATGGCAGATGCCTTGAGTCGAAAGTCAATGGGAAGCCTACCCCATGTGGATGTGAGAAAAAGGTTGATTGTGAAGGAACTAAAGGAATTGTTTAATCAAGGATTGAGACTAGAGATTGGAGGATCAAGAGTTCTATTAGCTCATTTCCAAGTAAGATCTAAGTTAATGGAAGAAATAAGGAATTCGCAAGATAGGGACCCATACTTGATGAAGTTGAAGGATGAGACGGGAGAAGGAAAGAATCTTGAGTTTGAGATAGCCAATGGAGTTTTAAAGTGTAAGAATAGAGTATGCATGCCTGATGTGGATGGACTAAAGGAAAGGATATTGAAAAAGGCACATCAGACACCTTATTATGCTCATCCTGGAACTACCAAGATGTACCATGACATGAAAGCTAGTTATTGGTGGCCTGGATTGAAGAAAGATGTAGCTAAGTTTGTAACATCCTGCCTGACTTGCCAGCAAGTCAAGTATGAACATCAGCAACCCTCATGATTTCTACAAGAGATTCAACTACCTGAATGGAAGTGGGAGCGCATCACTATGGACTTCGTTGTTGGCTTACCTAGAACCTCCAAAGGATATGATTCTATATGGGTCATAGTAGATAGATTAACAAAGTCTGCCCATTTTCTAGGAGTTAAGACCACATATTCTGCAGCTTAGTATGCACAGTTGTATGTAGATGAGATCGTGAAACTACATGGAGTGCCAATTTCTATCATCTCTGATCGAGGAACTCAATTCACCTCAAGGTTCTGGCAAAAGTTGCAAGAAGCATTAGGAACACAACTAGATTTTAGTATAGCGTTTCACCCTCAAACGGATGGCTAGTCTGAAAGAACGATTTAGACACTCGAAGACATGCTAAGGATGTGTGTCTTGGATTTTGGCGGTAGTTGGGATAAGTATTTACCCCTAATTGAATTCGCCTACAACAATAGCTATAATTCATCCATTGGCATGGCGCCATATGAAGCGTTGTATGGGAGAAGGTGTTGTTCTTTGATTTGTTGGATTAAGCCTGGAGACAAGCATATAGAAATGCCTGAATTGCTTAAGGAGACCATCGAGATAGTACCAATAATTCAAGATTGACTGAAGATGACATTCAGTCGACAAAAGAGTTACACGGACCCTAAGCGAAAGGAAGTCCAATTCGCCATGGGAGATCACGTGTTCTTAAAGGTCTCACCAATGAAAGGAGTTATGAGATTTGGCAAGAAAGGGAAATTATCACCTCATTTCATTGGTCCTTTCAAAATCTTAGATAAGGCTAGAGAAGTTTCTTATAGACTTGCCTTGCCTCCAACTATGGTGCATGTGCACCCAATGTTCCACATTTCCATGTTAAGGAAATATGTGTCAGATCCATCGCACGTTCTTTTACCTCTAGATGTTACGTTAGATGAACAACTATCCTATGAGGAGTCACCAATAGCTATAGTGGATCGACAAGTAAAGAAGTTAAGAAATAAAGAGATACCCATGATTAAGGTTCAGTGGCGAAATCATGGGATAGATGAGTGCACTTGGGAAGCGAAGGAGGGGATGCGACAAAAGCATCCTTAGCTTTTCAAGAGAAACTAGGTAAGGGTTTAAATTTGAGGATGAATTTCTTTAAGGGGGGAGAATGTAACAATCCACACCCACCCTAGGAATTTTCATGATAAATTGCTTGATTTAGAACTAATAAGGTTAAGTGTGCGCTTGTGTGAAAATTTATGATCTAAGTGATTGATGAGAATGTGGCATATTAAATTAATTTTAATATGCATAATATGAGTTGCTATTTTGAAATAAATGATTTACATGAAGTGCATTTGCATAAAAGAATTTATTTTAAATAAAATGAATTTTCATGCATAAGACAATTTTTAAGTATAAAATAATTTTATGGGTATTTTTAAATAAATATGTTTGAGGGAAATGTTCCAGAATTAATAAGAAATTTTTTTTTTCATTTTAAATCTATTTCAGCTAAAAATTTAAAGGGAAAGCCCAAATACCCAAAAGCCCACTACACAAAAATCCTCTTAACCTATTTCATTAAGGGTATTAGTGGAAATTTCATTTTAACCCTAATATATATTCTAAATTTCAGCCAAACAAGGGTTTCTAATAGCCATTCTCTTATTCTTTCTGTATTTTGGCAGAAAATCCTCTCAAAATATTTCTCTCTACCGAAATATTGAAAACACCTTACCGTTTCGCGATTTCGTGACTGTAATCGTAAGTTTTTATTCTCTTTCGATTTCTAAATTGATTTCTATGAAATAAATTATGGGAAAATTATTTTGAACTATTTGATTACTGATTTCTATAGATTCAATTCTGTTTGAGTGAACTTTTGGAAGAGAAAATTTATTTTCTACCGAAAATATGATTCTTTCCGCAAGATTTCTCCAAAGGTGAATTCTATAACTTAAAATCACAATTTTATTGCATAAACATCATAGGGGGAGGGGGGGGGTGGTAATTTATGCATGATTGTATTCTAAAATGATTTATGATTTGTTTTGATGAAAAATATCAGATTAAATAATATTTCTTCATATTTTTGCGATGACCGAAAAGTTTCAAAAAAACAAAGGAATTCAAGGTTTTCATGTTAGAACTTGGAAGTTAGAAAATTTTATTCTTTCATCAATATATGGCTACCGATTTGTATGTATAGGTGTTCTAATATAATATTTATTTTGTTTAGATGAAAAATAATGACTTGAATTATGTGTATGTTTATCGCTGAAATGAATGAAATGCGCGGAAAGCGCGGAAACTCATGATTTTTCACCTAAGCCTTTGAACTTGGAATTTTTTTGTATAAACCCTATCCATGGCTGCCGATTCATGAAGGGATGTGTTCTAAACTGATATTTTCAATGATTGAATGAAAAGTAATAGTTTAAACAACCTGTTTGCATATTTCTGAAATGACCGAAAAAAACCAAAAACAAGAAAACTTGTGGTTTTGTGCACTATAAGGCCTAAGTATGCAAGATCATTAAGTCAACAAGCTATGTGCAGGTGATGAGTACACCTATGTGTGGACTCTAAGTGTATGTGTATTCTATATATACATAGGTAGTTATAGGATAGGAGCATCATGAGTAAATAAATACTAAGTATTAAATCAAATATTATGTTAGAGTTGAGGAGCTTTAAAAGTGCAAAAGGGACTACGTGTACTAAGAGCGAAGAAACCCCAAGGTGAGTAAACACAATGTTCTTGCTACAAATGTGAACAACATCATATTGTGTTATAAGAATGTGATATATTGATATGTGAACCTTTGTGATCTTTGAAACCCAAGTTCTTTCCATTATTAATTTTATTATATGATTTCTTTGTCAAGCTTGGATTGCCAAAGGACATTTGGTCCAAAACTATTTTGTTTATCCAATGAGAATTTCTTGTGATTAACACCCTAACTTGTATTCTTTCTGGAACTACACTATCATTGTATCATTGTGTAAAAGCTAAACCACTATTGTTATTGAAATACATGTTATTGTTGCCTTATGTGATATTGTTAATTGTGATTACCATTAGCTCTAGCTATGGTAACTTTTACCCTTTATGCAGAATCCTCGTGTCGATGTGGGTAATCATTGGAACCTATGCACATGGTCTTAACCCGATGGATAGGGGTAGTGTATCCACCTCAGCTAGAAGGGATAGTTCTAGCTGTGGGGCCTGATCAACTTCATGCTTTCTATGTGATAGGAGTTGGAATTTGGTATAAGGCCACCTCTCCTCTATGTGTTCGAGTGATAGAGCAATAGCCTTCACTCACTATGTGTTATAAGTGTGATTTCTACAAACTTGCCAAATTGAACCCTTGCTAAATTGCAACCTAATTCATGAGTTATAAACCATGAACTATGTGTATAAGCTATGTGTTTCCTTTCAAAGGAATATGTCATAATGTATGCGCCTTTTCATTTACTCATTGAGATAATCTATCTCACCCTTTTTCCTTGTGTGGTTCCAAGTGAGCAATGTGAGGAGGCAAGGTGATGGCTCAAACATCCTACTTTGCTTGGGGAATTCCTTGTCCGAGTCATCAATAATACTATGTTTATGAAGTCTTGTCTTTAGATGATCCAGGAATGTTGATTGATACTTATCAAGATTTATATTATTTTCCTTATGGATTTTATATGTGATGATTTATTTTAAGTCTTCCGCAATTTATGGTATTTATATAAATGTTTTAAATGAGTTAATGAAAGAGGTTCGATAAGATCCTAGGCATAATTGTTATATGTTAATGGGTTCTACGGGCGTGGGTGACCTTATGTCTCCCCATGTTCTAGGACCGTTGTATCTCATAAAGTTGGGATGTGACAAGGTCGCACATCCCCGATCAGGATTCATTAGCAATAAGAACTTTTGCATACATTGTTTGCTTCCTTGTGTCCCATTTCTTCTAGGACGGGCCCATTCGAGCTATAGATCTTCTACCATTAGATCAGTTCATACTTCTGCTACTAAGAGGAGTGGTGGTCCGAGGTCTGCCATAGATGCCTCTTTTGACAGGCCTGGCCCAAGTGAGCAGGCTACTTTTCCAGCCTACTTATGGGCAAAAGAGGACTTGAATTATATTTCTCCCAATCATGGCTTAGCTAGATATGAGATCCTTCATGACCTTCTCATTGATTTCATACCATTCCTGGATCATATAGGCAAGGTATGTACTTCTGCCCCCTTTCTAAGCTTACTTTTGTCACTTAATGCTGCTTCTAACTCATCTTTTCCTTATGCAGATCCCTGAGGATTAGGCTTGCCATAACTATGAGATGGTTCATCATTTAAGGATAGCATTGTCTATGACTCTTACCTTACAAGGTCGTGACGAGGGAGATGATGTAGATAGGAGGAGGAGACCCAAGCGAGGCTGACGTTAACTTACCTCCTGTCATACAGATGTTATACTGACTCTATATATGATTATGTATGCATGTATGTATGTTGACGCGACACTCAACTTAAGTACTATTTTGTATGTATGATGCATGGATGTTATGACTCGATTATGCAAGTATTTGACTTATGTATGTTATGAATGCACCTATTCTATGAATGAATGCAAAACAGGGCTCCACCATCTTTTCTTTACTCTCTCTTTCTTCTTTTTCATCAAATTTTCGCAAAAACCACATGATCTTCAAAAAGGAAAGGTCGCAGTAGCTCATGGCAATTTGCAACAGGGGTGCGATAGTCGGCCGTCCTATGCAATGCTACACAACCTTGTGCGGCTGCCTCAAAGAAGCTTGCAGCACCGCATGATGTTCTGTAGCACTACCGCAAATGTGCTTGAGGAACCGCATAGTCTTTTGCGGCAATCCCTATGAAACTTTTTAATCTTCCCCTATATATACCCCTCTTATGGCTTAGAAATCCTCACAACTGCAATTTAACTTTTATAGCACCTTTCCTGCTTTCTTCTTCTTGCTTTTCTCTCACCTTTCTCTCTAGTTTTTTTTTTATTTTTTTCTTTTTCCTCATAATGCCTTATTTTAGTCATTTAATGCATTTATGGACTAAAAACCTCGAGCAAGTGGAAGGCATTAACTTAGGGACTTTTGGGATTAGTGCCATGCCAACCTTAAGAGGGGTTCGAGTGGATTGGGACTTTTTAAGAGCTTGTCCAAAATTTTGGGATCCTAAGGTGTATGTTTTTAGATTTGGGGCTGACATGGATAAAATGTGCCCTACTTTTGAAGAATTCAGTATGTTACTAGAATCTAATCCTGAACTTGAGTTGGCTACCCCCACATCAAGAGTAGGCTACTTCAATTCATTTTTAAGGCTCTTGGGATTGGATTCTGTAACTGCTAGCCCTATGGTCGTGAATGATTAGGTGGACTTGACTGCTGTAATTATCGAGTTTTATGATCCATGAGGCTTTGAAGACAAGGAATGGCAAGATCGTCAGATGAATGCATTAGCTTTTTGTCTGACTGCCGGGTATCTCTTTATAGGTTCAACTAGTTGGGGGGACATTAGGATAACAAAACTAATTTTTCAGATGGCCAAAGGTTGCTCTATTGTTAGAATTATCTTAGCAGAAACAATCCTTAGTTTGGATCAAGCTTACAAAAGTGATGGGCCTTGGTCTGTGAGTCCAATCATTCTGCAGGTATGCTTTTCTTCCTCTCTTTCTTTTCTTTTTCTTTTTCCTTTCTTATTCAGCTATGTTTCTGCATAGATTTGGCTAAGGGATCATCTGAAGGTGGTTGCTCCTCCTACTAAAAAGGACTACTTTGCCTCATGGTACCGGTCTCGCACAATAGTGAGGAAATTCAGTTCTGAAAAGTAGTGTACTGAATGGCTGTTTGAACTTAACCCCCAAGAGTTGTTGTGGCTTTGTCCTTGGTATAGGATCAAGAAGTTTGTGACTATGAGTTATGGCTATAGGATGGTTTATTAGCTGGGTTTGAACATGGTGACATTTTACCAAGGAACAAAGGTGATGCGCCAGATGGGCCATGCACAAGAGGTGCACCTAAATGGAGCTATCTTTGAATATGCTTTTATTACTCCCACTATGGCTAGGGAGATTACTATTAGGTGGGCCTATGGTTTTTATGTTGTTCTTCCATCTCACTGCTTTGATAAAACAGAGGCTTACACTTTATGGTGGATTGCTACATCTTAGCCATCAGAGAAGATAAGGAGGGTGACTTTACTTAAGGAGATAGAAGATGACACTTCTTTAGGGGGCTACTGACAATTAGGAGATCTATTGTTTAGGACTTTAGGCAGGATTTTATTTTTCAAATTTTTCTTATTTTAGTGAGCAAGACTCTTAAATTCGTCTTAAATCCAATTTTGAATAAAACATCATCATTTTTTCATTTTATTTTATTATTATTATTTTATTATTTTTTTCATTTTTTTTATTTTTTTATTTTTTGCATTGAAACAACAAAATTTGGTACAAAAGAGATTTTATTAATGATTTAGACTGCACCTAATGAAGGCTACCTATGTATCTCCTTACATAACTTATTTCTACTACATGTTTTTTTTTCTTATCATTTTGGAGAGTCAAGTCCATATAGTTCTAGTTACAATGCATCATTATACGAAGTATCGCTTTAATTGATCCAAGTTGCAAGAGCTGGAGAAATCAATTATGTCCAAATCCATGAGAATGGCACCTCCACCTAATAGGATGCATTTAAGCATACAAGGTCCAGTCCAATTTAGTTTGAATTTGCTTTTAGGGTCATGTACTGGGGCTCAAACTTCCTTTAAGACCAAGTTCCCTTCTTGTAGTCCTTTATCCCTTACTTTCTTGTTGAAATGCCAAGACAACCTTTGTTGATAACCCTACAATCGATACAATGCATCCATTCTCTTTTCTGCGATAACATTCAACTGATCATGATAACTTTTAATCCATTTTATCTCATCTAACTGACTTTCTCTTATGATCCTGGCTGATTTGATTTCTGCCTCAATTGATAGCATAGCTTCCATTCCATATACTAATGAGTAAGGAGTTATCCCAGTTTGTGTACGGATGGAAGTCCTATATCCCCATAAAATTAACAGTAATTATTGATGCCAATGCTTGTGATTATCAGTCATTTTTTGTAGGAGGGATTTGATGGTTTTATTTGCTACTTCAACTGCCTGATTAGTTTGTGTTGATAAGGAGATGATCTGTGATCCTGGATCTTTTCCTTTTTAAGAGATGAACTACTTCCTTCTGAAAATGAGACTCATTATCTATGATAATCTTAAAAGGTACTCCAAACCTATAGAGGATGTTAGTTTGGATGAAATGAGCCACTCTTTTTGAATCCAGTACCCGATAAGGTCCTGCTTCTACCTACTTTATGAAGTAATCAACTGCTACAAGGATGTATTCATGACCAGCAGATGATTTGGGGTAGTTATTGGCTGCAAGGGCATAGGAGGTTGCTTCCATAGCTTTGCATAAATCTGGCACTTATGACATGTTCGTACAAACTTCACATAATCTTCATTCATAGCAAGCCAAAAATATCCCAGATTTGTAATTTTTCGAGCTAACGTGATCCCATTCATGTGCGACCCTTCTTTCCCTCTATGGACCCATTCCATGATCTTTTGTGCTTCCTTTTCATTCACGCATCTCAAATGTATGTTATCCCAGGCCCTTTTATACAAAACATCTCCCTTTGGCAGGAAATTACTAGCTAATTGTCTTAGAGTTCTTCATTCTGACTTAGAGGCCCCTTCTGGATACTTTCCATTCTTAAGATAGTTAAAGATGTCCCAAAACCAAGATTTCTTATCAGCCATTTGAATATTCATACACAAAGTATGGTACCCTGGTTCTCGCTTTACTTCAATCACCATAGGTCTGATTGTTTCCCCATCTCTCATGTCTAGCATTGATACAAGTGCTACTAGAGCATTTGCAAATTTATTCTTGGCATAAGATAAATAATGGAAAGATAATTCATGTAAGTTTTCTGTGAGATCATCTAAGCGCTTATGGTAAGGACCTAGTCGCTCTTCTCTTATCTTCCATTTTCAAAGTGCTTGGGACACAATCAAATTTGAATCTCCATAAACCTCTAGCTAATCAATCCTTAAATTCATAGCAACCTCCAAGCCAGTTATGCAAGCTTCATATTTCTCCTCATTATTCGTCACCTCAAAAGCTAGCTTAACAGCTACAAGCAAATTTTCTCCCTCGGGGGTGACTATAATAATTCTAGCACCATAATCCTTGCTATTAGCTGTACCATCAAAGAACAATTTCCATACTTCAGGCTCAACTTGTATGATCTCTTCATCAGGAAACTCTGGCTCTGACCAATTACTATCTATTGGGCTGTGGTTAATTGATATGCTATCACACTCTTTTTTATAGCTTTCCTTTGGACATACTTTAAGTTAAAAGCTGCGAGAACTGCCATCCATCTTGCCATCTTACTATTAAGAACTGGTCTCTCTATGAGAAACTTTAAGGGACTCTTGTCGGCCAAGACATAGGTAGTACATGAACTCAAATAATATTGAAGCTTATGACATACCCACACCAGAGCAAGGCATAACTTCTCGATTTAATTGTACTTGAGTTCATAAGTGAACATATGCTTAATTAAGTAATAAATGGCATTCTCTTTATGTGATTCAGTAGCATTTTGGGTGAGCATTGCCCCCATAGCTTCTTTTGTGATGGAGATGTACAGCAGTAGAGGCTTTCCAAGCCTTAGTGGTTGCAAAACAGGAGGGCTTAGTAAGTACTCTTTGATTTTCTTAAAAGCGTTCTGGCAATCATGATTCCATTGCTTAGAGGTTCTCTTTTTTAGCAAGTTAAAGATTGGACCACAGACTTCGACTAGCTGAGCTGTGAACCAGCTAATGTATTGTAGCCATCCAAGAAAGCCTCTAATTTCTTTTTTTGTCTTGGGTGCTTGTATTTCCAAAATAGCTTTCGACTTTGCCGGATCTATCTCTATTCCTCTCTTACTAACCATGTACTCCAAAAACACTCCGAATGATGCACTAAATATACACTTAGTGGGATTCAGTTTGAGATTATATTGGTGGAGTCTAGACAAAAATAGCTATAGGGCATGTAAGTGATCCTCTGCTATTTCATACTTGATTGCCATGTCATCGACATATACCTTAACATCTTTATATATCATGTCATGAAAGATTATGATAACCATTCTTTGGTAAGTCACCCATGCATTCTTCAATCCAAAAGGCATAACCCGGTAGCAGTATGTACTCCACTCAGTTACAAAGTAGTCTTTTCTTTGTTAGGAGGATGGACTTGAATTTGATTATACCCTGTATACAAATCAGTCAAGGAGACTACTTCATATCCGGCCATGCGGTCAACTAACAAGTTAATATGAGCTAATGGAAAATCATCCTTGGGGCAAGCTTTATTTAAATCCCAATAATCCACACATATCCTGACTTTTCCATCT
Source organism: Reutealis trisperma (assembly GCA_947687605.1). Classification (NCBI taxonomy): domain Eukaryota; kingdom Viridiplantae; phylum Streptophyta; class Magnoliopsida; order Malpighiales; family Euphorbiaceae; genus Reutealis; species Reutealis trisperma. The sequence continues at coordinate 51,739 of CANTUT010001031.1, forward strand.
TTCTTAGGCACTGCAACAATGTTTGCTAACCAAGAAGGATACATGATTGGCTCAATAAACCCATTGCCTAATTGCTTGGTGACTTCTTCTTTGATCTTTAAGGATAACTCTGGCTTCAGTTGTCATAGCTTTTGTTTGACGGGCTTTGCATGCTCATAAGTAGGAATTTTATGAACAGCTATAGCTGGATCTAGCCTAGTCATATCCTTGGGTTCCCAACCAAAGCAATATAAGAATTCTTGGATCTTTTTACTCAAGTTGTCCCTGTCATGACATGATGATGCAATGAATGTAGTTTTTGGTTTTTCATTTGTGCCAAAACTTATTGATTCTTTGCCATTTTTTATTTCATTTAATATTTCATTCAAATTGGATTCAAAATAAAGAAAAGGAAAAGAAATAGGAAGCACGGGATCATAAGAAGAAAACTTGAGCTTTTTATTATAAATAAAAGAGCTATTGTCCATTATTAAATCAAAGTTAAAAGAAAGACCAAAACGATCGACTACAAACTCAAATGAGGAATTGGAATTAAAAGACTCTAACTCTGATTCTGACTTAAATGTAGACTCAGACTCGAACTCTGGTTTATACTCATACTCTGGTTCAGACTTGGACTCAGACTCTGGCTCGGACTCTGACTCGGACTTACCACCCTCTCCTTTCTTCTCATAATACTAGTTGTCAGGTTGGGTTTGAGTTGTTTGGATGAATTTGGTTAAGTCAGCCACCAGTTCATCTCCTATCATGCAAATTTGCTCAAAGAGAGCAGCCTCTATATGATCCTCCCAATCTTGTTCCAATATGAAAACTAATTCATAGTCTTCTAAGGAAAGCCTGACATCAAAGAAGAGTTCAAAACCAAGGATTAGCTTATTAGTAATAGGACAGACCCTAGGTTTTGGAAAACCATATTAGGGAAAATTCTCACCCTCCTTCACAAAGTATCCATTAAGTGTTTTGAGATAAAGGTGCATGGGCCAATCATATGGCTCGCCTTTCCTAAGGGCTACCATTCTCTCTTTGGCCCTTTTCTTTGCCTTAGCTAGTTCTTCTTTTGTAAGTTTGTAACTAAGACCGAATAGTAGGTTAGCTATAGGGTATTCTTTGAACTGACTTACTCCTTGCTGTCTCTTGTCCAGTCCTAATGTAGGAAGATAATTCATTTTTCTCAACATATTAGCCATAACAGTATTTCCATAAGAATCAAAATCAAAAGGCATAAGCTAGAGCTCCTTACCTCCTTCTTTCTCTATGAATTGCACTATTTCAAAAGCAAAACCTAATAATGGAGAGTTGGCAGCTCAGGCTGTATCTCTAAAATTGGCATTGAACTTGGGACCTCACTTTTCCTATGCATGTCCCCCTTAACAGTGACAATAGAAGATCCATAAGGAAATTTCAACTTTTGATGGAGGGAAGGGGGAATAGCTTTGGCGTGATGTATCCAGTATGCTGGTACATCAATAACTTGAAATGGGATGGGATAAGTGATAGGTCCAATGATGACATCCAAGGTAGCCATACCCAGGACCTCCCTCTTTGTGTTGTCATACGCCCTTACAATCTGGTCATAAGGTGTGAAGTCCAAAGCCTTTAACCCTAAGTAACTTGCTACTTTTAATGGATAAACATTCAAAGTAGATCCATTATCTACTAGTACCATAGGAACTATCTTTGCCCGAGTAAGAACTGTTATGTATAGGGCATAGTTGTGGTTTAGCTCCCCCTTAGGTAGGTCATGGTCATTGAAAGAGATGGAGGTAGCTTTTGTAGTATCGGTGAGAGAAGCCACTAAAGTTTTAGGGGTGATATCTATAGGAGCTTGGCATTGGTTCAACACCTTGAAATGAGCTTGGCGATGAGGGTAAGATGATTGTATAAGGCTCCAGATAGATATGTTGGCTTGGGTCTTTTTCAGCTGCTTAAGGATAGGATCTTCATCAGGTTCAGTGCTTCCTTTTATCTTCCCAGCAGCGATGGAATAAGTTGGATAAGTGGCTAGCCATCTTGCTGAGTAGGCGCTTGGTAGATCCTACCACTCTTGGTTATCGCATCAATCTCCTCCACAAGGTTGCTTAAATCCAGAACACAACAATATTCAAAAGCTGATCGAATTAAAGAGATAGGATCAACTTCGAGATTAGTGATGGTGATGAGGTTAATTTAGTGGTTAGGGAGAGGATTGGGTGAAATGTTGGGTCTAGACTTAGGAGGTATGATGTCCCGCTATCTACGAGATCTTGAACTTTATGCTTCAAAGTCCAACACATTTCTATCTTGTGGCTAGCCCCTTGATGATACTCACAGTATTCATTAGGATTGTAATTTGTAGGAAGTGGATCAGGAGGAGCCATTAGTTCCAGGGGCTTGATCAACTTAGCTTCTAAGGCTTTCTTATATAGCACACCCAGAGGAACCCCTAACTCAAAAAGGACCTTCTTTCCAATCTTAATGGTTGATGACGAGAAATGGCAGATACCTCCCCTTCCTTCTTATTATTTGAGGCAGTGACATTAGCTTGATAGAGGGTACTCTTCTTATATCTGTTATAGGTGGTCTTGTCCTTGATGTGGCCACTTTGGATCAAATCTTCTATCTTAGAGGCAGTGGCAATAAGGGCTTTAAAGCTTGGGAGGTATTGAGTGAGGAGATGATTTTGGTATACTAGCAACAGTTTCTTTACAATTATATCAACTTGCTCTTATTCAGTTGGTTGATTCACCATTTGGGTTGCTTTTTCTCTCCACCTCGTAAGGAATGAAGAGAAAGATTCTTTTAGGTTTTGCTTAGTAGTCTCCAAATCTCTCCTTGTGATATCTACTTCAATGTTGTACTCATACTGCTTAACAAATGTATTGCAAATATCATCCCAAGTCCTCTATTGACTTATATCTAAGTCTAAAAACCATTTTATAGTAGTTCCTAATAACTCTATATTTTTAGAGTTATTTTATTTATTTAAACTCAAATTTTAGCTCTATTCTTGAGAATGCAATAATATTATTACTTCTTTTTAGAAATAAATAGTTCTACAATTTATAAATAAATTATAATATATTTTTAGTGTTTTTATTTTATTTTTGCATATCAAAATGATGTCACAATGATGCAGTAATATCATGACTCAAGCAATGATGTCATTTTATAAATGATGCAGGCAATGATGTCATGAAATTAATGATACAAGAGATGATGTCATGAAAATAATGATCTAATCAATGATGCAACATGGTTGAAAATGAAGATAGAATTTGCTTATAAATAGGCATTACCTCTCTTCCCCAAAATCACAACTCACAGTAGAATAAAAAGTATATGTAGAGAGAGTTACATATATTTTCTTAGAGTAAATTTCTTTTATTATTATTTTGATCAAGAAGAGAAGTTTTTGGAGCTTAAGTTAATCAAAGATTGTATTCCAAAACAAGTTCTTTCTAAACTCTATTCTTGAATTTAATTATAAGTTGTCATTATATTTGTTATTATGTTTGTTATTTTGATTGTTAATTTAATTGTTTCTTTCTTTTTAATTATGAGTAGCTAATTTTATTTTATGGGATTTAGATGTAATCTTTTGATTTGCATATGATTATTTATATTTAATTGATTAGATTTGATTGTTGGAATTAATCTTTTATCTTAGAACTTAATGCTTATAATTAACTGGCCATTAATTGCATGATTTAAGATATTGTATGAAGTAGCAAGAGTGGAAACACAATATTAGTTCATTAAGATAATTGACCTAGGGAATGTATTGCTTAGAGATAAGAATACTCCTTTGTGATTTTTAAAAGTATTTTCATAAAACTTAATGGGTTTGTGTTAATTGCTTATGATCACGAGAGTAGACGTAAAGTTAATATAAACACACATATTGTATCTTGAGAGAGAACATCATATAATTTAGGAAAATCTAATCATTAATTCTAATAAAAATAATCCATCTAAAGATTATAAAGAAATCATATGTGATCAATTGATGAATTCTAAATCCTAGACCTTTAATCTTATTTCATATTTATCATCATTTATTTACTTGAATTTCACTTTAGCTTAAAATATGAATTCTCATAATTGATTTTCTAAATAATAGAGTAATCTAAATTTTGATACTTGTCAACCCTTTTTTGTGTATTCAACACGCTATTCGCACACTATTACTTGGCATGACCTATATACTTGCAGAAATCGCACAATAAGTTTTTGGCGTCGTTGCCGGGGAAGGCAATTTTTGACAATATCAATATAATTGATATACTCTATTACTTTAGATACCTTAATTTATTTTAAAAACTAAATTTTTATCTTGTTTATTGTACAGCTCATATAGGTGTTTATGAGAAACGATCCTGAAGCAATTTTATGAGAATTGGATCCTAAAATCGAGTGAAGGTGTAAGGCTTTAACTAAAGCCAAAAAGGAGAGAGTTAGAAAAGAGAAAGCAAGCAAGGGCAACAAGCAAGAGGCTTTGGAAAAAGGAGCAAAATTTGAGTAACAAACTTTTGAAGAAGGACTTAAAGGAGCATAGGAAGAAATGGCAGACAATGAAGCTAATAGGGCACTACACAAATTTGCAATGCCAAACTCGATTATGCAATCTAGCATAGAAAGACACACTATTGCAACCAACAATTTTGAAATCAAACTTTCACTCATTCAGATGGTTCAACAATCTTAGTTTGGAGGAGGAGTCATGAAAGATGCCAATGCTCATTTGACAAATTTCTTAGAAATCTATGATACAATCAAGATGAATGGCATTACTAAAGATGCTAATAGACTAAGGCTTTTCCCATTTTCTCTTAGGGATAAAGCAAAAACTTGGCTGATATCTCAAGCCCCAGGATCAATCACTACATGGGATCAACTCAGAAGTGCTTTTCTTACAAAATATTTCCCCCTGGAAAGACTGCTAACCTAAGGAATGATATTACTAGTTTCATTCAATTTGATGGAGAGAAACTATATGAAGCATGGGAAAGGTTAAAAGATTTGCAAAGAAAATGTCCTCATCATAGTATTGATATGATGCAAATATGTATATCTAAACTAATCAATTAATAATTAATTTTGTGTTTGTATGCATGTATTTTATCTTTAAAGTGGTGCTTTTAATCTTTTTTTTTAAGTGTTCTTTAAGTAATCTAGGTAACTATCAAAGGTTCAAGAGTTCTATGCTTGAAAAGGAAGAAGTTTTGCAAAGATTGGCCAAGACAAGCCTGTGCCGACTCGTGCCCATAGGTGCCAAGTCATAACAGAATGTCATGGTGTTGACTTATGCCCTATGGTGCCGAGTTGTGCTAGAATCACATGGTGCCGACTCATCCCTGCTTGTCTCGAGTGGTTATAGTGCCTTTTCACCAAAACACTTCACAAAAGGCTCCTTTTTGCAATGAACATGACTTAGAACACCTAGAAACCTATAAATAAGAGTGTTTTACAGAATTTTAGATATGTGATGTTAGTACTATTCATATATTAAGTTAGTAATTGAGAGTGTAATTCAAGTGTTCAAAGTTAGAACAAGATTAAAGAGTTACCAAGGCATTCAAGCAAGCATTCAAGGATACTTCTTCAAAGTAATTTTCTAGAGTAAGGATTGAAGAAAACATCATCAAAGTTTCCTTTCCCTTGTCTTTTTATCTTTGCTCCTTAATGTTTATCTTGTCTTCTTGTCTAAACTTTGTCATTTACACTATGAATATGCACTAGTTTGGTTTCTTTGAATTGCAATAAAGTATTGGTTTTAATCATTTTATTTCTTATATGCTTTGCATGATTTAGTTTTGATTATGTGCTTCATTAATGTTGTATGTGCTTAATCACCATGTATAACATGTTAGTCAAATTATTCACAATGAGAGTTGGGAAAATTTGATGAAAAGACAATTGAAATTACTTAGAGAATAGGATAAACACTTGGAGACAAGCAGATCCACTCTAAGGGGAGTTATAGTATTGGCATGAATATTTATGGTTCTGTTCTATCTCTATGATGACATGAGAATGCTCATAAACTCTAGATCAAACACTTCTAATTGACAATGAGAGTTGCTTTTAGGAATTATAGACCATACTCTTAATCATTGCATACATGTAACACATCTTATTAAAATCAATTCTGACTTGTAATTCAATATAATCAACATCCTAAAATCATAATATTAGATAGTGTAGTAGCATATAGTTACAATTAAATCTCTTATTTAATATCTTTGCCTATCCATCCTAGTAACTATCCAATTAATACAAAATTCCCAAATTCCCTAGAGTTTGACACCCTACTCATCCTATACTAATCCTTTTAGATTTGGGTCACCCATAGTAGGCCTAACAAATTTTTAGCACCGTTGCCGGAGATTTTGTTTGTAATTTTCATTAATTTAGAATAGTGAAAAGTTGTTTTAGGCTTTTATTTTCTGATTTTGATTTCATTTCTATTTTGTTTCTTTCTTGTTTAGTTAAATAGAAGATGTATTAGAAGTTCTAATGATCTTCTGCCAATTGATCCTGAAATTGAATGAACTTTGAGTGCTTTACGTAGGAATCAAAGACAAAGAGAAGAAGATCAATGCAACCTTGGCGAAATGGCTGGAGAAAGATGAACGTTAGGCGATTTTGCTATGCGCAACATCACAAGCAGTTTAGGAGGGATTGTGGCTCCTTCCATTGCAAACAACAACTTTGAAATCAAACCTAGCATCATTCAAATGGTGCAAAATAATTAGTTTGGTGGTTTGCAAGGGGAGGATCTATGTGCACACATCTTGACATTCCTAAACGTATGTGCAACATTTAAAATAAATGGAGTGTCGGATGATGCAATTTGGTTGAGGCTCTTCCCATTTTCAGTCAAAGAGAAAGCTCAGTTATGGTTGGCTATTTTACCATGTGAATCAATCACCACTTAGGATTAATTGAACCAAGCCTTCCTACAAAAGTACTTCCCTCCACACAAGACTACAAAGTTTCGCAATGAGATCACCACCTTCAAGCAAAATCCAAATAAGACGATTTATACTTCTAGGGAAAAATTTAAGGAACTCCAAAGGCAATGCCCACATCATGGATTGCCCGATTAGATGATTCCTTAAATTTTCTATAACGGATTGATAAATGAGAATCGTAACATAGTCAATGCCACATCCGGAGGTAAATGGATGGATAAGACAACAAAAGAGGCTGTCACTTTGCTTGAAGAACTTGCATCCCAAGGATACATGGGAGATGAGACAACCATGGCAAAAGCAAAAGGTATCTTAGAACTTGACACTATTAACCTGCTAACAGCAAAGGTAGATGCACTCACCAAAATGGTAAGTAAAACTCAAATTAATTCTATTGAAAATACTGATGTTGTTTGTGAACTATGTGGAGGTCTTTGTCCTTATTCCCAATGTAGTTCAAATGAGGAGGTAAATTATGTCCAAAGGGGGTATAAGCAAAGAATGGGTATGAACTCAAACACATACAACCCTCAATGGAAGAACCATCCTAGTTTTTCTTGGTCTAACCCATCCTCCTAATTGAACCCACCTATTAACCAAAATCTCAAACCAAATAACCCAACAAGTTTTCCTATGAAGCAACCTTATATTCCTACACCACTTAAATCCAATTTAGAGACCCTTATAGAGCAGTTTGTAGGAACATAAATATCCATTAATAAACAAAGTGAGGAGCAATTTAAACAACTTAACTGCAAAATTTATCAACTTGCTACTCACAACAGAATTTTAGAAACTCAAATTGCCCAACAAGCCTCTTCCTCTAACCCCAAACCACTAGGTAAGTTACTTAGTTAACCAGAATTTGTTCAAAGAGAGACTTGCCAAGCAATTACTCTAAAAAGTGGTAAGATGATTGAAAATACTACTAATAAGAATAAAAATGATATAGTAGGTGATGAGGAAGTAAACTTAGAAAGTAATCAAGGGAGTGGGGTTAAAGATAATATTAAAAATGAAAGTGTCATATCACCTAAGGTCAATGATCTTAAAGTAGACCTTAAGACCTTGCCCTTTCCTCAAAGGTTCAGAAGAAGGAACCTAGATAAGCAATTTGGCAAATTCTTAAAGTATCTTAAAGATATTACTATTACTATTCTATTCTTAGATGCTATAAGGGATATGCTGGCTTGGGGTAAATTTTTTAAAGACATGGTCTCCCATAAAAGCAAACTAGAAGACTATGATCTAGTATCTTTAGTAGAATAGTCTAAGGCCATGCTTTCCAAGTCCCCTCTTAAGCGAAAAGATCCTGGATGTTTTACCATCCCATGCATGATTAGAGGAAAGTATTTTAATAAAGCTCTATGTGATATTGGTGCTAGTGTCAATTTAATGCCTTATTCTATCTATTTAAGATTTCATTTGGGTGAACTTAAGCCTACTAACATGTGTCTCTTGATGGCTAAAAGGATTATTACCTATCCAATTGGCATTCTTGAGAATGTGCTAATAAAAGTAGGTAAATTTATAGTTCCTGTAGATTTTGTTGTCCTAGACATGGTGTCACATCCCAACTTCAGAGATATGACGGTCCTAGAACATGGGAAGACATAAGGTCACCCACGTCCGTAGAACCCACTTATATTTATACAAATACTGCCTAAGATCGTACCAAAAACCTCTTACATTAACTTCAATGAACCCTTTTTTTTTTTTTGAAAACCATAAGTTGCAAAAGCATAATCAAAATATACTTTAAACATAATCCATAAGGAAATAATATTTATAATCCAATTAAAACCTCAATGGACAATATTTAAAATAAACTTCCAAAAATAAATATTCCCAGAGCATCTAAGGATAACTCTTCATAACATATTAAACTAATTTTCTTGGACAGGGAATTCCCCAAGCGAAGTAGGATGCTTAAGCCATCATCTTGCCTCCTCATGATGCTTACCTAGAACCACACAAGGAAAAAGGGTGAGATAAATTATCTCAATGAGTAAACAATAGGGATTATACAATAATACATATCCCTTAGAAAGGGCTCATAGCTCATAACTTATAGTTCATGATTCATAGTTTGTAATTTAGAAAGGTTCGTAGAAATCACACTTATAACACATAGAGTGAAAGGCTACTGCCATAATCACTCGAACACATAGAGTGAAGGCTACTATCATAATCACTCGAACACATAGAGTGAAGGCTATTGGCAAAATCACTCGAACATATAACACATAGAATGAAGGTTATTGCCATAATCACTCGAGCACATAGCCGATGATTACTTGCATCGGTATGAGGATTTATGCATTAAAAAAAAGGGTTAAAGGTACCATAGCAAGAGCTAATGGTAATCGTATACAATAATAAAATTTAAGCCATCAATAACATGTATCCTAATAGCAATAGCAGTTTATTATTTTGAACAAAAGATATAAGAATAGTGTAGTTCCAGAAAGAATGTAGTTTAGGGCAATAATCTTAAAGGTATTATCATTGGATAATCAAAATGGTTTTGGACCAATTGTCCTTTAGCAACCCAAGTTTAACAAGGAAATCATAGAGTTTTATTTTAGAATAGAAAGAACTTGGGTTTCAAGAATGTCAAAGGCTCACATAACATGATATCACATATTTGTAACAAAATATATTATTACTTATGCTTGAAACATGAATACAGTGTTTACTTACACTGGAAGCAGGAATATAGAGTTTACTCTCTCTTGAAGAATGAATATGATATTTACTCACTTTGTTCCTTTGCTCCTAATTCACATAGGCCTTGGACTTTTAAGACTCTTCAAGCTCTACCATAATATATAATTCGATACTTAGTATTTATTCAATCATGATGCTATCCTATCCCATAACTATCCCATGCACATATAACATTCACATATACTTAGAGTTGCATATATAAGTGTACTCATCACTTACATATAACCCATTGACTTTAAAAGTCTTGCATATTTAGGCCTTGTAGGCTTACATGAAAACACATTACAATCATGTCAATACCTTTCTAAGGTCATCACAATATTATTACCTCAATATCAATTCACTTTAACAATCATCTTAATACACTTTACACTTCCATACATGTCAACTTAACAATTAACCTTTCAAGTGTCATGCTTAACTCTTATGATCCTTTTTTTTTCAATTGTCACTTCATCAACTCAAAACCATGTATTTATTATCAAGTCATCATAACATCTAGTTCCATATTTCCTAATCACATTTGCATTCTAATCACAATATAAGGTTAAGATACCTTAAGTATACCAAAATGCCTTTAAGCTTATTTAGGATCATACCTTCAACTAACTTGCAAATTTTATCATTTATTATACATACATATATGTCAATAAGCATTAAAACACATCACATAAAAATTATAAACATTGGGACAACTATATTAAGGTAGGCTGAATACATCACCAAAAGGAAAAATTAAATTCTCTTTCTTTTCGCACTTTCCGTCTATTTCAGAAATATGTAAAAACATGGTTTGGACCAAGATTTTTTATGTAAACACAATAAAAAAAATCATTTTAAAGCATTAGTTCATGTGAATAGGCCACATGTAGTATTGTTCATACATAAAAATTCAACTTTTGGGTTATAGGGTACAAAACCATGAGTTTTCTTATTTTTGATATTTTTTGGTCATTTTAGAAATATGTAAACAGGTTGTTTCAACCATTATTTTTCATTCAAACTCAGCAAATATCAGTTTAAAACATGTCCATGCATGATTTGGCTGCCATAGATAGTATTTATACAAAAAAATTCTAAGTTTTAAGGCTTAGGTGAAAAATTATGAGTTTTCATGCTTTCATAATTTTTCACGCTTTCCGCACTTTTCATTCATTACAGCAATATACAGACATATGATTCAAATCATTATTTTTCATATAAACAAAACAATTATCATATTAGAATGCTTTCTCACATAAATTGGTAGCCACATATTAATTTAGTAATAGAATTTTCTAACTTCTAAGTTCTAGCACAAAACCTTGAATTCCTTTGTTTTCCAAAACTTTCCAGTCATTATAGAAATATGCAAAAATATTATTTAATCTAATTTTTTTATCCAAACAAATCAAAAATCAGTTTAGAAAATAATAATACACAAATTGCTCCCCTCTAGTGATGTTTATGCATAAAAATTGTGATTTTAAGTTATAGAATTCACCTTTGGAGAAATCTCGCGGAAAGATTTGTGTTTTCAGTAGAAAATATATTTTCTCTCCCAAAAACTCACCCAAACAGAATTAAATCTATAAAAATTAGTAATCAACTAGTTCAAAATAAGTTTCCCATAAATTATTTCATAGAAATCAGTTTAGAAATTGAAAGAGAAGAAAAACTTACGATTACGGTCAAGAAATCGTGAAATGGAAAGGTGTTTTCTTAATTTTGATTGAGAGAAATATTTTGAGAGGATTTTTCTTCTAAGATATAGAAAAATGGAGTGATGGCTGCTAGAATGAGAGTCCTAGCCAAAATTTTCATTATATATTAGGGTTTGGGTGAAATTTCCAAGTTTACCCTTAATGAGCTATGTTAGGAGTGTTTTAGTGTAGTGGGCTTTTGGGTATTTGGGTTTTTTAATTAATTTAGGGCTGATTATAGGCAATTAAAATAAAATATTTTTCTTATTATTTTTAGTAAAATTCCTCCCCAAAACACTTATTTAAAAATTATTTTAAAATACTTATAAAATTATTTTTATGCTTAAAATCGTCTTTTTGCATGAAAATTCATTTTACGAAAAATAAATTATTTCATGCTAATGCATTTTATTCAAATCATTTATTTCATAACAATAATTCATATTAGGCATATTAAAAATAATTTAACTTGCCCCAAACTCATAAATCACATCACACATGAATTTTTATAAAACCACATATTTTGTCGCAATAACTCTAAATTCAAACAATTTGTCATGAAAACTCCTAGGGTAGATGTGGGTTGTTACACATAGAGGAAGACCTTGAGATTCCTATCTTGTTTGGAAGACCGTTCTTGGTAACGGTAGGTGCTATCATTGACATGAAGGTAAAATCACATTTGAGGTAAACAATGAATTCATGGAGTTTGACATGTTTAAAATGATAAAATCCTCTCCTATGGAAGGAGTATGTAGAATTGATTCTATTGATTTGATTGATGAGTGTATAGATGAAGTTAAATATAATTGCATGAGTCAAGATCCTATTCACCCTTACCAAAGGCAAGAAAAAGAAGAAATAAATCAAATATCAAATCATAACTCTCTTAGACCTTCTAGGTTTGAACCTTTAGAGAGAGATGATAATGAAAGTTCTTCTTCTTTTAAAGAAATGAATCTAGAACTCAAGCCTTTACCATCTAATTTGAAATATGCATTCCTTGATTCTGAATCTAAATTCCCTTTTATTATGAATTCATCCTTGTCATTAGAAAATCAATCTTTTGTGCGATGTGTTGCTTAAAGAAAAAGAGTCCATTGGTTACTTTTTAAATGACCTAAAAGGTATTGGCCCTAATATTTGCATGCATAGGATAATCTTAGAAGATAATGCTAAGCCTTCCATTGAAGGTCAAAGGAGACTTAATCTAACTCTTAAAGAAGTGGTAAGGAAAGAGGTCATAAAATTACTTGATAATGGCATCATATACTCAATTAGTGATAGTAAGTGGGTAAGTCCTATCTAAGTTATCCCTAAAAAGGGTGGTTTGACTATTATTAAGAATGAGTTAAATGATTTAATCCCTACTAGGACTGTCACTGGATGACGTATGTGTATAGACTATAGAAAGTTGAATAAAGCAACTAAAAAAGATCATTTTCCACTACCATTTCTTGACCAAGTGTTAGAAAAGTTGGCAAATTATTCTTATTTTTGTTACTTGGATGGTCTTAGTGGTTTTTATCAAATACCTATCTAACCCAAAGACCAATCAAAAACCACTTTTACATTTCCCTATGGTACTTTTGCATTTAGATGCATGCCATTTGGTTTATGCAATGCACCTGCAACATTTCAAAGATGCATGTTTTCTATCTTTAGTGACTTGATAGATGACTGTGTTGAAGTTTTTATGGATGCTTTTAGTGTTTATGGAACTAACTTTGAAAATTTTCTAGAAAATCTTTCTAAAGTTCTTAACAGGTGTAAGGAGCATGGACTGGTACTTAATTGGGAAAAGTGTCATCTTATGGCACAAGAAGGAATAGTACTAGGGCATATGGTATCCAAAAGGGGTATTGAAGTAGATAGAGCCAAGGTTGAAGTGATTACAAATTTGCCACTGCCCAAGTGTGTTAAGAACATTCGAAGTTTCTTAGGACAAGCCGGGTTCTATAGACGGTTTATCAAGGAATTTTCCAAAATAGCTAAGCCATTGTGCAAATTGCTTGCAAAGGAAGCTACCTTTGAGTTCGATGAAGCATGTCATGAAGCTTTTGAGACCCTAAAGAAAGCTCTTACATCCGCACCGATTCTATAGCCACCTAATTGGGAGCAACCTTTTGACATTATGTGCGATGCTAGTCATTTCGTGGTTGGAGTGGTCCTTAGGCAAAGGAAGGAAGGTCAAAAGGTGGATTCTTATGCTCCAAGAGTTTGATTGGGAAGTAAGGAGAAGAAAGGGAGTGAAAACCTTGTGGCGGACCATCTCTCTAGACTTAATCAAGAAGGTTTGAGGAAGCTTGATGATGGAGTACCAATACATGAGACCTTCCAAGGTGAGTATTTGTTTAATGTTGTATCACAAGAAATTCCATAGTATGCTGACATTGCTAACTTTCTTGTAAGTGGTATTCTTCCTTATGGTTTAGATTATAGGCAAAGAAAGAAATTTTTGCATGATACTAAATTTTATTATTGGGAAGAACCTTTGCTTTATAAAAGATGTGCAGATGGGCTAATAAGGAGATGCATTCCTTAAGGTGAGATTCAAGATGTTATGAAGCATTGTCATTCCTTAGATATGGGTGGACACTCTGGTGCAACAAAAATAGCTTCTAAGGTATTGCAATGTGGTTTTTGGTGGCCTAATTTATTCAAAGATGCTAGAGAATTTGTCCTTATATGTGATAGATGTTAAAGAATGGGTAATATATCTAGGAGAAATGAGATGCCTTTAAATGGCATTCTTGAGGTAGAACTTTTTAATGTATGGGGTATGGATTTTATAGGTCCTTTCCCTAGTTCTTTAGGCTATAAATACATCTTAGTTATGGTAGAATATGTGTCTAAATGGGTTAAAGAAATACCTACTATTACTAATGATGCTAAGGTAGTCAAGAAAATGCTTAAAAAAGTAATCTTCCCTAGGTTTGGCACTCCAAGAGCTTTGATAAGTGATGAAGGTTCCCATTTCTATAATAATATCATAGAAAGTCTGCTTAAAAAGTATAGAGTTACTCATAAAATAGCCACTCCTTACCATCCATAAACAAGTGGACAAGTTGAGGTAAGCAATAGGGAAATTAAGTGGATTCTAGAGAAGACTATTTCTTCTTCTAGGAAAGATTGGGCATTAAAGCTAGATGATGCCTTATGGGCATATAGAACTGCCTTTAAAACTCCCATTGGCCTTACCCCATATCAATTAGTCTATGGTAAATCTTGTCATTTGCCCGTTGAACTTGAACATAAAGCGTATTGGGCAACTAGGGCTTTGAACTTTGATATGGACAAAGTAGGTAAGAAACAACTTTTGCAACTCAATGAACTAGAAGAACTACGGTTAAATGCATATGAGAATGCAAGGTTGTATAAAGATCATACGAAGCTATAGCATGATAAGAATATTCTTAATAGGGATTTCCAAGAAGGTGAGCTAGTTTCACTCTATAATTCAAGGTTAAGACTATTTCCTAGAAAACTAAAATCAAGATGATCTGGACCTTTTAAAATTGTTAAAGTTCATCCATATGGAACTATTGAGATTGCTAATGACAAAGGCGAATCTTTCAAGGTAAATGGCCATCATCTTAAGCCTTACTTTTTTGGTGCACCATTAGAACAATCAAGGTCAGTAACTCTCTCTACTTAATAGTATGTTCATCTACTACATAGTATGTTTATTTATTTTAAAGTTTTATGTTTGTTTATTTTGAATTTCATGTTTATTTAATATAATGTTTAAGTTTTAATGTTTAATATTGATTTTATTTTTGATTTTATAACACATACACATGATATATTTATATAAAAAGGAAGAAAAGAAATAAATTTTTAAGACTGAGTCTGTGCCGAGTCATGCCCATAGGTGCCGACTCTTGACAGAATGCATCCGTGCCAAGTCGTGCCCTATGGTGCCGACTCGTTACAATTAACAGCACAGACCAACATTCATTACACCAATTCTTTCTTTCTTTTCATTCCTAATTCAATTACATTTTATTTTATTCTTATTTTTGTTCAAAAACTAAATTACATTTTATTTTATTCTTATTTTTGTTCAAAAACTAACTTATTCAACACTCTTTTTCCAAAACAAATCAATGACAAGTTATATCTTTTCCAAAAAGAATCACACCTCTTCCCAAAATATAAGACTTTTCACATCACACTCTTACACATCTATATAACCCTAAGCCTTACAACACCACTCCCCTACTCTTTCTTTTCAAATTTTGAAAACACAAATCGTAATATTTAATAATTCTTTCTTCTATTTAAACATCATCTTCTTCATTCATTATTCACACACTACACTATTCACTCATAGTTGCAGAATTTTTCTGTTTTTCTTATTTATTTTCTAACTATAAGCAAGTATGGGCAAGTCCAAAGGATCAACTTCTTCAAGGCCTCAAGAAGAGCACCAAGAGGAAGACCTTGCGTTGATGTATGAGTCCTCCTTCCCCATTAACTCACATGAAGAAGGAGCCAAGTTCTCTATAATCAAACATAGAGAAATTTTATCTTGTAAATATTTTCCTTCCTCTTTAATTCGTGATGTTGGCATGGAGGAAGTATTTAATCAAGTTCTTACTTCTTGTGGTTTGAAAAGCTTGTAAGTATGTAAGAGCATTCCTATGACAATCTTGTCTATGAGTTCTTTAGTACACTTGATATCAATGCTTCAAATTCTCAAATTTTGGAATTCAAGTTGCTTGGCTTACCTTACCAATTAACTTACAATTTTATGCAAAAAGTTTTTGGTTTTAAGAGAAGTGGTGTTTGTGATATCACTAATGATTTTAATGTTAATGACTTTTAGACATTCTTAACTGATATAGAAACCCCTTTTGAACTTAAAAAGGGGAAGGTGAAGTTTAACAAGGATTTGAAATTTTGGATGTTGCATAAAGTCATTGCATGTGTTATTTTTGGTAAAACTGAATCCAATGGAGTAAATGTTCAAGAGCTCTTTTTGATGTGGTGTGTTCATAAATCAAAGCAAGTGTGTTGGACATATTAGATTTTCAATCAACCCCTTATGTGTGTTACACGCAAGGAAGATCCATTAACACATGGTCATATTGTTACAAGCATTGCTAAGGGGTTTCATATTAATTGCTCAAACTTTCCTAATGTTATTAAATACTCATATTGCACAAAGCAAGCCTTCATAAGAGGTAAGGTTGTGGATGCGAATTTTAACCATATTGCAACTTACACATGATCTTGTTGGAAAGGGTTACGTCACCCTCTTTATAATTTGGATGAAGACTCTGACAATGATGTTCCACCACCTAGAGCCCCACCATCATCAAGAGCCTGATCAACGGTTCAACTTGCATTGCCACCATCATCCTCTACTCAAGGAGAAGCAAGTGGCTCCACTCCTAGTGATCACTAACTTTTGGAGAAGATCTTGGCAAACCAAAGGAGCATGCAATGTCAACTTATTGACTTGGAGGCTAGGAACCAAAGGATGGAGCGCACACAATATAGTATGGACTATAAATTGCGCAAGTTCTTTAGGTACTTTGGGTATGACATTCCTTCACCACCACCCAATGCTTAATGAGGTATGTTTTTCTTCCCGTCTCCATCATCTTTACTTTTCTTCATATTGGGGACAATGTGAATTTCAAGTATGGGGAAGGGATCAAATGTTGAAGTTTGAAGTTTGTTTTTATTTTGTTTTGATGTTTTATTTTGTTTTAATTTTTCATTTTTTGCATTTTTAATATATTTTGCATGTTTGTTGTTTTGTTTAGTTTAGTATTTTACAATTTGCATCAAGAATTTTTGTCTTTTTACTTAAGTTTCTCCATGTTATTATATCTTGATTAGGCTTTCTCAGTCTATTTTCTTAAAAAAAAAAAAATTGATGATTGTTTTTTATAATGGCCCAATTAGTAAAATTCTTAAGTCTTTTCTAGTATATGTTAAGTTTTTGTCTTTTTATCTCACTCTTATTACTTCTAAGGTTTCAAATTATCTAGTCAATTTTCTAGTTTTGCTTAATTGTCGAAATTGATATAAGTTAAGTCTTTGAATTTGCATGATTTAAGTTGCCTAAAGGAAACTATAGTCATAATACGAGTTATTCATTAGTCAATAATGGATGAGGATACTAAAAGAACTATATTTGTTTGCTTTAAAAATATAAAAAAAAACACTATGCATATTGAGTAAGTCGTGCGCGAATGAGTTTGCTCCTTAGTTGCATTCAATTTGAAAGATATGTATGGTGTGCCTATTGAATATGTATATTGAGTAAGTCGTGCACGAATGAGTTTGCTCCTTAGTCACATTCGATTCGAAAGATGTACCTTATTTAACTATATGAATATAAAAAAAAAAAAAAGAATAAGCGAACTATGTGTCTAAAAATGCCATGAGACTTATTACATTCTTGCATGTGCTTACTCTTGTCCCAAAGAAGGCTACTTGAATCTATTGAATTCTTGACTTAATGCATGGATATTTTGACTAGAAAAGCATGGTTAGGTCCTTAACTAAGTAATTAATAACTTTGTTACCAATAGGGATGAGATAATTAGATAAAACTCAAAGTTTATGCTATAAGACTTGTCATCCTTTCCCATTGTTGGGCACTAAGAATTATATCATCAATGTATTAGCCATATACTCCTTAAATAAACTTGAAGATTGCTTAATCAAGATTATTTTATAGTTGTCTTGGAGAAACTAAGTAATTTCGTTGTCTTTTCCCTCTTTGTTCTTGCTTGAGGGCAAGCAAGGTTTAAGTATGAGGGAATTTGATATATTGCAAATATGTATATCTAAACTAATCAATTAATAGTTAATTTTGTGTTTGTATGCATGTATTTTATCTTTAAAGTGGCACTTTTAAACTAAGTAATTTCTTTGTCTTTTCCCTCTTTGTTCTTGCTTGAGGGCAAGCAAGGTTTAAGTATGGGGGAATTTGATATATTGAAAATATGTATATCTAAACTAATCAATTAATAGTTAATTTTGTGTTTGTATGCATGTATTTTATCTTTAAAGTGGTGCTTTTAATCTTCTTTTTAAGTGTTCTTTAAGTAATCTAGGTAACTATCAAAGGTTTAAGGGTTCTATGCTTGAAAAGGAAGAAGTTTTGCAAAGATTGGCCAAGACAAGCCTGTGCCGACTCGTGCCCATAGGTGCCGAGTCATGACAGAATGTCATGGTGCCGACTCATGCCCTATGGTGCTAAGTCGTGCCATAATCACATGGTGCCGACTCATCCTTGCTTGTCTCGAGTGGTTATAGTGCCTTTTCACCAAAACACTTCACAAAAGGCTCCTTTTTGCAATGGATATGACTTGGGACACCTAGAAACCTATAAATAAGAGTGTTTTACAGAATTTTAGATATGTGATGTTAGTATTATTCATATATTAAGTTAGTAATTGAGAGTGTAATTCAAGTGTTCAAAGTTAGAGCAAGATTGAAGAGTTACCAAGGCATTCAAGCAAGCATTCAAGGACACTTCTTCAAAGTAATTTTCTAGAGCAAGGATTGAAGAAAACATCATGAAAGTTTCCTTTCCCTTGTCTTTTTATCTTTGTTTCTTGATGTTCATCTTGTCTTCTTGTCTAAACTTTGTCATTTACACTATGAATATGCACTAGTTTGGTTTCTTTGAATTATAATAAAGTATTGGTTTTAATCATTTTATTTCTTATATGCTATGCATGATCTAGTTTTAATTGTGTGCTTAATTAATGTTGTATGTGCTTGATCACCATGTATAACATGTTAGTCAAATTATTCATAACAAGAGTTGGGATAAATTGATGGAAAGACAATTGAAATTACTTAGAGAATAGAATAAGCACTTGGAGACAAGCAAATCCACTCTAAGGGGAATTATAGTATTGGCATGAATATTTATGGTTCTGTTCTATCTCTATGATGACATGAGAATGCTTATAGACTCTAGATCAAACACTTCTAATTGACAACGAGAGTGTCTTTTAGGAATTATAGACCATACTCTCAATCATTACATGCATGTAACACATCTTATTAAAATCAATTCTGACTTGTAATTCAATATAATCAACATCCTTAAATCATAATATTAGATAGTATAGTAGTATATAGTTAGAATTAAATCTCTTATTTAATATCTTTGCCTATCCATCCTAGTAACTATCCAATTAATACAAAATTCCCAAATTCCCCAGAGTTCAACACCCTACTCATCCTATACTAATCCTTTTGGATTTGGGTCACCTATAATAGGCCTAACAGGTATCCCAGACTGGTTGATAGTGCAAACTTTTTATAATGGTCTTTCAAATTAAATAAGGAGCATGATTGATGTAGTAGTCAGAGGAGCTCTTATGAACAAAAGTACCATCGAGGCTCATAATCTTCTTGAGCAAATGGCAACTAACAACTACCATTGGTTCAATGAAAGGACAACAACAAGGAAGGTTGCAAGTGTTCAACAGGATGATGGGTATTCTCTTCTTGCAGCAAAAGTTGATGCAATTGCCAAGTCATTGGAGAGGGTAACATTAATGCTCCATCAAGTAGTCATCTAATTGTTTGTGACTCGTGTGGAGGTAATCATCATAATTTTGAATGCGATGGAGTAGAACAAGTCCAATTTGCCTCTAACCCTAATAGGCAACAAAATAATCCCTACTCAAACATTTACAATCCAGGATGGAGGAATCACCCCAACTTAGCATGGGGAAATCAAGGAAACCAAGGAAGCAATATAAGGCCACCATACCAATCCAACTTTCAAGGGAGAAATCAAATTCCATCCCAAACACTATAAGAAATCAAGCCTTCCTATGAAATCGCTTTGTAGAAATTCATAGGAGCCACTTCTGAAAGGTTTGACAAGTTGGAGAAACACTATGACAAGTTAGAAGCCAAAGTCGATCAAATTGCTAGCCAAAATAGAAACTTAAAGTTTCAAATGGGGCAAATGGCTAACTTTTTTAATGCAAGACTTCAAGGTACATTGCCTAGCAAAACTGAAATTAATCTTAGAGAACAATGTAAGGCAATTACTTTGAGAAGTGGCAAGCAACTTGAAGAAGTATTACCAAAGAAAACAAATGAATACAGTGGTGAAGTTTCAAAAGAAGAACACTAATAGATCAAGCTAAAGAAGAAAAAAGAGAGAAGGTATCTAAACCTTCACAAGTTAAGCCTTATGCACCACCCATTCCTTATCCTCAAAAATTGAAGCAGCAAAAGTTAGACAAACAATATTAGAAATTTCTGGAAATTTTTAAGCTGCTTTACATAAACATACCATTTGTTGAAGCCTTGGCACAAATGCCATCCTATGTGAAGTTCCTTAAAGATTTACTATCTAACAAGAGAAAGATTTAGGAGCATGCTGTAGTAGCACTTATGAGGAGTGCAGTGCAATTATTCAGAACAAACTTCCACAAAAGCTTAAAGATCCATGTAACTTTTTTATCCCTTGTCTAATTGGTACCACTGAATTTAAAAAGGCTTTATGTGATTTAGGAGCTAGTGTTAGTCTTATGCCTTTATCTGTTTGTAAGACATTAGGGTTGGGTGAGCTAACCGTAACCATAATGACCTTGCAATTAGCTGACCGTTCTGTTAAGTATCCAGTTGGTATCATTGAAAATGTCTTGTTAAAAATTGGTAAGTTTTATATACCTATGGACTTTGTGGTATTGGATATGGATGAGGATGTTAAGATCCCATTGATTCTTGGAAGACTATTTTTAGCAACAATAGGAGCCTTTGTTGATGTAAAACATGGCAAATTGACTTTGAGGTAGGTGATGAGGAGATTGAGTTTGACATTGCTAAAGTAGAAAAGCAACCTGCCATAATGGATTGTTGCTTTCAAATTGATGTCATTGATAAGGAAGTTCAAGAAGTCTTAGAGGAAAAGTATTTTGCAGACCCCCTAGAAACATGCTTGGTTAATGGAGCAACTAGCAAGAATGAAAATCATAGGGTTGCTACAATTGCTAGTCTTTTTGAGGGAAGCTCACCTATGTCTTTTTGTAAGAGACAACAGTTTGAAGAATTGGAAAAAGGTAAGTCACTTCCTCCACCATCAATTGAGCAAGCACCAGTTCTTGAGTTGAAACCATTTCTTGCACATCTCAGATATGCATTTTTTGGTCCCAATGATACTTTACCTGTGATTGTAAATGCAAACTTGAATGATGTTCAACTTGAGAAAACATTGAGAATTTTGAGGGAAATTAAATTAGTAGTGGGTTGGAATATTTCTAACATTAAAGGGATTAGTCCAATTATTTGCATGCATAGAATTTTGATGGAGGATAACCACAAGCCTATAATTAAACATCAATGTAGGTTGAATACAAACATGAAAAAAGTAGTTAGGGCTAAGACTACTAAATTATTAGATGCAGGAATAATTTATCCTATTTTTGATAGCTCTTGGGTTAGTCCTATAATGTAGTACCCAAAAAAAGGTGGGATGACTGTCGTGAAAAATGAAAATAATGAATTGCTTCCCACTAGGACTATAACAGGTTGGAGAATGTGCATTGACTATAGGAAGCTAAATAATGTTACCCAAAAGGATCACTTTCCTTTGTCTTTTATTGATCAAATGTTAGAAAGACTTGCAGATAATGTATATTTTTGTTTTCTAGATGGTTACTCAGGGTATTTTCAAATTCCCATTGCTCCTAAAGACCAAGAAAAGACCACTTTTACATGTCCCTATGGTACTTTTGCATATAGAAGAATGCTTTTTGGTTTGTGTAATGCCCCTGCTAACTTTCAACGTTGCATGTTGTCTATTTTCTCTGATTTTTTTGAGAAGTCCATGGAGGTCTTTATGGATGATTTTACTGTGTATGGTTCTTCTTTTGATGCATGCTTAGAAAACTTGAGAAAAGTTTGTTCCAATTAGAGATTGTTGAAACAATTGGGTAAGGAATTCATTATCAAGCCCTAAAGGAAACATTGCCCCCACATACATCATCAAGTGCGTCTTAGGGCAAGTTGTCCCATTGAATCTATCCAACATTGGCATTTGAACTTTGGTGGAATTCAAGCATTAGGAAATAAGGCTAAGGAACTGGCATCAATCACATCATCATGTTTCTTAATGTTTTTAAGGGTTTTTTTCCATAGCTTCAAATTTTTCCATTAAGGCTTTAGTATTTATATGGGAAGAAAATTCCTTTCCTTAAAAAAGATTCAAAGGAGAAGGAGTGACAGAATAGGTGACATTTGGTATTTAAGAAGTGATAGGTGATGGGGTAACATATGAAATTGGGACAAAGGGTGAAATGATATTTAGAATACAAGGGGCATCAACTATAGCCTTTCCTTTATTAGTCAAGTCAATGGGGACATTAGGGGAAAAAGAGGTATTTGTAGCAGCTTGGGTCATGCTAGGAATGGTTTGGATTGGTGTAGTATTTGAGCTAAGGCCATTTTGACCCATCATAGCTTGAACCTCCTCCAAAATGGACTATCTCTACTCTTTGAACTAGTTTTGTTGAGCCTCCAAAATAGCTTGAAAATTCCTTTCTTGCTTTAAGAGAAGATTCGTTAAGAATGAATTCAGTTGGGCTTCTTCCTCTGTATTAGTTACATTCAGATTACTTTCTTTCAATCCACTTGTTCCCTCGGCCATCTTAGGTACCTTGTGATAAGGAAAAAAAGGTTGACAAAATGAGTATAAGACCAAGGTAATATAGCAGGATGACAGACCTTTGGGCTAGCATTGGTGTTTTTGGGGATGGGTATTTTAGTGAACCATAGGCTTGGTGAGCTCCCTACTTATTTTAAGGTTCTTGGATGATGAATGTACGCATGAATGTATGTATGAAAAGTCATTTCATGAATACAATAAGGCTTCTTTTATGGTGCATACAACCTAAGGTCCAAGTTCTAAGTTCATTATATGAAAGGGTCAAAGTAGCTTCGTTTGGGTACCCGTCACACTAGAGTAGCGATATACCTAACCATATATGAGTCAAGGAGCCTCGCATAGGTCCAAAAGTACATGCATACTCATTACACCTTTGAAAGGATCAAAGGATTTATCGCAGGGTAGATGATTTCACTATCGACAAATAGACCTAAGGAGGGTTCCCCACTCAATACTACTCACTATCTATTGTTTTCCTAAAACTAGGTTGAATAGCAAAGAGCCTATGCAAGTGATGCATGCAAAGTTACAATTATATTAAAAGGCCAAACTCTTTTAAATCGATTAGTAGTCCACTTATTTTTCCTTTTAAAAAGAAAGTTTCTTCCCAGTGGATTTGCCAACTGTGAGGCCTCGCCTGAGCACTGGTCCGATCCACTAAAGGGAATCAAAATGCTCATTTGGGAAAGAACTCACGAGGAAGCCCTCGAGCTTATTTTGAAAATTGTTTTAAAGTCGCCACCTTAATGTATTTTTATTTGGGAAAATATAAGGAAAAAAATCCATTTGACTCCCATCATTAGCCAAAGGAAAAAGATCACTAACCTTGAAACTAAAGAGGATTCAGGGACTAGGTTTTCAGTTTAACAAAATATATTTGGCCAAGTTATATAAAAGTAACTTAAAATATATTTCATGAACAATTTAAGATGCATGGATAATTTATGATATGTGTGACCATTGATTCCAATAATAAATACAAGTAATAGTCCAAAAGAAGGCTAACATTAAAAATAAAATCCCAAACATAGGGAATACCTCCTCTAGCCCTTATAGGTTCTAGGGAAGTCACACATTCCCCAAACTAATCCTAATAATAAAGCAAATAAACAAGCACAAAAATAAGTGAAGAAGGTGATAAGGGGATAGTTGATTAATTTTAATTGGATTCGATGCATGAACCAAGCATGCCTACGTATCCCTCTGAATGGGAATCAAAACCCACGTAGTTCTCCCTTCTTGCAAAGGGGTTAGTTTAACCTAACCAATTTATCATGTTTCGACTAATTAATTAAAAGACAGTTGAGTTAATTGATTAATTTAATTGATTATCGAGTTGATTAGCTAACAATCTAAGTGAACTAATTTAATTAACTAACTAAAAGAGACAATAAGCTTTAAACCAAATAGAAAGGAAAAGAAGATTACCTTGCACTTTCATGGCTTGGGGATGTAGAGCGGGTGGATCAGATGATCAGATTGCAATTCCACCTTCTCCATACAAGGGGCACGAGCCTTGGGCCACCAGAATGCAACTTCACCTTCTCTACACGATGGACACGAACCTTGGGCAATAAACTTACCTCGAGCAGGCGGGCAGAAAGCCTTAAACTAGTCGTGTCGGAATCAAGGACAAACCACCCAACTTGTTTTACAAAGCAAGGAGCAAAAGCAAAGCAATTTACTTGAAGTTAATACTTTTTAAGCCTCCAAGTCTGTGTCTTAAAAAGTAGAGAGGCCATCTATATATAGAGGGAAGACTGAAGCATAGAGGCTGAAATTTCCAATATGGGAGAAGAAAACTAGCTACAGTTGCTACACAAGTCTCTACAACATCGCAGATGCTTCTACAATAGTGCTACAGAAGACTTTGCAGCACCGCATGGGCCTCTGTGGCAATGTCGCAGAGCTATGTGGCAATTGGCTCTAATTCATCCGTTCTGCCCATTTTCGCCCGTTCTCACTCGTTTCTCATCCGTTTTCCATGATTCCAATTACATTGTGCTTGTTATTGAGTCCCAGATGATTTAAAAGTCTTAATTGATTCCTTTCCTAACTGAATGATTTGTAATTCTTGGAGGTGCAAAATTAAGGGTTCATAAATTTTTTTCCGAAACTAACTGGATATTTTCTCATATTAACTGCAAGATTGTTTTAAAATTAATTTGAGCTTATCGATGTTGACCAATAAGATTTCTGAACTCTATAACTCCCAAAAACTGACTTAGAAGTCTCAAAAACTGATTTGAAAGCTCTACAAAACTGGCAAGAAAGAGATCTCGAAAAGCATGCCAGTGTGTCACATGGCATGCCGCGCAGTAGGCCTACAGTGTTGGGTAAGAGCTGTGTAGCATCACAGGTTATATCTGTGGCATGCTATAAAAACCTGATGCCATAGACCCAATAAAAGATTAACCTCTCGGTGTGATCTCAACCATCAAAAAAGCAAAACAAAAGTTGTGGTAACTTTGGCCGGAGCATTGGTGGATATACCTTTTGTCGCCATTACAAAGTGCAGGGGAAGGACAGATCGCTAACCCATATCTTATATACATTGGCGGAGGCTTAGGGATATACCAAGAGCTAACGATTTGGAAGTACATTCTCTCACCCAAGTAGAACAGGCAGTGATAGGGCAAGTGCAATAGGAGCCGCCTCCTAGAGATGTGCTTGGAAAAAATTATACTGTTAAGACTAAGACACAGTAACTCTCCAAAAGGCCTTGAGATCTATCACAGTGTACAATAAGTAAGATAATTTAAATGGTAAGATAATAGAAAAGGAGAAGTAATGAATGGAAAACCTCAGGCTCTGTCATATTGTCAAAAAAGGCTTGGAACATCAAAACACTATAATTGTTGGAGTCAGGACCCTAATTAGACTCCACCCATCTCCTTCAAACAGGAAATTCCCCTGACCTCTATCTCATCAGTCTAAGAGCTATAATAGCAAAGTATTCATATGCCCAAAGCTACATGCAATAGACAGTCAGAATCATTAGAGTTGTAAAATAAAGTACAAGCCAGGGTATGGAAACGTACCTCCCAAATGGGTGTCGTGCCGCCTATAGAAAAGATATTCCCTCAAGACAGCTCCACCATGTCATAGTACATAGCACTAAGTACTACACCACCCAAATTATACTCTTTCCAAGCATTCAAATCAACTAAGCTGGCCAAAATATTGAGATCCACTGTGTTTCTTAAGCTATAAGAGAAAATGCAACTTGTAATGATCAGCAGACACAGTCGGGCCAGTGTTGCATCTAGAACAATCTCACTGGTAGCCGCCACCCATTCCAACTTATATGTCGGCAAGGTGTGTCTCACTTGAGTGCTCTCTCGAGGTGGATCAAAGCTAAGAAGAGCCTGCATCTCATCAATAAAAAATGTCTGTCTCCAGTCATTGCATATGTTAAGAGTTTGAGTCCCAAATAGGATTCCAGACAGCATATGCAAATCAAGTGGTGTACAGGTCAGCTCCCCTCAAGCAAAGTGGAAGGTGTCAGTGGTATCCCACCATCTCTCTAGTAGAGCCTTAATCAGGTTGATGTTTAAGCAATCTGGGGTTTGCACTCCCAGAAAGTCAACAAAGCCAATAGGCTCCAACATAGCCCTAACAACACTCCCCAAGGGAGGCACACCTGATCACCTTCCTAAGGATACTGCGACTGTCCCTGTTCCTAATCGTCTGTGCCTATAGCAAATCAATAAAAGCACAAAATGATTTACACACATGGAATGTAAGCAATGGATGAAATTGACTTTCAAAAGGAGTAAGCAAGACCACTGACTGCTAGTTGACCATCATAGGACATGTGGTCTTCTGGGTCCTGTAATAGGAGAGTTGTATACAGGTTGTCTCTGGGTGTTTCATACTATCGCCCCGGACTACTTGCAGAAAAAGCAGAGGTCCTCCTCAAGGAAGCAAGGAAGCAACTCTGTGACGGGATGTGGATGCCATCTTGACAAATGCCAAACTTGACTAGCAACAGAAGCAAGTAAAAAAAAAACCATTATTATTATTCCAAAAAAAAAGAAAAAGAAAAAAAGAGAGAAGTTTTTTTTTATTATTATGTAAAAAAAGAGAGAGAAAGAGAGAGAGAAAGAAATTATTATTATTATTATTATTATTATGTAAAAAAAAGGAGAAAAAAAAAAGAAAGAAGAAAACAAAAAAAGAAAAAAAAAAAAAAGAGAGAAAGCTCACGAGAGAAAGTGAGTGAAAGGTGTGAGGAGTGTATGTGAGTGATGCTATTTATAGGATTTTAGGGCAAATAAAGACGAAATAGTGTATAGTAAAAAGTTCCCTATAATTATCTAATTGCATAAAAATAGATTTTTAGCCCATTTTAATTCAAAATCAAAATTTGAAAGTTCCTACATACTTCTGAGATTTTTATCTATCCATAAACACCTCATTTGTTTATTTCCTGGCTAAAATGCAGTTTTTTACATCAGAAAAACAAGAAAAATTATGAACTTGAAAATTCGCCAGGCTTTCAAAAATAGTCAAATCAAGTTTCAAAATTCACGAAAATTATCTCATCACAACCCGAATCATTTTCTGAACTCAGATTGTAACAATCCTCATTTATCCTAAGAGTTTTCATAACTAAATTACTTGAATTTAGAATTATTATGATAAAATATGTGGTTTTATGAAAATTTATGTCTGATGTGATTCATTAGTATGTGGCATGTTAAATTAATTTTAATATGTCTAATATGAATTATTAGTATGAAATAAATGATTTATATGAAGTGCATTAGTATGAAAAAATTTATTTTTTCATAAAATTAATTTTAGGCAAAAAAACGATTTTTAAGCATAAAATGATTTTATGAGTATTTTTAAAATATTTTTAAATAAATGTTTTGGGGGAAATTTTAATGAAAATAATAAGAAAAATATTTTGTTTTTAATTACCCATAGTCAACCCCCTAAATTAAATAAAAAGCCCAAATATCTAAAAGCCCACTACACTAAAACATTCATAACCTAACTTAGTAAGGGTAATATTGGAAATTATCCAAAACCCTAGATATAAATTCAAGAAATTCAGCTAGCACTTGAATTCCAATATCCACCCTCTGTTATTTCATTATTTTGGCAGAAAATTTCTCTCAAATTTATTTTCTCTACCGAAATTTATAAAATACCTTCAATATTTGCGACTTCTTGAGCGTATTCATTTAAATTAGTTTGGGTGAATTTTTGATAGAGAAATTAATTTCTCTATCGAAAAGTGAACCTTCCTACACGATTTCTCCAAAGAGCTTGAGGAGTTTTAGAGGTTCAAAAGGGCTACGTGTACTAGGAGCGAAAAAACCATAAGATGAGTAAACACTATATTCATGCTACAAGTGTGAGTAAACATTATGTTTAAGTTACAAGTACAAGTTATCATGTTATGTGAACCTTTGATATCTTGAAACCCAAGTTCTTTTTTATTTTTAATTATGACTAAATGATTTCTTTGTAAGCTTGAGTTGTCAAAGGACATTTAGTCCAAATTTATTTTGATTATTCAATGACAATAAAGTACCTTTGTGATTTGTTGCCTTACCATACTTTCTTTTTGGAACCACACCGTTATTTGTCATTTGTTCAATAAGCTAAACTACTATTGCTATTGTGATATGTGTTATTGCTTTCATAAGTGTTATTGTTATAAGTGATTACCATAAATACGAGTGAATTGAGCAAGAATCTTTACTCACTTATGTAAATTTGAGTGAATTGAACAGTGTCTTCAACCACGAGTGACTTGAGCAAAAGTCTTCACTCACTTATGAAAATTCGAGTGAATTGAGCAGTGTCTTCACTCACGAGTGAATTGAGCAAGAGTTTTCACTCACTTATGTAAATTCGAGTGAATTGAGCAATATCTTCACTCAAGAGTGAATTGAGCAAAAGTCTTCACTCACAAGTAATAAGTGTGATTTTTTGCAAACCTTGTTAAATTGTAAACTTTGATTCATGAATTGTAAAACATGACCTATGTGTTATAAGCTATGGGTTTCCTTTTTTAAAAAGGGATATATGTTATCGTATGTGCCATATTGTTTACTCATTGAGATTGTCTATCTCACCCCTTTTTTTTTTTTTTGTATGGTTCCAGATGAGCAAATATAAGGAGGCAAGGCGATGTCTCAAGCATTTTACTTTGCTTAAGGATTCCTTGTCAAAGTCAAAAAATAATACTGTGCTATAAAGGGTTGTCGTTAGATGCTTTGGGAATATTTATTTTTGATGTTTATTTTGAGATGTTATTTATTAAGGTTTCAAGTGGATTATGAATATTATTTGCTTATGGATTATATGTGAATTGTCTAATTATTGTCTTCTGCAACTAAAGGTTTTCATATAAATGTTTTAAATGGGTTATTGTATAAGGTTTGGTATAATCCTAGGCATGATTTGTATAAGTGGGTTCTACAAGCGTGAGTGACCTAATGTCTTACCATGTTCTAGGACCGTTATGTCTCTAAAAATAGGATGTGACACAGATCTACTAGAGTTTTGGGTAAACTCTCATCAAAACTGTCTAACTGATAGATAGCTTTGATGAAGGGGCAAGTGTGAACCCTCGTTTCAACAACTTCAAAATTAATTCTGAACTCTTCAAAATTGATCAAAGTATTCTTAGCATAACCTGATGCCTTTCCTACCTTGACTGGATTTTCTTAGATTAACTGTTAGATTGTTCTAAAATTAATTTTGAGCCTATCAACATTGACAAATAAGATTTTTGAACTCTATAACTCCTGAAAACTGACCTAGAAGTATCAAAAACTTATTCAAAACCTTTGAAAAACTAGCCGAAAAGCGATCTTGAAAAGTGTGCAGTAAAAACCTGATGCAATGCCATACAGTCTTAGTTCAGAGCCACATAGGTCTACCACGACGCCGCACCGTTTTGATGTAAAGTGGGCCTCTCCTATGCAAAAAATGACCCTTTTACCCCTTTAACCCTAATTTTCAGTCTTTTCTAACTGTGAGGTCTCGCCCGAGCACTGGTCTGATCTGCGGAGGAATCGAAATGCTCTTTGCGAGAAACTCCATGATTGGAACTCGCTGTGAGTTTAGAAAATTGAATTTTGTATTTTGAAAGTTAAAAAATGAGTCGCCACTTCAATTTACTTATTTTAATTGGGAAAATTAAAGAAAACCCAAATTGATTGACTTCAAAAATAATTTGATTTTATCCCAATAGAAAATGCACCAATCTGCGAGTGACCAAAGAGGGCTCGGGGATC
The DNA here is from genome assembly GCA_947687605.1 of Reutealis trisperma. Classification (NCBI taxonomy): domain Eukaryota; kingdom Viridiplantae; phylum Streptophyta; class Magnoliopsida; order Malpighiales; family Euphorbiaceae; genus Reutealis; species Reutealis trisperma. The sequence continues at coordinate 82,031 of CANTUT010001031.1, forward strand.
AGGTTTTGGTAATTACACAATTGAGAAAAAATGTATTTTTCTTTAGTTTGGCTAAAATTGCAAAATAACTCTTAAAAAGGAATTTTCATGGATGCATGAATAGGAGTATAATGATGAATGAAACAGATATATATGATGAGATGGAATGCAAATTGTAAATAAATAGGCAAGATAAATCCTACTTAATTATTACAATATCAAAACAATTGAAAAGAGGATCTTTCCTCTAGCCTTTATGGGTACTAGGAAAAGCACACATTCCCCAACTAAACTAATATAAGATCATAAATAAAAGATTAATATAAATAAATTAGAATAAAAAGAAAATAAGAATATTGATAAAAAGATTTTGGAGTTGATGCCCTTCAGAATGGCAGCCTGCGTATCCCATCAAATAGGAATCAAACCCCACACAATTCTTCCTTCTTGCGAAGGAGGTTCTAAAAAAGTGTTGGTTTGTTTATTAATTTAATTCTAATTCTGAAATTAATAAATTTTAGATCTTTTCTATTTTAGACCTAAAGAGAATTCTAGATCTGAATTTAGAATTTTGAAAATGGAAAAGGGATTATACCTTTTCTTTCCTTGATTTTCAGACGAATGGAATGACCCTTGCTCTGGATCTCAACTCCACCTTGAATTCACAAGACTTGGAATCTAAATCTAAAAGCAATAAGTATATCAATAACAAAGAGAATTTTTGCCTTGGAATGTGTGTCAAATGAATCTAAATAAGGCCCTATTTATAGAGCTGTTAAGGGGGCGCCGGCGGTACGAATGGCGGCATTAGTATATCGCCAATGGCATGGGCAACACTGGCGACATACCGGGTGTCCGGTGGCACATTGAGCGTGCCACCTTACCGCTAGCATGAAATTCATGCTGCCAATGAGACGGCAGGCGTGCCGCCCATACAGTGATACGGCAAGCGTGCCGCCCAGAGTGGCGTCACTCCTCTTGCGCACTGGCCGGATAGTTCTACATGTTTCCTACTTTTTCATCCATTTCGTATCTATTTCAGTTTCAATTTGAACTCGATTTGATCCTGTGGGTTCATAACTGGAAGACGATTGACTAGAGGTGTAATTTTGAGGGTTCACAGCTGCCCCCTTTATCTGATTTGGCCAGACAAAGGCCAAATCTGATAAGTGTGAATCAAAAGGCCTAGGACGTCATTCTAAGCATTTTGAATATCCCTTTCAATATTGGGAGTTGTGCAAGAGCTTCATGTCTAATTTCTGGCTATTCTGACTTTGTTTGGACTGTTTTCCAATTTTTAAGCTATTTTTGTATTTTCAGTTTTTCTGTAATTCTAGGAGATTCTGAACTTTGATTGAGATCCTGTCTGTTTTGGGAGATGGATAAAAATATACGGATTCACTACTTTAGATGGAACTAGATTCTAATTTAAAATGAGCCTATTATGGCAAAACCACATGAACTGGACCTGCGAATCAAAAAAAATTAAAAGATGTTATGAGGGGGGCCCACCTCTACTCCTATATAAGGCTAATTGACCATGGCCCATCAGAAGTGCAAGACCTATCCAAACTCATGATGGTCTCAGCCAGCACTATAGCTACGATAGATCTCCCTTCCTCCATTTGTGGAATTAGCTCAGTGACTCTAGCATCCCCCCAACCAGTAGGGCTCACAAAAATATATCCAGCAGTTAGACAAAAGGATAGAGCCTGCATTCTCAAATGAAACCACCCATCATCCTCAAAATCCTTAGGATCATGGAATTCTATTATCACAACAGTCAGATCTACTCAATCATCCACTACTATGGGACTAGCAGCTTCTGTACTCAAGTTAAAAAGTCTCCTGAAAGAGTTGAAATATCCTACTTTCTCAACAGGAGTAGACAGCATAGCTTCTAGATCAGATCCGAGCAACACAGAAAACCCCTCGAATGTAGGACACGTCTCCTCTATAGATGCCCCAAATCTGAAGACATGGGCAGTTGGATCCCAAAAGCGCATGCATGCGCACAGAAATTCCCAATTAATTTTTATACCTTTTAAGGTGGGCATAATGCTCACCCCATACTTTCCCAGGTTAATTCTCTCTACTTTGGTAAGGTTCTTGCACCATAAAAACATTGCATGGTTGAAATAGGGCTCCATTATGAGGAATAAAAATAATAAAACTGATGGAAAGCAAAAATATGATTGAAAATGACTTTTGGAGGCTCGAAAATCGATGGTACGGACTGGAAAATAGATAAAATCTGCTTAAATAGGCGAAATCTTGCCTGGCTGATCTGTTACCGATGGCACGCTGATCGTGCTGCTTAGAACGGTGGCATGCTGGTCGTGCTGCTATAGCGGCAGCACGCTGAGTGTGCCGCCTGAGACGGTGGCATGAAAACTGTGCCGTCCAGATTGGCGGCATGCCGGTCATGCTGCCCCACCATCTTGTGCCTCCTTTGCCATTTCTCCTCCAATAGTTTTTACCATAATTTCTCAAAAATTCAGGCTTAAAATAATTTATTTTTCTCAAAATCAGAGCAGAAATGAGTGAAAAACGTAAGGAATAGCCCAATGGAATCCTATTCAGTCGAATATCTGCATCCATACCATGCACCCTTTTCATTCAAAACATGCATAAGTCATACATATCATACATCCAAGATGTCACATAAACATAAAGAGTGCATATATCTAAAATATCATGTAGACATCCAAAAGAGTGCATCATCCTCAGTACATATACACCAGAGAATCAGAGGCTGATAAAATAGGTCGCTAACAACCACGCCTGGGTCTACGGCATCCTTGCTTGGATATCTTATCCTCGTGACTCTCCTCCAACAAATCCCTATCATGCAGAAAGGAGCTCAAAGCAAATGTATATCGGCCTAAGAGATTATAGTGATAGCAAATGAACTCCACAGGAACTTGAAGAAGAAAGAAAATATATAAGAATCACTATAAGGCAGACAAAGGGCTAAAAATACCAGCTATGCCAAAAATTTAACCTCTGTAACAGTCTCAGGAATAGTAGGGAAGAAGGCCGGTCGATCTTCAGGAAGATGGTAACGTCGTGATCAGCCATCACAAGAAACATAATTAAAATGAGCTGGCAAACAGATAAGACCAGTAGGCAAGGGAACCGAATCAGTTGGACCTCCCACTGAAACATCTGGAGCTGGGGCTAGAGCTAAGCCACTAGCCCCTGAAGGACCAATCCGAAAAGGATCAGCTGCAAAACCTGAGGGGCCAGCCATAACACCTGAAGGTCCAACCCTAGGACCCATACTGCCAACCAGAATGGTACTGCCGGCCTGTGGAGAGATGAAACTCCCAACTCTGGAGGGAGGACCTCGAGAAGTCCCTGAGCTAGATCCCTGATGTGATGGTCCCTGCAATTTATCCAGGGAGGTGAGCCTCGCATCAAGGATGCCTTATAAAACTCATCATAGTCCATGTCAGGCAATAAGTAATCTAGACAAGAAATTTTGATAGCCCAACCATCCTCTCCTAGGATAGCCAGCCTATACCTTATATCTGCCGGAGGGGACTGTGGCACAACTCTCTCTCCTATAACCTGTGCCCTCACCCTCTCTCCCAAGTAAAACATCCTCAAAGACTCACAACGGAGCAAGAGACAATAAGAGAACAAGTCCATACTAGGCCTGATCCGATTAGGAATCCACTCTGTGAACCTGGTAAATGGCGACCATCTCACCTGCAAATGGATTGTAATATAAGTAGTAGAAGATAAACAGTAAGATTCAGGTTAAAATTAATAAAGGAATACCTGGTCTACAGTCAAAGTAGCAAAGATCTGTCTGCAATGATCAAATGATAGTGCCATGAAGGAATTTCTGTTGGATGCCCTCTAAAGATGTTCGTAGGGGGGTCAATAGCAGTAGGCTCTCTCAATGGTGGAGCCAACATCGAAAAGTGCTTATAAGCCCAGTATTGCAGGAAATAGAATGTTGTCAGTCACTAGGCAGAGATCAGATAATAAAATACCAGAGTATAATACTCACCTCGAGCATAATGAAGGTACCACCATGGCCGCAAAGTGTGCCACGGGGAATGCTGTACAGCTCCTGATACATAGCACAAAGGGCTGCACCTCCCTAGTCAAACTGACCGATCTCATCCAGATTTTCCAATGATCACAAGACATTTAAATTAATGATGTCCTTATTGTTATGCAGAAAGGTACAGCTCAAAATAATCAAGGCACAAAGTCTAGCACCCTGATCAACACCATACTGACCTGGAGTCTGACCCATAGTCATCAAGGCCTGATGAAGTTAAGAATGTGGGACATTTAGGCTCCCACAAGAGGGATCAACCCTAATTAGAGCGGTCATCTCTACAGAAGAGCGCTCGATCCATGAAGAATAAAACTCGAGAGGATGAGATCTAAAATACATAGTAGTAAGCATACTCCACTCGTGGGGAGTGACTGTCATCTCACTGCAGGAAAGATGGAATGTGTTTGTAGTATCCCACCAGTGCTCTGCCAGTGTGCGGACCACAATGGTATTAACCGGCTGCTTGATGTCTAGCTCCAGCCGTCCGAGCAAGCCAGATAGCTCAAGGTGCAGACGGATAACCTCCTAATTACTCAGATAAAGGCAGACCAACTCTATGACACTTCAGCCTCCCCTAGGTCTCAATTGTACTCTATATAATTTTTGTAAAAAAAAAGAAAAAAATTATTGATAATTATCAAAATTCTTACTGACTATTCGGGGAAAGGAAATTATACCTGAAGAGATCCAGTGTAGCTGACGTGGCGATCTGGCTCCTTCAGCAATGTCTTCGGGTTCTGAGTACCCATTGCTGGCTGATTGAAGGCTTCCATATTGAGAGAGTAAAAAAGAGAGAGAAAGAAAAATATTTAGAGAGAGAAATGAAGGCTAGAGAGAGAGAGAAGAGAGAGAGTGGAAAATGTGTTTATGAAGAATGTGAAGGAATGAAGGGATATCTTCATCAAGAAATTCAGGCTTGACCCAATGATCATCTATTGGAGCTGCAGCTAACTGATCAGCCATTATGAAATCCTTAACTGCTTTTCATTGTACATATTTCAGATCATATGCAGCTAATACAGCCATCCACCTTGCCATCTTACTGTCAAGAACTAGCTTCTCTATAAGGAATTCCAAAGGGCTCTTGTAAGCAAGAACATGAGTTATAAAAGAGCAGAGGTAGTGTTGCAGCTTGTGGCAAACCCATACTAAAGCAAGACATAGCTTTTCTATAAAATTGTACTTGAGCTCATGCGATAACATCCTTTTGCTCAAGTAATAGATGGCATTTTCCTTGCTAGAGTCAAGAGCATTTTGGGCAAGCATTGCCCCCATTACTTCATCTGTTACTGATAGATAAAGTAACAAAGGCTTTCCAAACCTTGGTGGCTATAGTATTGGTGGGTTTAGTAGGTATTGCTTGATCTGGTCAAAAGCTTTCTGACAGTCATCATTCCATTGCTTGGAGGCTCTTTTTCTGAGCAGTTTGAAGATAGGCCCACATACATCAACCAACTGATTGATGAATCGACTAATGTATTGTAGCCATCCATGGAAACCTCTGATCTCCTTTTCTGTTTTTAAAGGTGGCATTTCCATAATTGCTTTTGATTTAGCAGGGTCTACTTCTATACCTTTCTTGCTGACCATGTGGCCTAGGAATACTCCAAATGAGGCTCCAAAGACACATTTGGCAGGATTGAGCTTAAGATTGTATTGGCGAAGTCTAAGGAAGAATCGCCTTAGTGCCTCTGAATGTTCTTCGGCAGTGGTGCCTTTTATTACCATGTCATCCACATAAACTTCAAACTCTTTATGCATCATGTCATGGAAAATGGTAGTTGCCATCCTCTGGTATGTTGCCCCAGCATTTTTAAGCCCAAATATCATAACCCGGTAGCAATAGGTGCCCCATTCAGTAATAAATGTTGTCTTCTCCTTGTCCGAAGGATGAACCATTATTTGATTATACCCTGTAGCCAGGTCGGTTGAAAAAACCAATTCAGAACCTGCCATACAGTCTACCAACAAATCAATATGAGACAAGGAAAAATCATCCTTAGGACAGGCTTTATTCAGATCCCTGTAATCCATACACATTCTGACTTTACCATCTTTTTTGGGAGCCGGCACAATGTTAGCAAGCCAGGATGGATAGTTGATGGGCTCAATGAAGTTATGGTCCAGTAGCTTGGTAATTTCTTCTTTAATTGGTATAGACCATTCCATTTTGAGTCTTCTCAATTTCTGCTGAACAGGCTTAGCACCTGGGTAAACTGAGATTTTATGAACTGCTATGCTTGGATCCAACCCTGTCATGTCTTTCAGTTGCCATGCAAAATAGTCTTGAAATTCTTTGATCATCTTTTCAATATGATCCCTGTTTATGCATGCAGATGTAATGAATGTAATTTTTAATATGTCATGAGTGCCAGCATTAATGGGCTCTTTAATTGTATCATCTTTTATTTCATTTATTTAATTTTTACTTGATATCTCATTTAAGTCAGATTGAAAAGTTGGAACATTAAAGAAAAATGGAGACACAGGGTCGTAAGAGGAAAGAGTAGACTTTTTATTGAATTCAAATGGGGATATGTCCCAATTTACATCAAACTGAAAAGTTAGACCCTCATGGTTAGTTACATCATTATCAACAGAAGAAATAGAAGAGACAGACTCAGATTTAAAAGACTAGTCTATCTCATACTGAGACTCTGATTTGGATTGGGACTCTCTTATGGATTTTGGTTCAGAAGGATAAAAGGGGCTCTCCTCAAAGGACCAATTTTATAGCTCGATCTCAGTGGACTGGATTAAGGTGGAAGGGTCAGTTTTCTCCTCCTCAACAGTGAGCATGAACACTTCATTAAAAAGACTAGCCTCTATGTTCTCTTCCCAATCTTGACTAAGCATGTAGATTGGTTCATAGTCTTCTATCTCGAGCCTAACATCAAAAAAGATTTCAAACTCGGGGATCAATTTTTTGATAATGGGGCAGACCCAAGGCTCAGGAAAGTTACAGTAAGGAACTGTGTCACCTTCCTTTACAAAATAGCCATTTAGAGTTTTGAAGTAAGGGCGTATGGGCCAGTCATAATCCCCACCTCTTTTAAGGGCAGCTGTTCTGTCTTTAGCCCAATTTTCCATTTTTGCAAGATCTTCATCAGTCGGCTTATACCCTAGCCCAAATGGTGCCATTGCGACTGGATAGTCCAAGAAAGACTTCAAGCCCTATTAGCTCCTTCCCAAACCTAAACCAGGAAAGTAATTCATTTTACGGAGCATGTTAGCAACAGCAATATTCCCGAAGGGGTCAAAATCAAATGGAACAAATTCTTTACCCTCTTCACCCTCAATGTATTGAATGAAGGAGAAACCAGAGAGTGGATAAGTGGATAGCTCAGGCTAAATCTCAAGAATGGGAACAGAGCTTGGGATGTCTGATCTTCCATGCATGTCCCCTTTAACAGTCATAACCCCATTTCTGAAAGGGAACTTGACTTTCTGATGTAGGGAGGAAGGGATAGCCTTTGCTTGATGGATCCAGGGCCTTCCAAGTAATAAGTTAAAACATGAAGGTACATCAATCACTTGAAAAGGAATGGTGAAAGATGTCGGCCCAATAGTCACATCTATGATAGCCACCCTGAGGACTTCTCTCTTGGTATTGTCATACGCCCTTACTATCTGATCTGAAGGGGTAAAATCAGTAACCTCTAATCCCAAGCAGCTTGTTACCTTCAGAGGGCATAAATTTAAGGCTAAACCATTATCAATCAGAACCATTGGCATAGTCTTTCCCCAAGTTACCACTGTAATGTAAAGGGCATTATTGTGGCTAGAGTCTCCTTCTGGAATGTCAATTTCTCCAAAAGTGATGGACACCCCTTTAGTAGTAGAGGTAATAGAAGCAACAAGGTTTTCAGGTATGATATCAGTTGGAGCCTGGCACTGATTCAACGCCTTGCAA
>CANTUT010001032.1:57500-60063 GCA_947687605.1 Reutealis trisperma
CTGCAAAAACAAAAGGGCGGTTTGGTCCCGTTTTGGCCCCAAAAACATTTTATTTTGGCCTAAATCTAAGGTTTTTGGATTTTTGACAACTTTCGACAATATTTTCTTGAGGTTAGAGAAATCATTTTCTAATTTCCACTGAAGGGGATAACCTTCCCATTAAGAAGAATGGATTTGTGCATTAATTGACGGCTATGTTGACATTATATGATAAAATGATACATATAATATATCAGTAGAGAGCATAACAAAAATTAATTGGTAGATTGAATGGTTAAGTTATTTTAATTTTATTGATTGGTCTTGGGTTCAAATACCACTAACGCCATTTTTTTTTTCTCTTCACCATTAATATCATATGATATCTACGATGACCATCTTACTATGGTCGTGCAATGGCAATAGTTTTTGGAACTTTGGTCATTTGCTACCTTATTATAGGCCAGCATTAGTTGCTCGGCTAATGGAAGGCGATGAAGGGCATAGTCATACCGAATGGGTTAACATTAATTAGCACTTAGTTGGGTAAATGGTAATTAAGGACTAGTCATGCCAGATGGGCTAACGACTATTAGCATGCGGTTGGCAATATGAACGACGGTCAAGGCATGCATATCCATCCCAATTAGCGAATGAAGGGCAATAAGGCACAAACCCACGCCACCAATGCTAGCAATCGAAAACGCTTGCAAAAACCAAAGGAAATCACCTTTTGAGTCGATTGGCCGAGGGAGGCACGACGGCCCCGTGCTGTAGGCTTGCTGGAAGTGCCAGGCAAGTGATAGCCAATTTGCATTCGGTTGCAAAGAACAAGCATGCCACCGATGCGAGCAACCGAAAATGCTGGCAAAAATGAAAGGAAATCGCATTTCGAGCCTATCGGCCGAGGGAGGGATGATGGGCCCGTTGCGCTGGCAGCATGTGCCCGTTGCGCTGCCAGCACATAGGTTGGAGAACGGATGCCTATCCTCTTAGTGCAAAGGCGGATGGGGGGAGAACGGGCGGAGGGAGGGACAACGGGCCCGTTGAGTTGGCCGAACGGGCCCGTGGCGTAGGCTTGACGAAAGCGGCGGGCAAGTGGTGGCCAATTTGTTTTTTATTGCAATAAACAAACATGCCATGAATGTTAACAGCCGAAAACACACGCATGAACAAAAAAAACACCGTCCTTCGAGCCGATCGGTGGAGGGAGGGACGAACGGGCCCGTGGCGTGGTCGTGCCGAAAGTGGTGGGCAATTGGTAGGCAATTTGTTTTTGGTTGCAACAAACAAGTAGGCCACCAATGCTAGCAGCTGAAAACGCCTGCAAAAATGAAAGGAAATCACATTTCGAGCCGATCGGCCGGGGAGGGACGACGGGCCCGTTGCGTTGGCTTGCCGGAAGTGCTAGGCAAGTGGTAGCCAATTTGCATTCGGTTGCAGCAGACAACCACGCCACCAATGCTGGCAACCTGAAATGCCCGCAAAAATTATAGGAAATCACCTTCTGAGCCGATCGGCCGGGGGAGGCACGACGGGCCCGTTGCGCTGGTTTATCGGAAGTGCTGGGCAAGTCGTAGCCAATTCGCATTCGGTTGCAGCAAACAAGCACGCCACCAATGCTGGCAACCGAAAACGCCAGCAAAAGTGAAAGCAAATCAAATTTCCAGCCGACCGGCCGGGGGAGGGACGACGGGCCCGTTGCGCTGGCTTGCCGGAAGTGCTAGGCAAGTCGCAGCCAATTGGCATCCGGTTGCAGCGAACAAGCACGCCACCAATGATAGCAGCCGAAAATGCCCGCAAAAACGAAAGCAAATCAACTTCCGAGCCGATCGGCCGGGGGAGGCACGATGGGCCCGTTCCGCTGGCTTGCGGGAAGTGCTGGGAAAGTCGTAGCCAATTTGCATTCGGTTGCAACAACCAACCACGCCACCAATGCTAGCAACCGAGAATGCCCGAAAAAATGAAAGGAAATCACATTTCGTGCTGAAAGGCCGGGGGAGAACGGGCCCGTCGCCTGTCGGTTAACCTCTGTCGGCAATGTGAGATTAACCTCCATTGGCCGTGGAGGCACAGCGGTAGCCTATTGTGTTGGCGGACGGCGAGCGCACGGGGGGGAGAACGGGCCCGTCGCCTGTCGGTTAACCTCTGTCGGCAATGTGAGATTGACCTCCATTGGCCGTGGAGGCACAGTGGTAGCCTATTGTGTTGGCGGACGGCGAGCGCACGGGGGGGAGAACGGGCCCGTCGCCTGTCGGTTAACCTCTGTCGGCAATGTGAGATTAACCTCCATTGGCCGTGGAGGCACAGCGGTCGCCTATTGTGTTGGCGGACGGCGATCGCACGGGGGGGAGAACGGGCCCGTCGCCTGTCGGTTAACCTCTGTCGGCAATGTGAGATTAACCTCCATTGGCCGTGGAGGCACAGCGGTGGCCTATTGTGTTGGCGGACGGCGATCGCACGGGGGGGAGAACGGGCCCGTCGCCTGTCGGTTAACCTCTGTCGGCAATGTGAGATTAACCTCCATTGGCCGTGGAGGCACAGCGGTAGCCTATTGCGTTGGCGGACGGCGAGCGCAAGGGGG
>CANTUT010001033.1:10000-80000 GCA_947687605.1 Reutealis trisperma
GTATGGTGAAGTCAGTTAGTCTGGATCTTCAACCGTGATAGAAGTAGGCAATAAAGATATGGACAATTGTCCTCTAACTACATACCACAATATGTTAATAGATGCCGCTAGGCTAGATTTTTATTGGGATGGAATGGAGGAAGCTCCAAATGATATGTTAGAGGCAATTAATGAAGAATTATGGCCTGGCTATGAGAAATAGTCTAAGTTATCTGCTGTGGCATGACTTCTAAATATTAAGTTAGAACATCATCAATCTGAAAGGTGTTATGATGAGATATTGTAATGATACAATGAGTCGTTGCCTATAAATAACACAATGGTTGATAGTTTCTATAGCACTAAGAAGTTAGTGCAGGGTTTGGTCCAGTCAAGAAAATTGATTGTTGCAAGAATAATTGCATGCTTTAATGGGGTGAAGACAGTAATATAATTGCATGTAAGTTTTGTGATTAGCCAAGATATAAGCCAAGACATCAGGGTGCATGTCCATCAGTTAAAAATATTCCATATAAGATCATGTTTTACTTTCCTCTGACTCTGAGGTTGCAAAGATTATATGCCTCTAAGGCAACTGCAAAGCATATGAGATGGCTGTTAGAGGATATGCCCTAGAGTAATGTTTAAGTTATGTAAATGTAAAACATTATCCAAAAATGGCAATAAAATATATGTTTATAAATGAAATTGTTCCAGTGTACCAAAAATATATTTGAAGTCCATAAGTATTTTTCAAAAGAGGATCTATTCTCAAGCATTGAGAATATGGATGGTAGATCGCTCTTAAACAAATACTTTAAAATGTTCATGGTCATAGGATTAATGATTGGGTATCTTTAATTTCAAAAGTCCATCACCTCTATTTATATCTATAATCAGTATGTGATACTTATAATTATAGAGACAGTGAGCATCATACTGTTTGACAAATGTTGTTAATATAAACATATGGATATTCATATGATGAATGATCGAACTGTGATGTTAGATGATGATGACATGGAGTTTTATTGCTAGTCAATAAATCATCATCTAGGTCATACTTGTACATATAGTCCTTTGTCTTGAGGGACACTATATCTCATTCATCCATAGTTGGAATTTATTACTACTTACATACCAATGCTATTCAAGTATGGGTATATGGTATGTGATAGTTTTAACTAGTTATGAATGGAGGTAAGTGATCGCTAAGAGATAATTCATTAACTTGAATAAACAAGGAAGAAATCCTATGCGATCTGATTATTCTTAATAATCAAATCCTTGGCCAAGGTAGTAAAGATTCACTAGAAAGGGTTTCTAGTAGGAATCGATTTTATCAAGAATTAGAATCGAGATATAGACATATGATCAAAGCATATTAGGGTTTGACAAATTCATGACCCTAACTAAGATTGGGATTTCATAATGAAGGGATTTTAGTGTATGTTAATTATGATCAATGGTCCATTAAATGCATAAGTGATTAAACACTCATATTCATTCCAATTAAGTAGTCATGATATGCTATGCTAGGTGTCACTCATAACTTATAGGACTAAGGGTGATATAGGGATTTCACATTAGTAGAGAAAATTGTTTTCTCAATCCCATTACTAATTAGACATGAACCTAGAAAGTCACATACCCAAAAGTGTTCACCTTCCAAGGATAAAAGGTTCACCATAATAATTAATTAAAGTGTTTAATTAATTGATTAGTGGTAAAAGGATTAAGCTTGCAATTAAATTTACAAAGACCCTAGCATGTTTTGAAGTTTAAATCCAAAAATGATTTCTTATTAATTAAATCCTAGTTTATATATGATATAAATCAGAAGGATTTAATTGATTAAAACTATGGATGAGTTAAAAGAATTAATTTGAACTTTAAACTAAATCCTAAATGGCCTAAGCCCATTTATCAAATGGAGAGAGCTAATTTGGGGGTTAGAGATTTTCTCCAACTTTGAAGCTCATATGATGGACTTAGGGGTTAGAGAAGGTAACCAAGGTCAAAATAGTCTTTTAACTACATAAAGCTTACTGGAAGTTATCATAAACCATAAAGGGTAAATAGATCTTTTCCATTTAAGCTTAAAGTAAAAAAGCAACATAAATATCTTATTTATTCCCTAATTAACAACATAGTGGTTGGCTATTTAAATGCAAATGATGTTGTTAATTTATGAATGCTTTTGCACATCTTTTCTAAGAGAAATCTTATAGAGTAAGTCTTCAGAGAGATGAGAAGAGAAGAAGAGTTCTTCAATTTTCTTATTCTTCATTTCTTGTTCTTTGTTCTTTGAGAAAGAACAAAGGTTTCTTTTGTTGAAAAAATGCATCAATAGTAATTAGAAGAAATCAAATCACCAAGGATTTATTTTAGAAGATCTTATATTCAAATTGGGCTACAAAGAGAGAGAATAAAGAACATCTAAATAAATCAAAGTGAGCCTTCAAGGTGAAGCTTGGTGTGGACAATCTAGAGGGTTAACATTTGGGGATCTTTTGGAGAGGAAAGAAGAATTGGAGTTCATACGCTTCAAGAGGTAATATGATTACCCTTTGATCTTCTTTCTTTCTTATGTGTTTTACACATCAATTAGATGATTGGATTAATGTTTATTAGACCCATTTGGGTGTAAGTGAAATTTTAAATTATTTGAAATTTCACCTACCCTATTGCTTCTGCTTAATTTGCACCCAATATTCCTTCAATGGCTTGCAGAACATACAGAGGAAGATGAGGTGATGCGACACTTTCAGATTCTATAGCATGGAAGCATTTCAATAAGGCGAATCCAGATTGTACTTCTAAATTTTCAATGTTTGTTTGGGCCTATGCACTGATGGCTTCCAACCTTTTAGACAATTTGGACAACAATACTCATCATGGCCAATAATAGTGACGCCATATAATTTGCCTCCTTGTATATGTATGACAAAGGACTACATGTTTTTGTCTGTAATAGTTCCTAGACCAAATAATCCAAAACAAAAGTTGGATGTATTTTTGCAACCTCTGATTGCAAAATTGCTATGGTTATAGGATATAGCTGTCGAAACATATGATGTATCTATGAAATAGAATTTTCATATGCGAGCTGCATTGATGTGGATTGTGAATGATTTCCCTGTGTACAGTATGTTGTCTGGGTGGAGTACACAAGGTAGACTTATGTAACAACCCACATCTATCCTATGAGTTTTAGTGACAAATTATTTGAATTTAGGGTTACTATGACAAATTGTGGGACTATGTGAATTTTATGTGTGACGTGATTTATGGGTTTAGGACTTGTTAAATTAATTTTAATATGCCTAATATGAATTATTATTGTAAAATAAATGATTTACATGAAGTGTATTAGCATAAAATAATTTATTTAAATAAAATGAATTTTCATACATAAAGGTAATTTTTAAGCATAAAATAATTTTATGAGTATTTTTAAATAATTTTTAAAAAAAAGTTTTTGGGGGAAATTTTAATGAAAAATAATAAGAAAAATATAATTATTTTAATTACCTATAATCAGCCCCTAAATTAAATAAAAAACCCAAATACCTAAAAGCCCACTACCTAAAAACTCTCCTAACCTAACTCATTAAGGGTATCATTGAAAATAGCCCAAAACCTACATATATTAATGAAAATTCAGCCAACCCTAATGTTCCAGCAGCCACCCTCTATTATTTCTATATTTTGACATAAAAATCCTCTCAAAACAATTCTTTCTACCGAAATTAGGAAAACACCTTTAATTTTGCGATTTCTTGACCGTAATCGTAAGTTTTTCTTCTCTTTCAATTCCTTAACTAATTTCTATGAATTAAATTATGAGAAAATTAGTTTGAACTGGGTATTTACTGATTTTTATAGATTTAATTCAGTTTGGGTGAGTTTTTGAAAGAGAAATCTAATTCTCTATCAAAAACACAAATCTTTTTATGCGGTTTCTCCAAAGGTGAACCCTGTAACTTAAAATTGACATTTTTATGCATAAATATCATTGGGGGGGGGGGGGCAATTTTTGTACCATTGCATTCTAAACTAATTTTTGATGTATTTAGATGAAAAATATTGAATTAAATCATATTTCTGCATATTACTGTAGTGACCAAAAAGTTTTAGAAAATAAGAAAATTCAAGGTTTTTGTGTTAGAACTTAGAAGTTGGAAAATTCCATGATTTCATGTGCATATGGCTGCTGATTTGCACATGGAAGATTTCTAATATGATATTTGTTTTTTTTTGGATGAAAAAAATAATGATTTGAATCATGTGTTAGCATATCGCTGTAATGAACGGAAAGCGCAGAAAGCTTGAAAACTCATGATTTTCTTCCTAAACGCTAAATTTGGAATTTTCATGTATGAAAAACATCCATGGCTGCCAATTTATATGTATTGATGTTCTAAACTGATATTTGTTGTGATTGAATGAAAAATAATGATTTAAACCACATGTTTACATATTGCTGTAATGACAAGAAAGTATCGGAAACAAGAAAATTTATGATTTTTTTTATATATATGGGCTGATTCCTACATGTTTATATTCTAAAATGATTTTTTTTACTACATGAAAAATCTTGGTTCAAACCATATTTTTACATATTATTGTAATAGACAGAAAGTGCGAAAAGTAAAAAAATTCAGTTTTTCCTTTAATAAGAGCATTTGGCCTACATTGGGAGTCTTATCCCAATGTCCATAATTTTCATGTGATGTATTTTAATGATTATTGATATTTATGAATGAATGATAAATGATTAAATTGCATGTTAGTTGAAGAAATGACCCTAGACAAGACTAGAGGCAATTTGGTATACTTAAGGTATCTTAACCTTAGGTTGTGATTAATATGTGAATGTGATTAGATAATATGGAAGTAAGTTGTATGATGATTTGATAATGAATTAGTAATCTTGAATTGATGAAGAGATTGTTTGAATGAATTAGTCGTAAGAGATAAGCCTGATGCTTGAAGGGTCATTTATTAAGTTGACATTTACAGAAGTGTTAAGTGCACTAGATGATTGTTAAAGTGAATTGATATTAATGTACTAATATTGTGTTGACCTTAGAAAGGTATTGACATGATTGTAATGTGTTTTCATATGGGCCTATAAAGGCTAAATGTGTAAGACTTTTAAAGTCAACGTGTATGTGCAATTGATGAGGTACACTTATATGTGCAACCCTAAATATATATGAATGTTATATGTACATGGGGTAGCTATGGGATAGGATAGCATCATGATTAAATAAATACTAAGTATTGAATTAAATATTATGTTAGAGCTTGAGAAGCTTTAGAGGTTCAAAAGGGCTACATGTACTAGGAGCGAAGGAACCATAAGGTGAGTAAGCACTGTATTCACGCTACAAGTGTAAGTAACATTATGATATGTTACAAATATGTGATATCATGTTATGTGAGCCTTTGAGATCTTTGAAATCCAAGTTCTTCCTATCCTAAAATATGATTATATGATTATATGATTTCTTTGTAAAGCTTGGGTTGTTGAAGGACATTTGGACCAAAACCATTTTGTTTATCCAATAATGAATCTTTGTGATTATACCTAACTTATATTCTTTCTAGAACTACACTATCGTTGTATCTTTTGCTAAAAAGTTAAATTGTCATTGTTATTGTGATACATGTTATTATTGCCTTAAATGTTATTGTTATATGTGAATACTATTAGCTCTAGCAATGGTACCTTTAACCCTTTTATGCAGAAGTCCTCGTGCTGATGCGAGTAATCATCAGAACCTGTGCACATGGTCTTAACCCAATGGATAGGGGTAGTGTATCCACCTCGGCTAGAAAAGGGTAGTTCTAGCTATGGGGCATGATTAGCTTCATGCTTTCTAAGTGATAGGAGTTGGAATTTGGTTTAATGCCACCTCTCCTCTAAGTGTTCAAGTGATAGAGCAATAGCCTTCACTCTCTAAGTGTTATAAGTGTGATTTCTGCAAACTTGTTAAATTGAACCCTTGCTAAAATTGCAACTTAACTCATGAATTGTAAATCATGAACTACATGTATAAGCTATATGTTTCATTTTTAAGGGAAGATATGTTAATGTATGAGCAATATTGTTTGCTCACTGAGATCATCTATCTCACTCCTCTTTTTCTTTCCTTGTGTGGTTCCAAGTGAGCAATATGAGAAGCCAAGGTGATAGCTCAAGCATTTCTATTTTGCTTGGGGGAACTCCTTATCCAAGTTTTTAGTAATACTATGCTATGAAGAGTTGTCAATAGATGCTCCGGGAATATTTATTTTTTATGTTTATTTTGAGATGTTATTTATCAAGGTTTCGAGTGGATTATGAACTTTTTTTCCTTATGGATTATACGTGAAGTGTCTAATTACTATCTTCCGCAAATAATGGTTCACATATAATGTTTTAAATGAGTTATTGTATAAGGTTTGGTACGATCCTTTATTGTATAAGGTTTGGTACGATCCTAGGCATGACTTATGCATGTGTAAGTGGGTTCTACGAGCTTGGGTGACCTTATGTCTCCCCATGTTCTAGGACTATCATATCTCTAAAGTTGGGATGTGACAAAGTTGGTATCAAAGTTGTAGTTTTTTAAAAAAAAAAAAAAAAGTCTAGTTTAGACTTGTCTATTTATTAGGTTAATTAAGTGTAATCCTTGAGCATAGGAATTTTTCCTATCATATCATTTGTTGTTTATCGCTAGCATAGTTCTGTAAAATACTAGTAGGTTTTATTAATCCTTGATATTGCTTGCTTGCCTTATGATTCTTTTAGTAGATGACCAAGAAGATTACCTCTGCTAGAGGACCGTGACCTAGAGCACCCCGTGTGACTTGCAAGAGGACTTGGCTGAAGATGTTTGAGAAAGTCGTATCTATGATTCGCCCTGCGAGGGAGGAGACTCTTGATGAAGAGGAGGACCCTGAGGAGTGCTTAGATTGTGAATGGGTATATAGTAATATCCATAGATTGGAAGATGATTACTCATATTTGAAGGAGGAAAATCGACGTCTTAGGCTTTTGGTTTAGACATTGAGAGTGGATGTGGAGCAACTTAAGATAAGGATTGTTGAGCATAGGGGAGACTACTCTCCAGCGAAGTCTTCGTCTTCAACTAGTCATAATCAGGATGGAGATCTTCTTTGTTATTGATGTGGCAGTAGTCGCCATGTCGTCCTTGATTGCCTTAATGGAGGACACATGAGAGCTAGGACAAGTAGTTAGTGATGATCGATGTAACAACATAGTGCTTTATATGAAATGAATGATATTTCCCTTTAACTGCCTAGTCACTTAGTATGAGATGATTTCTTTTATTGCTATGATATGATCAACTTATCATGATAAGAGGTTATTTTCATCCTATGAGATATATGCTAAACTATGTGACATGTGATATATATAAGACATGTGCTTAGTGATGTGATGTGATAAATGCATGATGTTTATGCTAGTATAATGGTGGCATTAAATGGGTTAGAATAGGGGATTAGTACTGAATTCCTTCATCGTGATAAGCAGAATGCCTCCCAAGAAGAAGGTTCCCACAGCTGCCCAGTCTGTTAGGGCAAGTGTTGATGCCATTTTGAACACTGCATCGAATGATGCCTCTACACCAACACGGTCAAGAGAAAGATCCAACTCGAGGGCACCAACTTTGAGATCTAGTAAGCAATCATCTTCGCAAGAGGTGCAAGCTATGCACGAGGAAATGTAAGACTTGCACAAGGAATTGGATGAGTTGCAAGCACAACGGCGAGAAGTGCCACCAACTCAAGAAAGGAGTGGAGTTCTACCACCTATGATAGTGGCACCTACTCGGAGAGAGAGAAAATGGTTACCTGACGAAGGGATGACCGTAGTGGAGTTCAAAAAGCTACAACCGCCTACCTTCTGTGGTGAAGAGGGTGATGACCCACATGAATTCTTAGATGAGATAAACAAGTTAGTCCATCGATTGTCTTGCTCAGATACCCAAGTGATCGAGTTGGTAGGACTGTAACTAAAGAAGGAAGCTTGGTACTGGTATGAGAGAAACATCAAAGAGTGACTTTATAGGGCTGACCCACCTACGTGGGTAAAGTTCAAATAAGAAGTGATGGATCAGTTCTTGCCTAAAGGCAAAAGGCAAGATAGGGCACTGTAGTTTGAGCAGCTAAAGCAGAAACCTAGAATCATGGTATCAGATTATGCCAAGGAATTCGATCGACTTAACCGATATGCTATCAACATCATTCCTCCTAAAGCTAGCTGCATCAATCGATTCTTGAGAGGACTGATCACACCTTTATTCAATTCATTGGCAGCAACAAAATTTCCAACCTTGGCCAAGCTAATAGATAAGGCCAAGATAATAGAGAAGAGGTATAAGGCGGAGAGAGTCGAACGAGCTGGGCGGGACTAGAAGGGAAAGCATAGGAATAAAAGTCATAAATGATAGCATGGAGAAGGAGGAGGCCCAAGGAATAAATCTTCAACACTTGGACCATAAAATGGTCAAGCCAAGCAAGAACTCCCCACTTGCGACAAATGTGGAAAGAAGCATCCTAGAATTTATTGAAAAAATTTTGGTGCGGGCCTTAAGTGTGGGCAAATAGGACACTTTATTAAGGACTACCCTCAGATAAGGAGTCAAGGGAATGGGACTACAGCACATCCACAATCTAGACTAGTCCAATCGCAAGGATAAGGAGCCAATGATAAGGGGCCAGCTGTTAGGAATGCATAGCAACAGAGAGTAAGGGCAAAGGTCGAGTCTTCACCTTAAATCAGCAAGAGGCCCACACTTCGCACACAACCATTATAGGTATCATCCCCATCTAAAATTCTAATGCAAAATGTTTAATTGATTATGGTGCTACCTATTATTTTGTGTCACCCTATTTTGCTAAAAGTTTAGGTAGAAATAGGGAATTAATGAGTGAACCTTTAGTAGTGTCGACTCCTTTGGGGGAGGTGATGGAAGTTAAGTATAGGTTTAAGGGTTGTGAGGTAGATATTAATGGATAAAAACTTCCTATAGAATTGCTAGAATTGGATGTATTAGAATTTGATGTGATATTAGGGATGGACTAATTATATAAGCATGGAGCTTGTATTGACTGTAGAGAGAAACTTATCAAGTTTCAAACCAAGGATGGAAAGAAGTTCATGTATCAAGGAGATAGGATTGAGAATCCTCTGAATTTGATATCAGCTTTGGGAGTAAAAAAGATGTTAAGGAAAGGGTGCCAAGCGTACCTAGCCTATGTGATTGATACTGACAAAGAGGCCGCTATTCAAGATAAGAGCATTCCAGTGGTGGATGAATTCATGGATGTCTTCCTAGAAGATCTACCTGGAATACCACTTGATTGTGAGATTAAGTTTAACATTGAACTGCTACCTAGTATACAACCTATATCAATACCGCCATATCGTATGGCACCAATGGATTTGAAAGAATTAAAGACGCAACTGCATGATCTACTTGACAAGGGTTTTATCTGACTAAGTAGCTCACCATGGGGTGATCCAGTGCTATTTGTAAAGAAGAAGGATGGCTCATTTCAAATGTGCATCGACTATCTCCAGCTTAACAAAGTCACTATAAAGAATAGGTATCCTTTGCCAAGGATCAATGATCTTTTTTATCAATTGCAAGGAGCTGGTCACTTCTCCAAGATCGACTTAAGGTCTGGCTATCATTAACTAAAGATCCACAGAGAAGACATTTGCAAGACTGCCTTTTGTACTAGATATGGACACTGTAAGTTCACGGTTCTGCCATTTGGTTTGACAAATGCTCCTGCTACTTTCATGGACTTAATGAATCGAGTGTTCAGGCCATTTCTTGACAAGTTCATAATCATATTCATTGATGACATCCTGATTTACTCTAAGAGTAAAGAAGAACATGAAGAAAATTTGAGGATCATGCTTCAAACGTTACGTGATCACTAGCTCTACGCTAAGTTATCTAAATGCGAGTTTTGGATGGAGTAGGTCAACTTTCTTGGACATGTAGTAAGGAAGGGATTCAAATTGATCTTAAGAAAGTTGAAGTGGTAGCAAGTTGGCCATGGCCCACAACGGTTTCGGAAGTACAGAGTTTCTTGGGCATGGTTGGATATTATCGCAAGTTCGTATAGGACTTTTCTAAGATAGCAGGCCCATTGACCAGAAAGCAAGTTAAGTTCAATTGGGAAGAGTCCTATGAGGAGAGCTTTCAGAAGCTCAAGAAATGCTTGATATCAGCTCCAGTTTTGGCATTACCCCAAAGAGAAGAAGGATTCATCGTCCATTGCGATGCTTTATGAGTAGGACTTGGATGCGTCTTGATGCAAAATGGTAAAGTCATTACCTATGCATCATGACAACTAAAGAGGCATGAAGTGAATTACCCTACTTATGATTTGGAATTAGCTGCCGTAATGTTTGCTCTAAAGATCTGGAGACATTACATGCATGGAATAAAGTGTGAGATCTACACAGATCATAAGAGTCTTCTATACATCTTAAGCTAAAGAGACCTCAACCTGAGGTAGAGGAGATGGATTAAATTATTGAAGGACTACGGTTGTAAGATTCTCTATCATCCTAAGAAGGCAAACGTGGTGGCGGATGCCTTGAGTCAAAAATCGATGGGAAGCCTAGCCCAAGTGACTGCACAGAAGAGGCCGATCATCAAGGAATTAAAGGAATTGTTTAACCAAGGATTGAAGCTAGAGATTGGAGGATCAAGAGTTTTGGTGGCTCATTTCCAAGTGAAGTCTAAGCTAATGGAAGAAATAAGGGATTCACAAGATAAAGACCCACACATGGTAGAGTTGAAGGATGAGACAAAAGAAGGGAAGAACTCTGAGTTTGAAGTGGTCAATGGAATTTTAAAATATGGAAAAAGAGTATGCATGCCTGATATGGATGGGTTAAGGGAAAGAATACTAAAGGAGGCTCATCAGACACCTTATTGTGCTCATCCTGGAATTACCAAGACATACTATGACGTGAAAGTTAATTATTGATGGCCTAGACTAAAGAAGGATGTGGCTTAGTTTGTAGCATCTTGCCTAACTTGCCAATAAGTCAAGTGTGAACTTTAACGACCCACAGGATTACTATAAGAAATTCAACTACTTAAATGGAAGTGGGATCACATCACTATAGACTTTGTTATTGGCTTACCTAGAACCTCCAAAGGGTATGACTCTATATTGGTCATAGTGGACCGACTGACAAAGTCTGCTCATTTTCTGGGAGTTTAGACCACTTATTCCATAGCCCAGTATGCACAGTTGTATATGGATGAGATCATGAAATTACACAGAGTGCCGATTTCTATCATCTCGGATCGAGGGACTCAATTTACCTTCAGATTCTGGCAGAAGCTATAAGATGCATTAGGGACGCAATTGGACTTTAGTTCTGCGTTTCACCCTCAAACAGATGGACAATCTGAAAAGATAATTTAGACACTTGAGGATATGCTAAGGATGTATGTATTGGACTTTGGTGGTAGTTGGGACAACTACTTACCCTTGATTGAATTCGCCTATAACAACAGCTACCATTCATCCATCGGCATGGCACCATATGAAGCTTTGTGTGGGAGGAAATGCCGTTCTCCAGTTTATTAGGTGGAGCCTAGAGACAAGTATATGGAAATGCCGGAGTTGCTTAAGGAGACTACCGAGAAGGTACCCTTAATTCTAGATCAATTGAAAATGGATTTTAGTTGATAAAAGAGCTATCTGGACTCAAAAAGGAAGGACGTACACTTTGCCGTGGGAGATCACGTTTTCCTAAAAGTCTCTCTAATGAAAGGTGTTATGAGATTTGGCAAGAAGGGAAAATTATCGCCTCATTTTATTGGTCCTTTCAAAATCTTGCATAAGGTTGGGGAAGTATCTTATAGACTTGCCCTGCCTCCAACTATGGTGTATGTGGATCCAGTGTTTCAAATCTCTATGTTAAGGAAGTATGTGTCAGATCCATCTCATGTCATGTCGCCTCTAGACATTTCATTAGATGAGTAGCTATCCTATGAGGAATTACTAATAGCTATAGTGGATCAACAAGTGAAGAGGTTAAGAAACAAGGAGATATCTGTGATTAAGGTCTAATGGCGAAATCATGGAGTGAATTAGTCTACATGGGAAGCTGAGGAGGAAATGTGGTAGAAGCATCCTCAGCTTTTCAAGAGCAAATTAGGTAAGTATTTAAATTCAATGATGAATTTCTTTTAAAGGGGGAGAATATAACAACCCACATCTACCTTAAGAGTTTTAATGACAAAGTATTTGAATTTAGGGTTACTATGACAAATTGTGGGACTATATGAATTTTAGGTGTGACATGATTTATGGGTTTGGAGCATGTTAAATTAATTTTAATATGTCTAATATGAATTATTATTGTGAAATAAATGATTTATATGAAGTGTGTTAGCATAAAATAATTTATTTAAATAAAATGAATTTTCATGCATAAAGACAATTTTTAAGCATAAAATAATTTTATAAGTATTTTTAAATAATTTCTAAATAAATGTTTTTGGGGGAAATTTTAATGGAAAATAATAAAAAAATATAATTATTTTAATTACCTATAATCAGTCCCTAATTTAAATAAAAAGCCCAAATACCTAAAAGCCCATTACCCAATAACCCTCCTAACCTAGCTCATTAAGGGTATTATTGGAAATTGCCCAAAATGCTATATATATTAACACAAAATTCAGCCAGCCCTAATGTTCCAGCAGCTGCCCTCTGTTATTTCTATATTTTGATAGAAAAATTCTATCAAAACAATTCTCTCTACCGAAATTAAGAAAACACCTTCAATTTTGTGATTTCTTGACCATAATCATAAGTTTTTCTTCTCTTTCAATTCCTTAATTAAATTCTATGAATTAAATTATGAGAAAATTAATTTGAACTAGGTATTTATTGAATTTTATAGATTTAATTCAGTTTGGGTGAGTTTATGAAAGAGAAATCTAATTCTCTACTAAAAACACAAATCTTTCTACGCGATTTCTCCAAATGTGAATCATGTAACTTAAAATTCAAATTTTTGTACATAAACATCACTAAGGGGGACAATTTCTATACCATTGCATTCTAAACTAATTTCTAATATGTTTAGATGAAAAATATTGAATTAAATCATATTTCTGCATATTATTGTTAAAACTGAAAAGTTTCATAAAACAAGGAAATTCAAGGTTTTTGTGCTAGAACTTAGAAGTTGGAAAATTCCATGATTTCATGTGCATATGGCTGCCAATTTGTGTATGGAAGAATTATAATATGATATTTGTTTTGTTTGGATGAAAAAAATAATAATTTGAATCATGTGTTAGCATATCGCTATAATGAACGGAAAGCACGGAAAGCTTGAAAACTTATGATTTTCTTCCTAAACTCTAAATTTAGAATTTTCATGTATGAAAAACATCCATGGCTTCTGATTTGTACATATTGATGTTCTAAACTCATATTTGTTGTGATTGAATGAAAAATAATGATTTAAACCACATATTTACATATTGCTATAATGACTGGAAAGTACCGGAAACAAGAAAACTTATGATTTTTGCATCCTAGAACCTAAAGTTGAAAATTTTCATTCATATGAGTATATAGATGGGCTGATTCCTACATGTTTATATTCTAAAATGATTTTTGTTTTCATTACATGAAAAATCTTGGTTCAAACCATGTTTTTACGTATTACTATAATAGACGCAAAGTAAGAAAAGTAAGAAAATTCAATTTTTCCTTTAATAAGAGCATTTGGCCTACATTAGGATTCTTATCCCAATGTCCATAATTTTTGTGTGATGTATTTTAATGATTATTGAAATGTATGAATAAATGATAAATGATTAAATTCCATATTAGTTGAAGGAATGACCGTAGACAAGACTAGAGGTAATTTGGTATACTTAAGGTATCTTAACCTTAGGTTGTGATTAATATGTGAATGTGATTAGATAATATGGAAGTAAGTTGTATGATGATTTGATAATGAATTAGTAATCTTGAATTGATGAAGAGATTGTTTGAATGAATTAGTCGTAAGAGATAAGCCTGATGCTTGAAGGGTCATTTATTAAGTTGACATTTACAGAAGTGTTAAGTGCACTAGATGATTGTTAAAGTGAATTGATATTAATGTACTAATATTTTGTTGACCTTAGAAAGGTATTGACATGATTGTAATGTGTTTTCATATGGGCCTATAAAGGCTAAATGTGTAAGACTTTTAAAGTCAACGTGTATGTGCAATTGATGAGGTACACTTATATGTGCAACCCTAAATATATATGAATGTTATATGTACATGGGGTAGCTATGGGATAGGATAGCATCATGATTAAATAAATACTAAGTATTGAATTAAATATTATGTTAGAGCTTAAGGAGCTTTAGAGGTTTAAAAGGGCTACGTGTACTAGGTGCGAAGGAACCACAAGGTGAGTAAACACTATATTCATGCTACAAGTGTGAGTAACATTATGATATGTTACAAATATGTGATATCATGTTATGTTAGCCTTTGAGATCTTTGAAACCCAAGTTCTTCCTATCCTAAAATATGATTAAATGATTTCTTTGTAAAGCTTGGGTTGCCAAAGAACATTTGGTCCAAAACCATTTTGTTTATCCAATGATGATTCCTTGTGATTATTGCCTAACTTATATTCTTACTAGAACTACACTATCATTGTATCTTTTGCTAAAAAGTTCAATTGCCATTGTTATTATGATACATATTATTGCTGCCTTGAATGTTATTATTATATATGAATACCATTAGCTCTAGCCACAGTACCTTTAACCCTTTTATGCAGAAGTCCTCGTGCCAATGCAGATAATCATCAGAATCTGTGCACACAATCTTAACCCAATGGATAGGGGTAGTGTATCCACCTCAGCTAGAAAGGGGCAGTTCTAGCTATGGAGCTTGATCAGCTTCATGCCTTCTAAGTGATAGGAGTTGAAATTTGGTTTAATGCCATCTCTCCTCTAAGTGTTCGAGTGATAGAGCAATAGCCCTCACTCTCTAAGTGTTATAAGTGTGATTTCTGCAAACTTGTTAAATTGAACCCTTACTAAAATTGCATCTTGACTCATGAATTGTAAATCATGAACTATTTGTATAAGCTATGTGTTTCCTTTTTAAGGGAAGATATGTTAACGTATGAGTGATATTGTTTGCTCATTAAGATCATCTATCTCACCCCTCTTTTTCTTTCCTTGTGTGGTTCTAGGTGAGTAATATGAGGAGGTAAGGTGATAGCTCAAGCATTTCCATTTCGCTTGGGGGAACTCCTTGACCCAAGTTTTTAATAATACTATGGTATGAAGAGTTGCCGATAGTTGCTACGGGAATATTTATTTTTGATGTTTATTTTGAGATGTTATTTATTATGGTTTTAAGTGGATTATAAACATTATTTCCTTATGGATTACATGTGAAGTGTCTAATTATTATCTTTCGCAAATAATGGTTTACATATAATATTTTAAATGAGATATTGTATAAAGTTTTGGACGATCCTAGGCATGACTTATGTATGTGTAAGTGGGTTCTACAAGCATGGGTGACCTTATATCTCCCCATATTTTAGGACCGTCATATCTCTAAAGTTGGGATGTGACAACTTGCTTGTCCATATTGCAAGGAACTAATGGATTCTTTCACTCTTCCTAAAGGGGGTAAGCAATCCTGGTTTGATTGCCATCGCAAGTTCTTACCGTTTGATCATACTTTTAGATGGAACAAAATAGCTTTCATAAAAAAAAAGTTGTTCGAGCATCTACTCTGCCTATACATTTGGGAATTGAATTGTTATTGGAAATAACTAGTTTGAAGTTGATGAGGGTGACCAAAGTAGGAGCTAATGATGTGAATGCTCAAATTGCAAAGCGAAGCAAACATGGATGGAAGAAACGAAGTATATTTTGGGATTTACCATATTAGAGGACTAATCTTATTAGACATAATTTGGATGTCATGCATATTGAGAAGAATGTGTTTGAAAATATATTCAACACAGTAATGGACATCCCAGAGAAAACCAAAGATAATGCTAAATATAGATAGGAATTGAAATAATTCTACCTCCGTAAGGAGTTAGAGATGGATAAAGTATCTGGAAAATATCTGAAGGCAAAATATGTGTTTCATAAGTGGGCCAAACAAGTCTTATGTGAATGGTTAAAAGATTTGAAATTTTCTAATGGGTATGTATCTAATATGGGTCGATGCGTTAATCTGCAAAAATTAAGGTTGTTTGGGATGAAAAGCCATGATTGTCATATTTTTATACAACACTTGCTTCCTATTGCCTTCCGTGAAATTTTTCCAAGGGATGTTTGGCAACCATTGATGGAGTTGAGTTTATTTTCAAAGAACTCACTTCAACACTTCTTTAGGAAGGGACATGGTGAGGCTTGAAAACCATTCCACTCATCTTGTGTAAACTAGAAAGCATTTTTTCTCCAAATTTCTTTGACTCTATAGAGTATCTACTAGTATATCTTGCTTACAAAGCTTGTATAACGAGTCCCGTTTAGTACCAATGGATGTATCCATTTAAGAGGTAAAATATTTTCCTATGTTAATATTTACAATCACATCCATTCATTTATACTCAAATGTCACAATCTATGATATTTACCTGTTGTAGATTTAATGGACATTTGAAACATAATATCAAAAATAAAGCAAGAGTTGAAGGCCCCATTTGTAATGCATACTTAGTTGAGGAAGCTTCATCATTCTGCTCTTATTATTTCAAACCCCGTGTCTATATAAGGCATAGGAGAGTAGTTCAAAATGATGATGATGAAATGTCAGAAGGAGCAAATACTCCTGGTATTTTATAAATATTCACTCATTTAGGGAGACTCTTCAGTCGACTTAAAACAAGATTGATGACCAACAAAGAATATAAGGCGGCTTAATCCTACATTCTTCTGAATTGCTCTGAAGTTGCAAAATATGTCGAGTAAGTTACAACCTAATTAAAATAACTCATTCTTCATAAATATGCAAAGTTTCCTTTCCATTTTACTTACTATTTTCCTTATGAATGAAGCTTATACATTGATATGTTGAAGCAAACTGTGCTGAATATAACAACAATTGATATAGACAAAAAATTAGAGACAGAATTTGCGCACTGGTTTCATTCATATGTAAGTATAATGTAGTACTGTTACTTAAAAATTAATCTTATATTTGTATCATATATAATCAAATTGATATGTTTAATTTTGTCATAGGCCACTGACCCTACAAATAGAATAACAAATCAATTTATTATTGATATGTCCAAGGGTCCATTATGATATGTTATGATTTATCCTATTTACTTCATGAATGGTTACAAGTTCCATGCTAAAAAGCGAAGTTCGGGTAGGTCATCATTAAATAGCGGGGTATATATAAAGGGTTCCTGTAACAACCCACATCCACCCTACGAATTTTCATGATAAATTGCTCGAGTTAGAATCTATAAGGTTAAAGGGGGGGGGGGGTGGGTGGGGTGGGCGTTTTGTGTTTATTTGCATTCTAAACTGATTTTTCATTTGTTTTGATGAAAAATATTGCATGAAATAATATTTCTGTATATTACTGTGATGATCGAAAAGTTTCAAAAAACAAAGGAATTTAAGATTTTTGTGTTAGGATTTGGAAATTGGAAAATTCTATTCTTTTATGAATACATGGCTGCCGATTTGTGTGAATTGATGTTCTAATATGATATTTGTTTTGTTTAGATGAAAAATAATGATTTGAATCATGTGTCTGTTTATCACTGAAATAAACGAAATGCGCGGAAAGCGTGAAAACTCATGATTTTTCACCTAAGCCTTTGAACTCAGAATTTTTTTGTATAAACCTTACCTATGGCTGCGGATTTGTGAAATAATGTGTTCTAAACTGATATTTTCAATGATTGAATGAAAAATAATGGTTTAAACAACCTGTTTGCATATTTCTAAAATGATCATAAAATACCGAAAACAAGAAAACTCATGTTTTGTGCACTGTAATGCAAAAGATTGAATTTTTATATATCAATGGCACCAATAGTGGCCGATTCTTATGGATTTGAGTTCTAAAATGATTTTTGTTATGTTTACATGAAAAATCTTGGTTTAAACCATATTTTTACATATTTCTGAAATAGACGGAAAAAACACAAAAAGAAGAAGAACTTGGTTTTCACCTTAAAGATGCATTCGGCCTACATGAACAATTGTGTCCAAATGTTTATAAATTTTATGTGATATATATTGGTGATTGTTGACATGTATGTATGCATAGTAGATGATGAAAATTGCATGTTAATTGAAGATATGATCCTAGATAAGCTTAAATGTGTTTTGGTATACTTAAGGTATCTTGATGTCATATTGTGGTTAGAATGCAAATGTGATTGAGGAATTTGGAACTAGATGTCATGATGACTTGATGATGAATTTATGGTTATGAGTTAATGAAATGAAAGGGATCATAAAATCTGAGAATGATGTTTGAAGGATTAATTGTTAAGTTGACATGTATGGAAGTGTAAAGCGAACTAAGATAATTGATAAGTGAATTGATATGGAGGTAATGATAATGTGATGACCTTAAAAAGGTATTGATATGATTGCAATGTGTTTTCATGTGAGCCTATAAGGCCTAAGTATGCAAGACTCTTAAGTCAATGTGATATGTGAAAGTGATGAGTACACTTATGAGTGAACTCTAATGTGTATGCTATATGTGTATGGGTAGTTATGGGATAGGAACATCATGAGTAAATAAATACTAAGTATTAAATCAAATATTATGTTAGAGTTTGAGGAGCCTTAGAAGTGCAAAGGGGACTACGAGTACTAGGAGCAAAGGAACCCTAAGGTGAGTAAACCCAATGCTTTTGATACAAGTATGAGTAAACATTGAATTCGTTCTACAAGTATGAGTAAACGCAATGTTCTTGCTACAAATGTGAACAACATCATGTTGTGTTATGTGATAAGTGATGTGAACCCTTGTGATCTTTGAAACCCAGTTCTTTCCATTTTTATTTTGTTATATGATTTCTTTGTCAAGCTTGCGTTGACAGAGGACATTTGGTCCAAAACTAATTTGTTACCCAATGAGAACTTTTTTGTGAATGACACCCTAACTTGTATTCTTTCTGGAACTACACTTTTATTGTATTATTGTTGTAAGCCAAACTACTATTGTTATTGAAATACATGTTATTGTTGCCATATGTGATATTGTTAATTGTGTTACCAATAAATCTAGCTATGGTACCTTTACCCATTATGCAGAATCCTCGTGCCGATGTGGGTAATCATCGGAACCTGTGCAAATGGTCTTAACCCGATGGATAGGGGTAGTGTATCCACCTCAGCTAGAAGGGGCAGTTCTAGCCATGGAGTCTGATCAGCTTCATGCTTTATAAGTGATAAGAGTTGGAATTTGGCAAAGGCCACCTCTCCTCGATGTGTTTAGAGTGGATTGAGTAGTGTCTCCACTCTATAAGTGTTATAAGTGTGATTTCTGCAAACTTGCTAAATTGAACCTTGCTTAAATTGCAACCAGATTCATGAGTTATAAACCATGAACTATGTGTATAAGCTATGTGTTTCCTTTCAAAGGAATAAGTGATAATGTATGAGCCTTTTTGTCTACTCATTGAGATCATCTATCTCACCCCTTTTCCTTGTGTGGTTCCAGGTGAGCAAATGTGAGGAGGCAAGGTGATGGCTCAAGCATCCTACTTTGCTTGGGGAATTCCTTGTCCGAGTTATCAATAATACTATGTTATGAAGTCTTGTCTTTAGATGCTCCGGGAATGTTAATTGATACTTATAGAGATTTATATTATTTTCCTTATGGGATTTATATGTAACGATTTACTTTAAGTCTTCTGCAAATTATGGTATTTATCCAAATGTTTTAAATGAGTGAATGAAAGAGGTTCAGTAAAATCCTAGGCATGATTGTTATATGTTAATAGGTTCTACAGGCGTGGGTGACCTTATGTCTCTCCATGTTCTAGGACTGTCGTATCTCATAAGGTTGGGATGTGACAGTTCCAATTATAGTGAGAATGCATTTGACTATTATGGTCGATTAACTAATGTAATGCAATTGGAATACCATGCACTTCCAATTAAGAGGATTATTTTGTTTAAGTGTGAATGGTTTAATCCAATGCCAAATGTGGGAACGAAAGTTCATAAGCAATATAATCTTATTGAAGTCAACCACAGGCGACGATTTAATAAATATGAGCCATTTATACTAGCAATGCAAGCTTGTCAAGTGTATTATGTTTCCTATCCAAGCCTACGCCAAGATAAAGCGGATTGGTGGGCAGTATGTAAAATTAAAGCTAGATCGATTGTAAAGATTAACGAGGGTAGTGAAATAAGTACAACATCTGAAGAACCATTTTAGGATGACAAAGTTGATGAGCCTATGCTTGAAGTTAACGATGACGAGCCTCCTACAACTTTAAATGATCCTGATGAGCCATTAGTTGAAATGGATGACAAAGATGATAATGATACAGAAGATAAATCTGAATTTGATTCAAATGTCGAGACGTCTAAGGAAAACATAGACAAAGATGAGTTCAAATAAATAGATTCTGAATAAATGTATTTATATTTTACTTATTGTGTATGGATTTTTCCTAAATGTGTAAAAGAATACAATAATAATACATAATAAAATATATGTTATATATAATACAATATTAAAAGATAACAAGTATAATAAATATAAAATATATAATAAATTGTAATAAAATATAATAATTTATTAGTAGTATGTATTAAATAGATACCTACTATTAGTTAATTAATTTTGAATTTTATATATTAATTATTATTTATATACTAACTTGTATTTTTGTTTTTTCTTTTCAAAAGTACTACTACTAGAACCCCATTATATTAGAGATGTTGAAGACAATCTTCTTTAAGAAGGCTGCAGTTCGGTATAAGAACTTCCTCTACAACATCAAGAGGAAGGGGAAGAAAGAGACGTGGATTGTTTGCCCTTATACACCAAGAAGGGGGGTTGAATTGGCAGGAAATGAAAAAATAGATAGAAAGAGATAAGGAAGGAGAATGAACACAATCAATTTTATAGTGGTTCAGGTATTAACGAATCCTACATCCACTCCCCAATCTCAATTAGGTATTCTACTACTAAATGATACTTATAAGGAGTTTCAAGCTCACTCCAAACTTACAATGTGTTTTCAATAGCTCACACACAACCCTTACAAGTGTTTCCTTAGACTCACACTTAAACCTATACAAGTGTTTTCTAGTGACTCACTCTTAACCCAACAATATGTGTTTTCGAGGCTAACACTCAACCCTTTGAGCTATTAGTGCTCTTACAACAACCAAATGATAATAATTAAGAGGTAACGCTTTGAGAATTAAAATTGCAAGATTTTTTCTTAAATGAAAGTTGTTGGATTCTTAATGAGGGTCTTTGGAGGGGGTATTTATAGCTTCTTCCCTCCAAATTCCCATTACAAAGAGATACCAAGAAGGATCCTCACAATAGCCATAATATCTTGCATTAAATGCACTGTCAGAGCTGGGTCGCAGTTGCTAAGCCTTTTTCATGGTTGCGACTCATATTTAGCGGTCACAATCTTCATAATTCACAATGGCTAGATCACACATGGCACTTTCTCATTAGTTTTTCAACTATCCGTTGCAAGCTCTGAATACTGTATGAATTTCGTGGTCATGACTTATAATTTGTGATCGCGAATCAAGTATCGCGCCCTTAGTTGTGATCATGACTGAGGTCGCGATTTTGTCTAAGTCTCAACTAAAAAATGAACAATTTGTCCTATAATTGTCTTGGTCATGAAATCATGGTCACGGTCATGATTTAGTGGTTGCGGTCAAGACTTTGCTGTCTTGGGCACGACTCAGAAGTCAATTTATATATACTTTGGGAGATTTTAATTTCCTTTCAATTTCAACCAATAAATATGATATATTCTGCAAAACAAACACTTGAACAAACATTAGATAACCTTCAATTTGATTGACAAGATCAAAATAGAGATTGACTATGTTTTGAAATAACTTAGGTCAATAATCTCCCCCTGTTTGATTTTGACAATCAAATTGAGCTTAAATATAAAATAGAAGTTAAATATAAAATAACATTCAATTCATCAAGAGTTCTCCCCCTCAATTTATGCATCAAATGATAAAAAAATATAAAATGGAGAACATATTCTCAAAGTTATTTCAAAGTTATAATCAAATGATGTTTATTTGAGTTTATTTAAGTTCTATGTTTCTCCCCTATTGGCAATATCAAAAAGAAATATAAAAAAAATATATTGCAAAGTGAACAAAACAAAAAATAAACAAGATAAAAATAGAGAAAATAGATAATTATATTAATTTGAAATTGATTGATGCCACATTACAATGCATAAAAAAAAAAAGGAAGAAAATTTGAAACAAAGCAAAAGAAACAAAAGAAATAAGCAAATTTAAAAAGAAAATCTAAGAATCTCCTCCATCACCTCCATCTTTGGGTTCACCTCCATCTTTGGGTTCCTCTTGTTCTTGATGAAGGGGCTCTTCTTGTGTCCCTCCTCTTCTTCTTCACTAAATTGCCAATCTTAGAGGTTACATTAAGGAAGACCCATGTGACCTTCCATATCAAATATGTCTTAGTGAATGTGGTCTAAAAGAGAGAGTCTCCTCAAGACTTTTTGAAGAAGGTGATTGGTCTCATCTTGAGGTTAAGATGGAGGATTAATAGGTGCTACTTAGGGTGCTTCCTCTTGTGGTTGACTAGGTTCACCTACCACCACCCTTGATCTTTTCTTAGTCCTCTCTTGGATTCCAACATCTCCAAAAAGATAATCATATTTCCCTTCCTTTTCTCTCAAATGCCTTGGCATTAATCATGTATTGAAAGTCAATTAGGGATTTTTTTATTGGTTTTTAGAGAATGGCTATGTTGGGTGGAGTAAAAGCCCCAACATGTTTGGCTATGGTAGAAATGTGGGAGGAGATGAGAATGGTGCCTTTTTTTGTTGAAGAAAGGTGAAGGAATTAGTCTATAAGAAACCTAGCGGATTGGATTGGTTTTCCCTTGACAAGACCATATAGGAAGAAGAGATCTCTTTGGGAAACCTTTTCATTTCCATCCCCTCTAGCATTAATGGTGAGGGTGACAATCCTATGAAGAAGCCAAAGAGAAAGTGTCTTGATGTGTTTAGCTAGGGAGGATTTTAGATCGAATTTTGGCTCAATGGAAATTTCGGTCCAAAAAGAGTTGAGGTGAGGGGAGAAATCATTAATGGCATAAGCACCTTCAATTTGGAAACCAAAGATGTTAGCAAGATCACTAAGGGAAAGCTCATAGAGGTGACCAAAAAATCGAAAATCTATGGCGTAATGGCCACAGGTAGGATGAATGTTTTTTGTGGACAACTAGGGTGGCAAGGAATTCCCTAGATAGCTTATCATACCCATCTTCATCTACAAAAACAAATTGCCACCATTCTAAATTTTTTGAGGTAGCTAATGATGCTATCCTCAATTCCTAAAGTTTTGAGACACACTAAGGAAGGAATTTTGGGGGGTAAGATAGTTTTCTCTTGAATCCTAAGAAAATTTTGTTTTTCCTCTTATGTAAAACCCCTCATGAGTTTAAGAGGAGAGGGTTGAGAGGAGGTTTGGTCTTCTTTTCCTTTTCTAGAGGGTCTCCTTAAAGCCATTGATGGAGAAGTAGATGGAGAATGAGTAGAAAATTGAAAGTAAAATGAGAGGAGAGTTGGAGAGAGTGAGGTAAGCTTAGAAAAGAGTTTGGATATTTTTGAGAATAGTTAAACTTGAAATAGGAGGATATTTCTAGGCAAAAATGGGTTGAAAAATAGTCAAAAAATCAAAAATCATATCCGCAATTTTTTCATCGCGAGCAAGATTTTAGAGCACAAAGATAACGGCTATAAATTTTAAATTTCACGACTGCTAATTTTATGTCACGATCGTGAATTTTAAAAAAACAGAAATACTTGAAAAATTTTAAAGGAATTTGAGTGCAATGCAATTGGCATTATAGTTCAAGAATAAAATGAATATAATTATACATTCAACAAACTATGATAAAATAAATTATTGAAAAATAATTTCAAGCAATTTCAATCAAATATACCAAAAACCAACCAGAAATATACCAAAATATAGTAAGTCCAGTAATTAAGGTTAAATATGCCAAAAATCAACCATAAAGCAACCAACATGCAACCAAAATGCAGAAGGAAAAAGAATTTAAATTTAAATGACTTAAGGATCACCTCAATTAAAAAATGAAAGATAAATGTCATAACATGCATAAAATTTTAATGCAAATGAAAAACTTTATGTAATTTTGAAAATCTAAGGCAATGAGCTCCCATCAAACATGCCAATTTTCCTTTTTATGAAATTTAATCATTCTTCATTTAGGAGTTTTGTGAAAATATCAGCAAGTTGGTTAGTTGTATCAATAAATTATAACACAACATCACCATTTTGCACTTGATCTCTCAAGAAATGATGCCTAATGTCTATATGCTTACCTCTAGAATGTTGAATGGGATTTTTGGAAAGATTTATGGCACTTGTGTTATCACATTTGATGGGAATGTGATCAATCACTTGACCATAGTCTTTGAGTTGTTGTTTCATCTAAAGAACTTGGGTACAATAACAACCCATCGCCATATATTCCGCTTCAACGGTGGACAAGGCTACCGAAACTTGTTTCTTGCTAAACCATGAAACTAAACATTCACCAAGAAAATGACAAGTTCTGGAAGTGCCTTTTCTATCAAGCAAGCTACCGGCATAATCCACATCCGAAAAACTGATTATTGTAAAAGATGAATTTCTAGGATACCAAAGTCCTAAGTGTAATGTGCCATGTAAATACTTCAAAATTATTTTAACCACATACAAATGGGATTCTTTAGGACAATATTGAAAATGTGCACACAAACAAACACTATACATTATATCAGATCTAGATGCCATAAGGTAGAGAAGAGAACCAATCATACCTCGATATTTCTTCTCATCTATAGGCTTACCCTTTTCATCCTTGTCAAGCTTAGTTGATGTGCTCATTGGAGTCTTGCTACTTTTGCAACCATCCATGCCAAACTTCTTGAGAAGCTCTCTTGTATATTTAGATTGGTTGATGAAGATGCCATCTTTGCATTGCTTTATTTGTAGTCCTAGGAAGAACTTGAGCTCACCCATCATGCTCATCTCAAATTCCCTAGTCATATACTTGGCAAATTCTTCACAAAGATTTTCATTAGTAGCACCAAATACAATATCATCAACATAAATTTGAACAATTAAAGTGTCATTTTTGTACCATTTTACAAAAAGTATTGTGTCAACTTTACCCTTAACAAAATCATTTTTCAAAAGAAATGTACTTAGCCTTTCATACCAAGCTCTAGGAGCTTGTTTAAACCATACAAGGCCTTGGTTAATTTAAAGACATGATTGGAAAGTTCATGATGTTCAAAACTAGGGGGTTGCTCAACGTAAACTTTCTCCTCAATAAATCCATTTGAAAAGGCACTTTTAACATCCATTTGAAAAATTTTAAAATCCATATGACATGTATAAGCAAGTAAAATTCTAATAGCCTCTAATCTTGCGACTGGAGCATAAGTTTCATCATAATCAATGCCTTCCTCTTGGTTGTACCCTTTGGCAACCAATCTAGCCTTGTTCCTAATGATGAAACCATACTCATCTAACTTATTTCTATAAACCCATTTACATCCAATAATGGGATGATCTTTGGGTCTAGGAACAAGTTCCCAAACTTTGTTTCTCTCAAATTGGTTGAGTTCCTCTTGCATAGCAATCACCCAACTCTCATCATTAAGAGCCTCATCAATGGTCCTTAGCTCAATTTGAGAAACAAAAGCAAATTATTATCTAAGGCTTTATAATGAGATCTAGTACTTACTCCCTTAGATGGATCACCTATGATTTGCTCCTTGGGATGATTCTTGAGGTATCTCCACTCCTTAGGAAGTTCTTGAACATCTTCCTCTTGTGGATTTGATTGATCCTCATGATCTTGTCGGTTTTCCACTTGGTCTTCAACCTCCTTTGGAGTCTCATCTTGATCTAATCCAAGCTTTTCAAATTCACCTATAAGATCATCAAGAACACTACCTTTCCTAAGATCAAGTTTACTATATTCATCAAATACAACATTCATAGACTCTTCAATTATCATAGTCTTTTTGTTAAAGACTCTATAAGCTTTACTAGTGATGGAATATCCTAAGAAAATGCCTTCATCAGTTTTAGAAGCAAATTTCCTAAGCTTATCCTTGGTATTTAATATGTAGCACTTGCAACCAAAAACTTTTAGCTATGAAATCTTAGGCTTTCTTCCATTCCATAACTTATAAGATGTTTTATTCAAAAAGGGTCTTTTAAAAACTCTATTTAAAATGTAACATGAAGTGCTAATGGCTTCCGCCTAAAAATAAGTTAGTAAACCATATTCATTAAGCATGGTTCTAGCCATTTCAATCAAGGTTCTATTTTTGCTTTCTACAACACCATTTTGTTGAGGTGTCCTAGGAGAGGAAAAATTGTGCAAAGTTCCATGTTCAATGCAAAAATTTTCAAAAAATTCATTTTCAAATTCTTTTCCATGATCACTTCTAATTGTGGAAATGAAATAGCCTTTCTCATTTTAAACTCTTTTTGCAAAACTTTTGAATGCATCAAAAGCATCACTCTTATGAGTTAAGAAACTGACCCAAGTGAATCTAGAGTAGTCGTCAACAAGCACATAGGCATACATTTTTCCACCTAAACTAGCAACTCTACCAGGTCCAAACAAATCCATATGAATAAGTTGAAGGGGTCTAGAAGTACTTACAATATTTTTTTAGTTGTAGGATGACTTGTGTTGCTTTCCCATTTGACAAGGTCCACATGTCTTGTCCTTTAAGAATTTGATCTTTGGAAGTCCTTCAACAAGCTCATCCTTGCAAAGGCTATGAAGAAGCTCCATGCTTGCATGTCCAAGCCTTCTATGCCAAAGCCAATATTCATTGCTAATAAACATGAAACACTTGACATCTTGGTTAGCCAAATCATCTAAGTCAATCATATAGGTATTGCCCTCCCTTTCACCCTTAAACACTACATTGTCATTAACTAAAGTGGTGACAATGCATGCTTTAGAGTCAAAGGTGACTTTATTACCCTTATCACATAAGTGACTTACACTAAGCAAGTTAAATTTTAAACCATCAACCAAAAGAACATTTTCAATGAGAGAAAGATTGTTCTTACCAATGGTGCTAATGCCAACTATCTTACCTTTGGCATTGTCACCAAATGTGATGTTTCCACCTCTCTTTTCTTTCAAATTTGTGAAGAGGCTTGCATTTTCAGTCATTTATCCTGAACATCCACTATCTACATGCCATTTGTTCTCCTTGGTAGTGGATTTGAGACACACCTACAAGAAAAGATTAATCATCTTAATTTAGGTACCCAAATATACTTAGGTCCTTGGGGGTTAGCCTTGGAAGGGTCCTCAAGCTTAAGTTGAGCCTTCCCTATATAAAAAAATACATTTATGTGACCATCTTTCATACAATAATGGCATTTGAGTTTTGACTTGAAGGTTTCTTAGCCATTTTGCCAACAAATTTTAGTCTTTTCACAACATTATGACATGAATGCATACAAGGACAAGTGTTATGTTGTGATTATGGATATCTTTGAGCATGCCTCTTTTAATACATGAATACATGGTTAACTCTTTAAGGCTTTGCTCTTGAGTCTAATGCAACTTTTTGAGTCCTTTTGGGACTTGGAGGTTTAGTGTGTGTTTTCACTTCCTTGTGAATTACCTCAAAGCTAGAGGTTTGAGGAGTTGTGGCCTTTTGTGAACCCTCAAATTTCCACCCCCTGATTCAGCTGCAGCTTGACACCTACCAAGAATAGGGCGCTACGCATACGGCGGTCCCGCTAGCCGGTTAGCGGGCAGGGGTCAAGGGGGCAGCGCCCCGTTGAAAAAATAAATTTCCTAAATCTTTCACCTCCAGTCGACTGTCTTTCAGTTATGAATCCACAGAATCAAGTAGAGCTCGAATCGAAGCTAAAACAGGCCCAAAACTGATAGAAATGGATTGGGCCGCGTGAGTGGTACTGGGAGGCACATTTTCTGTGCTGCCCAGGAGGCCGCACGCATCCTGTGCCGCTGAAAAAAGGTTGTGCCACCAACGCAGCATCAAAGTCATGCCGCCGGTACCCAGACGACCGGTGCATTGGCCGTGCTGCCCCTACCGCTGACGCCGCCGTCCATACCACGGGCTTCTCCTCTGTCAGCTCTATAAATAGGAGCCTCCTCCAGCCTTATTTGGGACGACTTCAGATGATTCCCAATGAAATCTAAAGCATTTTGTAGCATTTCAAAGTAATTCAGGCCTATTTCAAAGCATATTTTCGTTCTTATACTCACATAGTTGCGGCTTCTAGATCCAGATTCCAAGCTTCCTTTGAATTCAAGGTGGAGTTGAGATCCGGGGCAAAACTGGTTACATTCATTCGAAAGCCAAGAAAAGCAAAGGTATAATCCCTTTCTTATTTTAAAATTCTAAATTCATATCTAGAATTTTCTTTTGGTCTAAAACTGAAAAGATCTAAAAACTTATTAATTTAAGAATTAGAATTAAGTTAATAAGCAGACCAATACAATTTTAAAACCCCTCCTTCGCAAGAAGGGAGAACTGCGTGGGGTTTGATTCCTATTCAATAGGATACGCAGGCTGCCAATCTGAAGGGCATCAACTCCAAAATCTTTTTAACAATGTTTAGTCCTTTTTTTATATTTTAATTTATTTTTATTAATCCTTTGTTTATGATTCCTATTTTAGCTTATTTTGGGGAATGTGTGCTTTTCCTAGTACCCATAAGGGCTAGAGGAAAGATCCCCTTTATTTCATTTATTTTGATATTGTAATAACTAAGTAGGATTTATCTTACCTATTTATTTATTATTGTCATTCCATCACATCATATATATATATCTGTTCATTCATCATTATATTTTTGTTCATGCATACACAAAAATTCCTTTTTTTTTTTAAGAGTTATCTTGCATCTTTAGCCAAACTAAAGAAAATATATTTTTCTTAACTGTGTAATTACTAAAACCTTATCCCCGAGCCCTCCTTGGTCACTTGCGGATTAGTGCATTTTCCATTGGGATAAAACCAAAACATTTTTGGAGTCAATCAATTTGGGTTTTCTTTAATTTTCCCAATTAAAATAAATAAATTAAAGTGGCGACTCACTTTTCAACTATCACATTACAAAAATCAATTTTCCAAACTCACAGCGAGTTCCAATCGTGGAGTTTCTCCCGAAGAGCATTTCGATCCCTCAGCAGATCGGACCGGTGCTCGGGCGAGGCCTCACACCTTTACGAACATAGTGGGTGAGGATGTGGATGGAGATGAGCTATCAAAGCGAAGATCATATCTCACAAAGGGTGGCTTTTGTGATACAATAAGAGTATCCAAGGCTTCTTTTCCTTTGTGAAATTTTGAGATTGAGTTTCTTAATTCTTCAACCTCAATTTTCAAAGCATTGTTTTCTTTATATAAAGAATTAAAAGAGGAGTTTTTTTAAGTCATTTCCTCCAATGAGCTTTTTAAGCTAACATTGGAGGTTTTCAAGCTTAAAATAAATTTTTCTAATTTTTTAAAATTCTCCTCCAACTTAGAATGCTTTTCCTTAAAAAAATTCATTTTTGATTTATACTTTTTGCATTTCAAATTAATAGCTTTAATTAGCTCATCCTTATTATGCATATCATCATCAATATCATCACAAGATTGAGAGTTAGAGCTTGCCTCAATTGATGAGTCCTCAAAGGCCATGAAACATAAGTTTGCAACATCCTCTTCCTCTTCATCACTTGAGGAGTCATCATCCCATGTTGCTTTGAAGCCCTTCTTCTTCTTCTTCTTATCCCATTTCTTTTTCTTCTTGATGTTGGGACATTTTGTTTTTAGATGACCTTGCTTGCCACATTCATAGCAAGTAATGTCATTCTTCTTTTCTTTACTTAAGTTTGAGTTGTAATTTAATGATGATCTCCTAAAGGGCCTCTTTTATTTCTTTCTTCTCTTAATGATGTCTTTGACCCTTTTTGAGAGCATAGCAAGTTCTTCATCATCATCATCTTCACTTTCCTCCGATTCATTTGGGCTCCCACATTCCTTTTTGCTTTTGAGGGAGGATTTAAGAGCTAAGGATTTCTTTCTCTCCTTCTCTTGATTCTCTTCCTTCTCTATCAATTGAGACATTTCTTCAGTAAGGAGTTTTCCAATGAGGACATTGGTAAGAACCTTTCCAAGATCCTCATTAGCTTCTTCTATGCCAACGATTCTAGCTCTATAATCTTTCTTTCAGACACTTTTGAGAATCTTGTAGTTTATATCATTCAAGGTGTATACTTTGTCCAATTTCTTCATGTTGGTGACAAGGCCTAGAAGCCTATTTGTCATATCGGTGACGCTTTCATTGGATTTCATCTTAAGGAGCTCATATTCAATTGTGTACAACTAAATCTTTTTCTCCTTGACTTGCTTTGTTCCTTCATCGTAGTTTTCTAAAGATTTCCAAATGTTAAATGCACTTGAACAATGTTGAACTCTACCACATTCTTCTCTTAAGAGTGAACTAAGAAGAATTTCCATGGCTCTCTTATTTTTCCCATTAGTTTTTCTTTGTGCATCCACCCATTCTTCTCTAAGAACCAATTCTTCAACATCATCAACTTTTCTTGATGGAGGTTTCCATTCTTTGATTATGCAATCCCATACATCAATCACATCACTATCAAGATATACCTCCATTCTATATTTCCAATGCACATAATCAGTACCATCGAAGTATGGCTTAAGGTGATGCATCCCTTCATTAGCCATTTTGATCTTTTCTCACACAATTAAGCTTGAAGAATGAGACCAAAGCTCTGATGCCACTTGTTTGCCCTTATGCACTAAAAAGGGGGGTTGAATTGGTGGGAAATTAAAAAATAGATAGAAATAGATAAGGAAGGAGAATGAACACAATCAATTTTATAGTGGTTCAGGTATTAATGAATTTACATCCACTCCCCAATCTCAATTGGGTATTCTACAACTAGATGATACTTACAAGGAGTTTCAAGCTCACTCCAAACTTACAATGTATTTTCAATGGCTCATACACAACCCTTACTAGTGTTTCCCTTAGGCTCACACTTAAACCTATACAAGTGTTTTCTAATGACTCACTCTCAACCCAACAATATGTGTTTTCAAGGCTAACACTCAAACCTTTGAGCTATTAATGCTCTTACAACAACCAAATGATAACAATTAAGAGGTAAGGCTTTGAGAATTAAAATTGCAAGAGTCTAGCTTAAATGAAAGTTGTTGGATTCTTAATGAGGGTCTTTGAAGGGGGTATTTATAGCTTCTTCCCTCCAAATTTTCATTACAAAGAGATAGCAAGAAGGATCCTCACAATAGCCATAATATCTTACATTAAATGCACTGTTAGAGCTGGGTTGTGGTCGTTAAGCCTTTTTCACAGTCGTGACTAATTTTTCACGGTCGTGACTCATATTTTATGGTCACATCTTCATAATTCACAGTGGCTAGATCATACATGGCATCTTCTTATTGGTTTTTCAACTATTTGTTACAAGCTCTAAATGCTGTATGAATTTCACGGTCGTGACTTATAATTCACAATCGCGAATCAGGTATCGTGCCCTTGGTCACAATCACAACTGAGGTCATAATTCTCTCTGAGTCTCA
This sequence comes from Reutealis trisperma, assembly GCA_947687605.1. Lineage (NCBI taxonomy): Eukaryota > Viridiplantae > Streptophyta > Magnoliopsida > Malpighiales > Euphorbiaceae > Reutealis > Reutealis trisperma. The sequence continues at coordinate 41,929 of CANTUT010001033.1, forward strand.
AAGCTAAAAAATGAACAATTTGCCTTCTGATTGTCTTGGTCGTGAAATCTTAGTTGCGGTAGTGATTTAGTGGTCACGATCGAGACTTTGCTGTCTTAGACGCAACTTAGAAGTCAATTTATATATACTTTGGAAGATTTTGATTTCCTTTCAATTTCAATCAATAAATATGATATATTCTGCAAAACAAACACTTGAACAAACATTAGGTAACCTTCAATTTGATTGACAAGATCAAAATAGAGATTGACTATATTTTGAAATAACTTAGGTCAACATGGATCTCTCAAGAGACCTGGATGCTTGGAAGAAACACTAGGTTTCTCTGGAGCATAAGTAGCTATCCTAGAAGGCATCCCTAAATAAAAAGTCAGATAAAGGCGGTCTACTGAGTATATCATCCAAGCATACTAGAGGGTTTGTCCCTGTTGCGGAGCATGTCAAGAAATTGGTAAGCTGTTGACTTTTTTATGATAATTAATTAAAAATTTTCATATTGTGAGGCCTTAGCTGAGCACTGGCCTGATCCGCTAGAGGGCACCAAGATGATCATTCAGATTTAGACTCATAATGGAACCCTCAGGGTTTGGATTTGGTTGATTTTGGGAGTCGCCACCTTAATTTTATTTATTTTACGAAAATATTAAGGAAAAAAACCCAGATCAACTCAATTCATTAATTTTTAAATAATTTGCCCGAGGATAAAAATCGCTAGTCTTCGAACCAGGATGAATTCGAAGACTAGGTTTTTTATTTTAAATAATCTAAATTTGGCTCTTAGGTTTAATTTGACTTGAAAATTTGATTTCATGAATAACATTTATAAGATGATAATTATAGATAAAATGCATGAATATAGCATAATATGAATGCATAAAAATTGATGAAACAATAAACATCCACAAATCAAGGAGAGTGTTCCCTCTAATCCTTAAAGATTTAGGGGAACCACATGATCACTCATTAATTCTAATTAAGATAATTACATGATAAAAAAAGGGATGCCTTTTTTAGCTCTTATGGGATTCTAGGAAAACCACATATTCTCTTACAAACATCATGAAAAGGATAATTGATTATATTTAAGAAAAATGGAAAATAAATTTAATTAGAAAAATTGGATTTGAAGTTTGGATTTAAATTCTAAACATGCTTATGTACCCCATTGAATGAGGATCAAAACCTACGTAATTTATTCCACGATTAAGTTGAAGGGTTTATAGATTGATTAAAATGATTTTTTGATTTGGGGACCGAATTTATGGAAAATACCTTAGATTTTGATGGATGAGATAGAAAAAGTGTTTTGCCATATCGAAGTTCTGTTTTATCAAACCGGGCGCTTTGGATTAATTAAAAATTGATTGGTGATCAAATTAATTAATTAAAATGATTAATTAATTAATTAAAATAGTCGATAAGTAAAAAGATTTTTTATTTAATTTAAAAAGGAAGTAATTAATTAATTAAAAAGTTTAATTAATTAATTGGCTTTTGAGTATTTTTTTTTTTTTAAAAGAATTTAGTTAATTAAAATGATTAATTGAGAAAATTAATTAATTAAAATAATTAATTAATTAATTTGAGAGTGGATGGAGGGAGAAGAAGAAAGAAAGTTGATAGATAGGTATTAATATCAACTTTGGGGCTGTGTTAAAATGAAGGATGAATGTCCTATTTATAGGCAAAGGAAGATGAGGGTAATTTAGGTATTGAAAATGTGAAAAGACCATGAGAGATAGGGCTAGAAAGGGCAAGAAAATTAGGTTGGAGAGTATTTTTGAGACTGGAGATGGGGCAATGGGGCCCGCACCGCCAGAGGCATCAGCAGCACAGTCAGCGAGTAGGGCTGCGCACTGGCTGGTGGGGCACCAAAGCCGCCCAGCATTGGGCGTGGAGGCTCGAACTTTCTTTTCCATTTGGCCAAATTTTGGAACTTTCATATCAGTTTTTAAGAGTTACAAAACTTAGAAAATTAATCAGTCAGTGTTAATATATTTGAAATTATTTTTAGAACATTTGAACAGTTAGTCTGAGGGAGAATCCGATCGATTTTGGAAAAATATTGTCTAGTACAAAAGGTCTAGTCAGGGTAGGAAAGGCATCAGATTGTGCCAAAAAATATCTTAGTCAGTAGTGGTGAGTTCAGAATTAATTTTGGAAGTGTTGAAATGAAGGTTCACAGCTACCTCTCTCATCAAGGATGTCTATCAATTAGGTAATTTTGATGAGAGTAAACCTGAAACTTTGATAGTTTGAATTTGGAAAATGATTCCGATTGTAATGAGATAATTTTCATGAATTTTGAAACTTGATTTGGTTATTTTTGAAAGACTAGTGAATTTTCAGTTTCATAATTTTCTTATTCTTCTAATGTAAGAACTACATTTTCGGTCATAAAATAGGAGAATGATGTGTTTATGGGTAGATAAAAATCTCACGAATATATAGAATCTTTCATATCTTGATTCTGAATTGAAACTGGCTAAATATTTATTTTTATGCAATTAAATAATTATAGGACACTTTTACTATGCATTATTTCGTCTTATATAACCTAAAATCCTATAAATAACTATACTTCCTTATACACAGCACAAACCACTTAGAATTCTTCATTCCTTTCTTTGCACACAAAACGTGAGCCTCCCCTCTCTCTTTTTAAGGCAAACGATGCAATTTAGATATGGAGATAAAGTGTCTCACCACAGGGGGTGCTATCAAGAATCTTTTGGAATCGATAGGCTTCATCGACTTTTTAGAGTTGAGGACGCCTGATTGTGTCCACATGAATATGATAAAAGGCTCTGGCTGAGAAGTGGTGGCACACCACCAATACTTTTCACTTGTTCTGCGAGGAGATGACCTGCACCCTATTTGATCTCCACATGATGACAAGGATTTAATTCGGGTCTCGGCCTCTTGATATGTGCAACAATTGGAGAGAGGAGTACATTGAAAGAGAAGTCATTGATTTGATTGGTTTTGCCCCTTCCATGGAGGGCACCACTGTCAAGCACACATTCCTTCACAAGAAGGTAGAGGGACTATCCTCTGGAGATCTTATTCCTGAAGAGACTCTCACTCGCTTGTGTCTTCTAGTCATTACAGGCTGCATTTTTACCTATAATATGAAGGATATGGTGGATCTGAATATCTTGAAGAGCTTAGTCCAAATAGATAAGTGGGCTGAGTATGACTAGGGAGGCACAATCTTGAGTGCCATGTGCCACAAGATGATAGACCTATCTCTTGGGCATGTATTATCTGTTAGTAGGACAACACCAATTTAGGAGGTATGCATTATGCCCATCAGACTATATCTTTTGTTACATGATAGCATTTTTTCCTTTTTTGTTTTTGACGCCTTTGTGTTATAGATATGGGCCTATGAGTACTTCCCATTTACTTCCCCTTGACTGATCGAGCAGTGAGTACAAGACTTTCCAGCAAGGAAAAGATAGGTGGAGTTGAATCAAGATCTCCCTCGTTCGCATGGTGTCCTGACATATAGAGCCTTCTTTGACCAATTGATCAACGAACAAGTATTCCCTCTTGTCTTTTCATTCTTTTGCTATTACTTTCTATGGTATACTTATTGGTTGCTTGTGGTAGATCACAAGACCTTTCAGAGAAAGCATGTTGCATGCCCTTTCGTAACTTTTATAAAGGGCTTTTCCTATAGAAGGATGCTATTGCAATCCCCTTATTTTTGCCTATACTATGAACTTTTAGATATTGGGGTCATGGCACATGCCTAGCACAACACCAGTGGATATGCAATTCGGTTTAGAGATCCGAGCTACCCCAGATCTTTTTATTAGTAGGGAGGCATACCGCTTTTAACACCCTGACTCTTCCTATGACGACTTTTGTCAACAGTTTCTGATGTGTAAGATCACACCATATAGGTGCTCTTCCATTACTCCAGGCACTAGGAGAGGGAGAATCCCCCCGACTATTTCTAAGGCTTCTAATGCCAGTACTTCTTAGGGCCATGCTCAAAGAATAGGTCAAGATGCAAATCCTAGCCAGAGTTTAGGCCAAGTGGCCTAGGATATAGAGTACTACATCTCTAATCAGATTCACTATTATAGGTTAGATGGTACTATGAGGTTGTGGATGATACCTGATATTGTTCCCCCCTGAGTGCAAGATGTTCTTACTAATGTTGAGCTATGTCTCTATTCTCTTGATTTTCCTACATTCGGAAAGGATCCATGGGTAAGATTTATGTTGCATTTGTGCCTATTGAAAAAGATTCAAAATATATGACACTCTTTTATGCAGATCCCTAGGGAGTTTACTCAGAACACTTATCGGATGTCTCGACATATGGAATTGGTTATGGGTGGCTTACTTACCCATCTCGATTAATCAAAGTCTAGGGGGTAGGGTGATGAGGATACCCATTAAAGGTAGAGGAAAGGGGACCGACACCAGTGACGAGGCTAATGACATGGAGGCTCATGCTGACCTTCATTTTGCTTTTTCTTTTTGGATGACTGTACTGTGTTTGTTTATGACTATGCAATTGATGTATGTACTTTCAAGTTGCGCATGTGTTGTGTATGCATGATTTGACTCTTCTAATATCCTTATTTCATCCTATACACCTATTTTTTGATGCATGTTTTCAACTGACAATGATGAATGTATGCCGTGGATACAAGTTTACACTTAAATGCATATCCTATGACTTGTTTTTGCTAATTTACAGCTCCATTTTCATCATTATTCCTAATGGTTTCTAATCATGAGACATTCCAAAAAACTTTACTCTAAATCTTCTATCCCAAAGAGGAAAGAAAATTGATCAAATTTTGCTTCGCGGGGATCAAAGAACCAAGCGACGGTGGATCAGGCATGAAAGAATGCTTTGAAATAGGGAAGCGCTAACAAAATGGCCAGTGACACTGCCCAGTAAAAGGGCAGCACCGCCTAAAAGGGCAGCACCGCCATCGCCAGGTGGCAGAGCCGTTGCTTGAATAGCTTTTTGACTTTTGAGCTTGATGTGACACCTTGGAGCCTATATAAAGGCAGAACCTTTGTAGTAAATATGTCCATTCTTTATTTGAGAGCCAAAACTCTGCCTGTTTGTCGACTTTCTCTTCTTTCGCTCAGTTTTTCACTTTTTCTTATTCTTTTCCACTCTTTTTTTTTCACATGGAGTCGTATTTTAGTCATTACATGCACATGTGGATAAGAAAACTCGACAAAGCAGATAAAATAAATTTGGGTAGGTATGGGATTACGGCTATGGTAGCTTTGAGAGGGGTTTGGGTAGATTGGGATTTCTTGAGAGCGTGTTTTCGATTTTGGGATCCAGTGGCTCGAGTCTTTTGGTTTGGTATAGGTATGGAGGAGCTGTGCCCCACATTTGAGGAGTTTTATGTCATACTTAGCAGTGATCTAGTGGTAACCCTAGTAGTGCCTGAGTTCAGAGTTGGGCATTATAGAGTTTTTTAAGAATTTTAGCTCTGTCGGAAGATACAGCTAATCAGATTGTGGTAGCAGGGCAAGTGAATCTAACTACCATTATTGAAGAATTTCATGATCCCGGCAACCAAGGTAATGCTAGGAGGCAGAGCCTTAAGATGCGAGCTTTAGTTTTTTGCCTGACGACTGGATATTTGTTTCCCAGGCCAATCAGTTGGGGAGATGCTAAAGCTGTCGGTTTAGTACTATAAATGGAGCAAGGTCACTCCATTATTGGGGACATATTGGCGGAGACACTGTTGAGTCCCGACTACTTCGTTCAAGGCTTAAAGAGATGGACTGTATCTCCAGTAGTCTTTTAGGGGAGAGCAAGGAATTTATTATCCTTTTTGGGATGGATATTTTATGCATGTCTGAATTTTATTTTTTGTTTATTTTACAGGTATGGTTGATGGAACACTTGAGGGTGGTTGCTGCTCCGGCCAAAAGTCCATACACAGCCATTCAATATAGGATGCGGCCTATCTTGGTGAGGCAAGGATCAGTCCAAGAGTGGATTAGATGGCTCCTAGAGCTTACCCTAGAGGACATACTCTAGCATTGCCCATGGCACGGGATTAGGTCCTTCATGACGATGAGCCATACGTACCGGGTGGCCTGTTTGCTCAACCTAGGGTAGACATCATTCTACCAGGGTACGAAGGTCTTGAGGTAAATGGGTCAGACTCAAAGCGTGCCCCCAATTTTGCCCTTTTTAGAGTCTATGCAGATTATAGCTTCCATCACTAGAGCCATCAGAGGAGGATGGATGAGGAGCTTTCATGCAGTGAGATCAGAGGTTAGTTTTGGCACTACTGAGAGGTACTGCAGTTGGTTGATTGAGATTGTCTGGCCAGTCAAGAGAGAGCACCAAGCTGCATTACTCAAGGAGACTGAGAGTGACGAGACAGAGGAGGCAATTACCAGAGGTACTAGTGACTAGGGGACTACTGCCCGGGCAAAGAAAGTGACCTGAGAGAGAGACTATAGGTTCCATAGGGAGACTGACTATATAGGTTGCAGTGGTGACTCAAACAGCAGAAGAGGTGACTCAGAGGACTGTCACTGCAGTTAGACGCTAGGGTGACACTACTTTGGTCACACAGAGGAAGACCACAGTAATGAGTACACGAAGGAGGACTACTATTGCCAGAGCATAGAAAAGGACTCCAGCTGTAACAACCTACATCTACCCTAGGAGTTTTAGTGACAAATTATTTGAATTTAGGGTTATTGTGACAAATTATGTGACTATATGAAAATTCATATGTGACGTGATTTATGAGTTTGGAACATGTTAAATTAATTTCAATATGCCTAATATAAATTATTATTGTGAAATAAATGGTTTAAATAAAATGTATTAGCATGAAATAATTTATTTTTCATAAAATGAATTTTCATGTAAAAAGACGATTTTTTAAGCATAAAATAATTTTATGAGTATTTTTAAAATATTTTTAAAATAAATGTTTTGGGGAAAATTTTAATGAAAATAATAAGAAAAATATTTTTATTTTAATTACCCATAATCGGCCCCTAATTTAAATAAAAAGCCCAAATACCTAAAACCCTCCTACCCAAAAACCCTCCTAACCTAGCTCATTAAGAATATTATTGGAAATTGCCCTAAACCCTACATTTAAATAGCAAACTTTGGCTAGCACTCTCATTCCAGTAGCCATCACTCTATTTTTCTATATTTTGATAGAAATATTCTTTCAAAACAATTCTCTCTACCGAAATTAAGAAAACACCTTTCAACTTCGCAATTTCTTGACCATAATTGTAAGTTTTTCTTCTCTTTCAATTTCTTAACTAATTTCTATGAATTTAATTATGAAAAAATTAATTTGCACTAGGAATTTACTAATTTTTTTAGATTTGATTCAGTTTGAGTGAGTTTTTAAAAGAGAAATCTAATTCTCTACCGAAAACACAAATCTTACTATGCGATTTCTCCAAAGGTGAGTCCTGTGACTCAAAATTAAAATTTTTATGCATAAACCATACCAAGGGGGACAACTTCTGCATCATTAAATTTTAAATTGATTTTTGACATGTCTTGATAAAAAAATATTGGATTAAATCATATTTTTGTATATTACTGTAATGACCGAAAAGTTTCAGAAAATAAAGAAATTCAAAGTTTTTGTGCTAGAATATAGAAGTTGGAAAATTCCATGATTCCATGTGCATATGGCTACCGATTTGTGTATGGAGGAATTATAATATGATAATTGTTTTGTTTGGATGAAAAATAATGATTTAAATAATGTGTTTGCATATTGCTGTAATGAATGGAAAGTGCAGAAAGATTGAAAACTCATGATTTTCTTCCAAAACCCTAAATTTGGAATTTTCATGTATGAAAAACATCTATGGCTGCTGATTTGTACATATTGAAGTTCTAAACTAATATTTATTGTGACTGAATGAAAAATAATGATTTAAATCACATGCTTATATATTGCTGCAATGACCGAAAAGTACCAAAAATAAGAAAACTCATGATTTTGCATCGTAGAACCTAAAGTTGAAATTTTTCATGCATATAAATTTATATATAAGCCAATTCCTATATCATTGTGTTCTAAATTGATTTTTATTTTGATTACATAAAAAATCTTGGTTCAAACCATGTTTCTACATATTACTGTAATAGATAAAAAGTGCAAAAAGTAAGAAATTCCAATTTTTCCTTTAATAAGAGCATTCGGCCTACATTAGGATTCTTATCCCAATGTCCATAATTTTTGTGTGATGTATTTTAATGATTATTGATATGTATAAATGAATGATAAATAGTTAAATTGCGTGTTAGCTGAAGGAATGACTCTAAACAAGGCTAAAGGCAATTTGGTATACGTAAGGTATCTTAATCTTATGTTGTGATTAGAATGTGAATGTGATTATGTAATATGGAAATAGGTTTTATAATGAATCAATAACAAATTAATGACCTTGAATTTATGAAGAGATTGATTGAAAGAATTGGTCATAAGAGATAAGCATGAAGCTTGAAAAGTATTTTGTTAAGTTGACATGTATGGAAGTGTTAAGTGTACTAAGATGATTATGGAATTGAATTGATATTGAGGTAATGACATTGTGTTGAACTTGAAAGGTATTGACATGATTGTAATGTGTTTTCATGTGGGCCTATAAAGGCTAAGTGTATGATACTTTTAAAGTCAACGTGTATGTGTAAATGATAAGGTGCACTTATATGTGCAACTCTAAGTATACGTGAATGCTATATGTGCATGGGGTAGCTATGGGATAGGATAGCATCATGATTTAATAAATACTAAGTATTGAATTGAATATTATGTTAGAGATTGAAGAGCTTTAGAGGTTCAAAAGGGCTACATGTACTAGGAGCGAAGGAACCACAATGTGAGTAAACACTATATTCATGTTACAAGCGTGAGTAACATTATGTTATGTTTCAAATATGTGATATCATGTTATGTGAGCCTTTGAGATTTTTGAAACCCAAGTTCTTCCTATCCTAAAATATGATTAAATGATTTCTTCATTAAGTTTGGGTTCCCAAAGGACAATTGGTCCAAAAAAACCATTTTGTTTATCCAATGATAATTCCTTGTGATTATTGCCCTAACTTATATTCTTTCTAGAACTACACTATGTTTGTAACTTTTGCTCAAAAGTCAAATTGCCATTATTATTGTGATACATGTTATTGCTACCTTAAATGTTATTGTTATATGTGAATACCATTAGCTCTAGCTATGGTAACTTTAACCCTTTTATACAGAAGTCCTCGTGCCGATACGGGTAATCATCGAAACCTGTGCACACAGTCTTAACCTGATGGATAGGGGTAGTGTATCCACCTCAGCTGAAAGGGTCTGTTCTAGCCATAGGGCCTGATCAGCTTCATGCCTTCTATGTGATAGGAGTTAGAATTTGGTTTAATGCCACCTCTCCTCTATGTGTTCGAGTGATAGAGCAGCAGCCTTCACTCTCCATGTATTATTAGTGTGATTTCTGCAAACTTGTTAAATTGAACCCTTGCTAAATTGCAACTTGATTCATGAATTGTAAATCATGAACTATGTGTATAAGCCATGAGTTTCCTTTTTAAAGGAATATATGTTAAAGTATGTGCTATATCGTTTACTCATTGAGATCATCTATCTCATCCCTTCTTTCTTGTGTGATTCCAGGTGAGCAAATGTGAGGAGGAAGATGATGGCTCAATCATTCTACTTCGCTTGAGGAATTCCTTGTCCAAGATACTTAGTCTAATTTTTTATGAAGATTTGTCCTTAGATGATCTGAGAATATTTATTTTTGGATGTTTATTTTATGTTATCTTTCGATGTTTTAATTGGATTCTAAATACTATTTCCTTATGGAATATGTTTAAAGTATATTTTAACTATACTCCCGCAACTTAAAGTTTTCTAATAAAATAAAATAATAAAGGGTTTATTTAATTAATGTAAGAGGTTTTAGTATGATCCTTCGTAGTGTTTGTATAAGTATAAGTGGGTTCTACAAGCATGGGTGACCTTATGTCTCCCCATGTTCTAGGACCGTCATGTCTCTAAAGTTGTGATGTGACACTAGCTGCAGCAACTTTGACTCAAAGGATGACTATAGCAAGTAGTTTAGGGGCTGCTAGCTCTCCAAAGAGATTCTTAGGCATGACTGAGGGGGGCACTTCTAGTATTACAAGTGCTCCAACTACTAATATTATAGAGGAGGACACAGAGACTAGGATCAGAGGTGTGACAATTGAGGAGATAGTGGCTGGATCTGATTCCAAGGGAGACATCCATCTTAGGAGGAGGAAGAGGAGGGTTGACTAGGTAAGGTAGTTGTCTGCCTATTTTTGGGTGGTTGTTCTGACACTAGCTTCAGGTTTCTATTTTATACACTCCTGCAAGCTGACATGACCACAGGAAAGCCATAGGTACAGATAAAGGTTGTCCTTTTTGTGATGATGGATTGTATGCTCTTGTAAAATTTGATCATTATTATATGAGATACCTTTACTTTTGCTCTAATTTTTACCTAAACCTCCCTTTTGGGTTTTCAACTTAACAAGCATTTTCTTTTGTTTATTTATCATTTATTATTATTATTATTATTATTATTATTATTATTATTATTATTATTATTATTATTATTATTATTATTATTATTATTATTATTATTATTATTATTATTATTATTATTATTTGTTTAGACAAAAGAACCAAATTAGGCACAGAGGAGATGAAATTGTGATGCAAATAAAATACTTTTACGTCATGCTTTGGACCGCAATCAGGTCCATGTAGTTCTAATTACATTACTTTGAATAGAAAAATAGACAAGAAGAGTGCAGATGTAGTCTTCAAACAAAGTATCTTTTTAGTTGATCCAAATTACAAGGATTGGAGAACTCATTTCTGCCCACATCTATAAGATTGGCACCTCCACTAGACAAAATCTTCTTAAGTACATATAGCCAGGCCCAATTTGATTTGAACTTTCCCCTCGAGTCATAGATTGGGCCCTAATCTCTTTCAGAACCAAATTCCCTTTCTCCAGGCCCTTATTCTTCACCTTCTTATTGAAACATCGGGCTAGCCTCTGTTGGTAGCCCTCAATTTTATATAAGGCATCCATTCTTTTCTCATCAACAGCATTTAATTGCTTGTGGTATCCTTTGATCCAGTCTTCTTTACTCAACTGGCTTTCTCTCATTACTCTAACATTTTGAATTTGCATCTTAATAGGAAGGACAACCTCCATCCCATAGACTAAGGCATATAGGGTTGCCCCTATCGAAGTACGAATAGTAGTTTTGTATCCCCATAAAGTAGCAGGCAGTCGTTCATACCAGCCTCTATGCTTTTCACTAACTTTCTGCAAGATGGTCTTAATGATCTTATTGGCAGCCTCAACTGCACTATTAGTCTGTGGTCAATAAGAAGAGGAGTGGTGATCTTGAATCTTTTTCGTTTAGAGTAGGTGGACTACTTTCTTTTGAAAGTGGGAGCCATTATCCGTTATTATTTTGAAGGGGGTTCCAAACTGATAAAGGATATTGGTTTGGATGAAGTGTGCCACCTTTTTTGTGTTTAGGACTTGATACGGTGCTGCTTGAATCTATTTTGTAAAGTAGTCTACTGCTACCAAAATGTACTCATGTCTATTGAAGGACTTTAGGGATATCCTCCCAATGACATCTATGCCCCAGGTAGCAAAAGGCCATGGTGTTGCTATCAAATTCAGAGGGACAGGGGGTTGATGTTAGAGCTTGGTAAAGATCTGACATTTGTGACATTTCTACACATACTTTACACCATCCTTATTCATAATCAGCCAAAAGTAGCCCACGTTTGCTATTTTTAGTGCCAAAGCTACACCGTTCATATATTGGCCTTCTTCTCCGCCATAGACCCACTCCATAATTTGTTAGGCTTCTTCTTCAGTTACACATTGCAAATGGATGTTGTCCTAGGCTCTTTTATATAACACATTGCCATTAGGTATAAAACCAATAAACAGCTGCCTTAAGGTTCTTCGATCTACTTTTGAGGCCCCTTTTGGATACTTACCATTCTGGATGTAATTAAAAATGTCCTAAAACCAGGGCTTGGCATCAGCTAGCTAAAGATTCATGCACATGGTATAGTATCCAGGCTACCATTTTACTTCAATGATGATAAGCCTATGTATCTCATTATCGCTCATGTATAGCATTAAGGCTAAAGTGGTTAGAGCATCGATGAATGATTCTTTGCCCTTGGCAAGTAGTGAAATGAAAGTTCATGAAAATTCTCAGCTAGGTCATTCAAGCGTTGATGGTAAGGAACCAAATGCTCTTCTTTAATTTTCCACTTATCGAGAGCTTGGGAGACAATGAGATTAGAATCGTCGTAGACCTCCAAGTAGTCTATTCTCATGTTAATGGTCACCTCTAGACTAGCTATACATGCCTCATGTTCTACTTCATTGTTGGTTACCTCAAATGCTAGCTTGATTGCTATAGGCAAATGATCTCCTTTAGGGGTAACCAGAACTATGCCAGCTCTATAGCCTTTACTATTAGAGGCACTATCAAAGAATAGCTTTCATACCTCAATCAAGATGTCCTCATCAAAAAATTTAGGCTCAAATACTTCACCTTCCATAGGGGTAGCAGCCAGTTGATCAGCAATTATTCTTCCTTTAACTACTTTTCTTAGGACGTACTTTAGGTCAAATACTGCGAGAACTGACACCTATCATGCCATCTTGCTGTCGAGAACTAGCCTCTCCATAAGGAATTTCAAGGGGCTCCTGTCAACTAGCACATAGGTTGTGTATGAGCATAGGTAGTGCTAAAGCTTGTGGCATACCCAGACTAAGGCTAGGCATAATTGCTCGATCTGGTTATATCTAAGCTCATGTACCAATGTATATTTGCTTAAAGAGTGAATGGCATTCTCTTTATATTAGTCTGGGGCATTTTAAGCAAGCATGTCTCATCCCAACTTTGGAGACATGATGGTCCTAAAACATGGGGAGACATAAGGTCACCCACGCCCGTAGAACCCACTTACATATAAACAAATCATGCCTAGGATCTTACCAAACCTCTTACGATAACTCATTCAAACATTTAGATGAATACCATAATTTGCGAAAGACTTAGAGTAAATCATTACATATAAAATCCATAAGGAAAATAATATAAATCTCTATAAGTATCAATTAACATTCCTGGAGCATCTAAAGACAAGACTTCATAAACATAGTATTATTGATAACTCGGACAAGGAATTCCCCAAGCGAAGTAGAATGCTTGAGCCATCACCTTGCCTCCTCACATTTGCTCACCTGGTCACAAGGAAAAAGGGTGAGATAGATGATCTCAATGAGTAAACATAAAGGTGCATACATTATCACATATTCCTTTGAAAGGAAACACATAGCTTATACACATAGTTCATGGTTTATAACTCATGAATCAAGTTGCAATTTAGCGAGGGTTCAATTGGGCAAGTTTGCAGAAATCACACTTATAACACATAGAGTGAAGGCTACTGCCATAATCACTCGAACACATAGAGTGAAGGCTATTGCCATTATCACTCGAACACATATCACATAGAGTGAAGGCTATTGCCATAATCACTCGAACACATAGCCGATGATTACTTACATCGGTACGAGTAGCACAAAGCCGATGATTACTCACATCGGTACGAGAAGCACATAGCCGATGATTACCCCATCGGTACGAGAAGCACATAGCCGATGATTACTCGCATCGGTACGAGGATTTCTGCATAAAGGGTAAAAGTACCATAGCTAGAGCTAATGGTAAACACAATTAACAATATCACATAAGGCAACAATAACATGTAATTCAATATCAATAGTGGTTTGGCTTTCAGATAATGATACAATGATAGTGTAGTTCCAAAAAGAATACAAGTTAGGGCGTTAATCACAAGAAGTTCTCAATTGGATAAATAAAATAGTTTTGGACCAAATGTCCCTTGGCAACCCAAGCTTGACAAAGAAATCATATAATAAAATTAAAAATGGAAAGAACTTGAGTTTCAAAGATTACAAAGGCTCACATAGCATGTCATCACATATTTGTAACATAACAAAATGTTACTTGCACTGGTAGCATGAACATAGTGTTTACTCACACTTATAACAAAAGCATTGCGTTTACTCACACTTGAAGAATGAAAACAATGTTTACTCACCTTGGGGTTCCTTTGCTCCTAGTACACATAGTCCCTTTTGCACTTCTAAAGCTCCTCAAACTCTAACATAATATTTGATTTAATACTTAGTATTTATTTACTCATGATGTTCCTATCCCATAACTACCTATACACATATCGCATACACATTAGAGTTCACTCATAGGTGTACTCGTCACTTGCACATATCACGTTGACTTAAAAGTCTTGCATACTTAGGCCTTATAGGCTCACATGAAAACATATTGCAATCATATCAATACCTTTTTAAGGTCATCTCATTACCATTACCTCAATATCAATTCACTTATCAATTATCTTAGTTCACCTTACACTTCCATACATGTCAACTTAACAATTAATCCTTCAAACGTCATGCTTAAATTTAATGATCCCTTTCACTTCATTAACTCATAACCATATATTCATCATCAAGTCATCATGACATATAGTTACAAATTCCTCAATCACATTTGCATTCTAACCACAATATGATATCAAGATACCTTAAGTATACCTTAAGTATACCAAAACACATTTAAGCTTATCTAGGATCATACCTTTAATTAACATGCAATTTTCATCATCTACTATACATACATACATGTCAACAATCATCAAAACACATCACATTAAATTTATAAACATTTGGACAAAATTGTTCATGTAGGCCGAATGCATCATTAGGGTAAAAACCAATTTCTTCTCCTTTTCATGCTTTCCATCTATTTCAGAAATATGTAAAAACATGGTTTGAACCAAGATTTTTCATGTAAACATAACAAAAATCATTTTAGAACTCAAATCCATAAGAATCGGCCACTATTGGTGCCATTGATATATAAAAATTCAATCTTTTGCATTATAGTGCACAAAACATGAGTTTTCTTGTTTTTGGTATTTTCCAGTCATTTCAGAAATATGTAAACAGGTTGTTTAAACCATTATTTTTCATTCAATCATTGAAAATATTAGTTTAGAACACATTATCTCACAAATCGGAAGCCATAGGTAAGGTTTATATAAAAAAATTCCAAGTTCAAAGGCTTAGGTGAAAAATCATGAGTTTCTGCGCATTCCGCGCATTTCGTTTATTTCAGCGATAAGCAGACACATGATTCAAATCATTATTTTTCATCTAAACAAAACAAATATCATATTAGAACATCAATTCACACAAATTGGCAGCCATGTATTCATGAAAGAATAGAATTTTCTAATTTCCAAATCCTAACACGAAAATTTAGAATTCCTTTGTTTTTCGAAACTTTTCGGTCATCACAGAAATATACGAAAATATTATTTCATGCAATATTTTTCATCAAAACAAATCAAAAATTATTTTAGAATGAAAATAAACACAAATCAACCCCCCCCCCCTCCCCTTTATGATGTCTATGCAATAAAATTGTGATTTTAAGTTATAGAATTCACCTTTAGAGAAATCTTGCGGAAAGAATTGTGTTTTCGGTAGAAAATAAATTTTCTCTCCCAAAAATTTACTCAAACAGAATTGAATCTATAGAAATCAGTAATCAAACAATTCAAAATAATTTTCCCATAATTTATTTCATAGAAAACAGTTTAGAAATCAAAAGAGATTAAAAACTTACGATTATGGTCACGAAATCGCGAAACGGTAAAGTGTTTTCGATATTTCAGTATAGAGAATTATTTTGAGAGGTTTTTCTGCTAGAATACAGAAAGAATGAGGGAGTGGCTGCTGGAAAACCCTTGCTGGCTGAAAATTTGAATATATATTAGGGTTGGAGTGGAATTTCCACTATTACCCTTAATGAAATAAGTTGGGAGTATTTTTATGTAGTGGGCTTTTGGGTATTGGCCCTTTTTCTTTAAAAAATTTGGCTGAAGTGTTTAGAAATAATAATAATATTTTTCTTTTTAAATTCTGGAATATTTCCCTCAAAAATATTTATTTAAAAATACCCATAAAATTATTTTATGCTTAAAACTCGCCTTTTTACATAAAAATTCATTTTAGGAAAAATAAATTATTTCATGCTAATGCATTTTATTCAAATCATTTATTTCACAATTATAATTCATATTAGGCATATTAAAATTAATTTAACATGCCTCAAACTCATAAATCACATCACACATGAATTTTCATACAGTCACACAATTTATCACAATAAGCATAAATTCAAATATTTTGTCACTAAAACTCCTAGGGTAGATGTGGGTTGTTACAAAGCATTGCACTAAAAGCTTCTGAAGTTACCGATAAATAGAGCAATAATGGTTGACCTGGCCTCAGAGGTTGCAGTATTGGTGGGTTCAAGAGGTATTGCTTGATTTTATCAAAGGCTTCTTGGCATTCTTGATTCCACTGCTTAAAGGCTCTTTTCCTTAGTAGTTTGACAATCGGCCCGTAGGTATCTACCAGTGTGCAACAAAACGGCTAATATACTGTAGGCAACCTAGGAAACCTCTAATCTCCTTTTCAATTTTAGCGAGAGGCATTTCTATAATTGCCTTTGACTTAGCCGAATCCACTTTTATACCTCTTTGGCTGACTAGGTGTCCTAAAAATATACCTAAAGAGGCACCGAAAAGGCGCTTAGCTAGGTTTAACTTGAGGTTATACTATCTAAGCCTAGTGAAGAATCAGTCTAGAGCTTCAGAATGGCCTTCAGGAGTGCCAGACTTTATAACCATGTCATCCACATATATCTCGATGTCTTTGTGCATCATGTCATGGAATATAATAGTGGCCATTCTTTAATAAGTTGCCCTGGCATTTTTCAAACCAAAAGGCATTACCCGATATTAATAGATGGCCTATTCTGTCACAAAGGATGTCTTTTCTTTATTAAGGGAATAGACTTGGATCTAATTTTAGCCCGTATACAGATAGGTCAAGGAGACCACTGATGTACTGGCCATGTGGCCCACAAGCAAATCGATATGGGGTAGAGGAAAATCAACCTTTAGGCAAGCTTTAATGAGGTCCCTATAATCGATGCACATCCAAATCTTTCCATCTTTCTTGGGAATAAGCACTATGTTGGCTAGCCATGAAGGGTAAGTGATGGGTTTGATAAACCCATTATCTGACAACTTAGTTACCTCCTCCTTGATCTTTAGAGACCATTCTGCCTTCATTCTTCTCAGCTTCTACTTTACAGGCTTCACACGCTCGTAAGTCAAGTTCTTATGAACTACTATGCTCGAATCTACCCCCACCATGTCCTTAGGCTCCCACACAAAATAGTCTATGAACTCATAAATTTTTTCAACCAATGCCTGTATGTCAGAATATGTAGATACAATGTATGTGATTTTAGGATTCTCCTCTGTGCCATAGTTTATTGGTTCTTTGCCTTTTTCATTTTTTATTTCTTTTTTACTTTCTTTTCTTTTTCAAATTTCTCATTTAATGATGAGTCAAAGGATACAAAGCATAGAGAGTCAAGAAAGTAAGCAGAAAACTTATTCACTTTATTGAAGACAAAGGTCTCATCATTATGGGTTACATCATTTTGAAAGGACAAGCCTAGGAGATGAGTCACAAAATCAAACAAAAAGGACTGAAAGGTCTCTATAGACTCACATTCAGACTCAAAGGACTTAGACTCAGGCTCGGACTCAGAGGACTCGAATGAGGACACAACAGGACTGACGCTCTCCTTAAAATACCAGTTATTCAGCGGTTCTTGGGATGGTTGAATGAGCTTGGTGGGATCAAGTTCTTGGTGGTTAGTGATCATGTGGATGGTTTTAAAAAGAGAGGGCTCCATGCTTGCTTCCCAATCCTCCTCCAATTGATAGATGGCTCACACTCCTATAGGTTGAGCTTGATATCAAAGAAAATTTCAAAACTAGGGATTAGTTTCTTAGAAATGGGATAGAACCATGGTTCGGGAAAGCCACAATAGGGGAAATCTTCTCCCTCTTTCATAAAATACCCATTAAGAGTTTTGAAATAAGGGCGTATAGGCCAATCATAAGTCTCACCTTGCCTTTTAGCCTCGGCTCTCAGTTTGGCCCTTTCCTCCAATTTTGCAATATCTTCAGGTTTGGGCATATAGCTAAGACCGAAAAGAGCAGTGGCAGTGAAATACTCAAGAAACTAGGTGATCCCTTACTGGTTTCTTCCAAGTCCCAAACCTGGAAAATAATTCATTTTCTTCATCATATTAGCTACTGCCACATTACTATATGGATCAAAGTCGAAAGGAACAAACTCTTTACCTTCCCCTTGAATGAAATGGATAGTGTCAAATGAGAAGCCTGATAGAGGATTGGTAAAAGGTTCAAGCTTGATTTCTAAAATTGGCACATAGCTTGGAATGTCACTCTTCCTATGTATATTGGCTCGAATGGCTATGATATTTGTACCATGGGGAAACTTCAACTTCTAGTGTTGGAAGGAAGGAATTGCTTTCACTTAGTGGATCTATAGCCTACCAAGTAGGAGGTTGAAACAGGCCGAGACATCAATCACTTGAAATGCAATCGGTATTGTCATTGGTCCAACTGTGACATCAAGATTTACTACTCCCAAAACTTCCCTCTTAGTGTTATTGTATGCTCTCACCACTTGGTCCGACGGGATGAAATCTGAAGCCTCTAATCCCAGGCAACTAGCCACCTTCAGTGGATATATATTTAGAGCGTACCCATTATCTACCAATACTATAGGAATAGTTTTACCTTGGGTCATCACCGTGATGTAAAGAGCATGGTTATGGCTTTCCTCTCCATAAGGGATATCATGATCACCGAAGGAAATTGTCATGGATCTAGCAGTGTTGGTTAAAGATGTCATGAGAGTCTCAAGTGAGATGTCAACAGAAGCCTGACATTGGTTCAAGGCCTTGCAAAAAGCTTGTCGATGAGGGTAAGAGGACTGGATGAGGGTTTTCTTTAATTGCTTAAGAATGGGATCCTTCTCAAGTTCATTATAAGGTTTTAATTTTTCAATAGGAGGAGGGACGGCATGATTTACTGGGTTTGAGTTTGTGGGATGTAAAGGTGGTGGGAGAACTCTTCCACTCTAAGTAATTACATCGACTTCAGTGACAAATCAAGAACGCAATAATAACTTGAAGTGGGATAGATGAGGGAGAGAGGATCAAATCTTGGTTCATCAGAAGAAATAAAGTTGACATTGGCCTGGTGGTTAGGCAACAGATTTATGGTGATGTTGGGTTTAGCCCTCAAAGCAATGATGTCTCCACTTTCTATGGAGTCCAGATTCAATGCCTTAGAGCTTTACAAGCATTCATTTTATGCCCAGGCCCTTGGTGATGATCATATCACTCATTAGCATTATAGTTCTTGGGCAAAGGATTTGGGAGTGGTCTTGGCTCTAAGGGTTTGACGAGATGGGCTTCCAGGGCCTTCTTGTAGACAATGCTCAAAAGCATTCCCAATTCTGAAAAACTTTTTCTTTCCAATCTCATTGGTTGATGGTAGGAGATAGTATTGATTTCTCCTCCCTTTTGGGGGGCTGAATGAGTGGTGTTCAAGGTGAAATTCTCATTCTTGTGATATCTCAAACCCAAGGATTTATCCTTGATTTGGTCAGACTGAATTAAATCCTCAATTTTAGAAGCTGTAGCAATGAGAGCCTTGAAGTCCAGGAGATACTGGGTTTGCAAGTGAACTTGGTACTAGGGGAGGAGATTTTTCATAATAATGTTGATTTGTTCTTCCTCGGATGGAAGGTTTACCATTTAGGTTGCTTTTGCCCTCCACCTTGTAAGGAACCAGTGAAGGACTCTCTTTGGCCTTGTTTAGTGGTTTCTAGATCCCGTCGAGTGACATTCACCTAAATATTATAATGGTATTACTTGACAAAAGCATTGCAAATTTCATCCTAAGTTTTCTTATGATTTTGGTCCAAATCTAATAATCACTTAACAGCAACTTCAGTCCATGACTGTTGGAATAATTGAGCAAGGAGCTCATCATCCACACCAAAAGGTCTATGGCACCCACATACATCTTAAGGTGGGCATTGGGGCAAGTGGTGCCATTAAATTTGTCCATCACAGGCATTTTAAATTTGGGTGAAACCCTGGCATTTGGAAAGAGAGTAAGAGAATCAACATCTATCATGTCCTCATGCCTTTTGATATTTTTGATGGATTGTTTTAGGGTTTTAAATTTTTCCATTAGTCTTTTGGCTTCAAGAAAGCTGGAGAAATCTCCACTTTGAAAAGGATTCATAGTAGGAGTAGAAGCAATGGCATTCATATCCAAAAGAGGAGAGGTAGGTGTTTCGGGGGCTCTCCCTTTATCGGTGAGATCAATAATAGGGGGAGTGAAGGTGGAGGCATGGCTGGTTTCGGCTTGGGTAGAAGCAGGCTGAGCGAAAGGAGTGATGGTGGCATTGGTCATTTCGTTGACCTCATTGATGATGGATTGGCATTAAGAATTAAGGGCACTAGTGAAAGTGGCAGAATGGGCATTGAGAGCATTAGTGAAGGTGTCAACTTGGACCTTAAGAGTAGTGGTGAGTGCAGTTTGAAAAGTTTTCTCTTTTTTTTTTGAAGAGATTGGTGAAAAAGGTGCTCATTGCATCTTAGTCAAAGGGGCTGGATATATTGACCATTGGTTCCTTAAAATAGAAAACAAACAGAAAAAAGTGGGTAAGAATACATAATTGTGAAGGAAAAAGTGGTATGAATGTGAAGGTGTGTTGGGAAAAGGACTCCCTCCACATGGTTGGTCATCGGGTTGACAGGGTGAGTATGCGGGGTATTTAGGGTAACAGACCACCAGTTTAAGGTTTTAAGGTGTTACTTTGTCAAGTTTCTTATGTTATATATGTATTGTAATGTCATGATGCATGCCAAAAAGATTTCATGAGCATATGTATAGGTGTCTCCATTATTATGGTACATGAAACCTAAGGTCAAAGACTAAGGCAACTACATGCACAAGGGTGAAGGGTGGTTTGATTTAAGGGTCCTCATCCCACTAGAGCATCGATATACCTGACTACATGTGAGGCAAAGAGCCTCGCGTGGGTCCAATAATACTAATTGCTCGTTACACCGTCGAAATGATTGGATATTCGTTGCGGGGTGGAATGCTTTTGCTCTCTCCCAATATACTGAAAGAGAGTTGTCAAGCCAATGCTACTAGCCATCTAAAAGTTTTTCTAAAACTAAGGTTAGGCAAGGAGTCTTTATTATGCAAAGTGATGCATGAAAGTCAAATTATACTTAATAAGCCAAATGGAGATTATTTTGGAAAAATATTTCCTTAACCAAATAATAATCCTCTTATTTTCCTTTTTATTGAAAAAAAAAGGTGGCAACCAGTCCCCAATGGAGTCGCCAGTTGTGAGGCCTCATCCGAGTACTGGCCCGATCTGCTATAAGGAATCGGGATACTCATTTGAGTTTAGACTCACGATGGAATTCTCAAATTTGGATTTGGTTGATTTTGAAAATGATTTTGGGAGTCGCCACCTTAATTTTATTTAGTTGAAAAAATATTAAGGAAAAAACCCAAATTGACTCCAATTTATTAATTTTTAATTAATTTGCCTAATGATAAAATTCACTAGTCTTCAAACCAAGTTGAGTTTGAGGACTAGGTTTTTTGTTTTAAATAATCTAAATTTGTCTCTTAAGTTTAATTTGACTTGAAAATTTGATTTCATGAATGACATTTATAAGATCA
The DNA here is from genome assembly GCA_947687605.1 of Reutealis trisperma. Taxonomy (NCBI): domain Eukaryota; kingdom Viridiplantae; phylum Streptophyta; class Magnoliopsida; order Malpighiales; family Euphorbiaceae; genus Reutealis; species Reutealis trisperma. Next base: position 63,801 of record CANTUT010001033.1, read on the forward strand.
TAATTATAGATAAAATGCATGAATATGGCATAATATGAATGCATGAAAATTGATGAAACAATAAACATCCACAAATCAAGGAGAGTGTTCCCTCTAATTCCTAAAAATTTAGGGGAACCGCATGATCACTCCTTAATTCCAATTAAGATAATTACATTGATAAAAAATGGGATGTCTTCTCTAGCCCTTATGGAATTTTAGGAAAACCACATATTCCCTTACAAACATTATGAAAAGGATAATTGATTACATTTAAGAAAAATGGAAAATAAATTTAATTAGAAAAATTGGATTTGAAGTTTGGATTTAAATTCCAAATGTACCTACGTACCTAATTGAATAAGGATCAAAACCCACATAGTTCATTCCACGATTAAGTGGAGGGGTTTATAGATTGATTAAAATGATTTTTTTTGTTTTGTTTGGGGACAAAATTTATGGAAAATACCTTGGATTTTGATGAATGAGATGGAAAAAGTATTTGCTAGAGTGAAATTCTGTTTTATTAGACCGAGCATTTTGGATTGACTAAAAATTGATAGGTGATCAAATTAATTAATTAAAATGATTAATTAATTAATTAAATTAGTGGATAAGTAAAAAAAAATTGATTTAATTTAAAAAGGAAGTAATTAATTAATTAAAAAGATTAATTAATTAATTGGCTTTTGAGTTTTTTTTAAAAAAGATTTTAGTTAATTAAAATGATTAATTAACTTAGCTTGGGTGAGAAAATTAATTAATTAAAATGGTTAATTAATTAATTTGAGAGTGGATGGAGGGAGAAGAAGAAAAAAAGTTCATAGATAGCTATCAATATCAACTTTGGGGGTGTATTGAAATGAATGATAAAAGTCCTATTTATAGGCAAAGGGAGATGAAGTTTGTTTAGGTAGTGAAAATGTGAAAAGACCATGAGAGGTAGGGTTAGAAAAAGCTGGAAAATCATGTTGGGGGGTATTTTGGAGACTGCAGGAGGGGCAGTAGGGTCCATGCCACCAGAGGCATCATCTGCGTCATAGATCCTCTGGATGGTGCGCGCGCCCAGCACCTCGGTGGGCATACAGGCTTGAATTTTCTTTTCTGTTCAACCAGATTTTAGAACTTCCGGATCAGTTTTTGGGAGTTACAAAGCTCAAAAAAGTAATCGGTCAGTATTGATAGATTCGAAATTCATTTAAGAACATTTGAGTAGTTAGTCTGAGGGCGAATCTGGTGGATTTTAGAAAAATACTATCTAGTACAGAAAGTACAGTCTGGGTAAGAAAGGCATCAAATTGTGCCAAAAATATCTCGGTCAATACTGGTGAGTTCAGAATTAATTTTGGAGGTGTTGGAATGAGGGTTCACACGTGCATACTTTAAAAATTCATTTATTTTTTTAAGTTATTAATTTCATAATTTTTTTATTTACTAATTTTGTGATCATACTTTTAATATTTAATAGAGAAATGATCTTGGTTGGGACCCTACTCCTAAAGAGATCTTCATGCACATACACACGAGGAAGGAAGAGTGATAGACCTTTATTGACCAGCAGTCCCAGTGGATTCATGTAAGTTTTAATTAGCAATTTTCCTATTAAAGTAAATTAAAAATTTTAAATGCTAACTATTATTATATAAAAAATAAGAGGATCTCAGAAACCTCCACGAGCAGATGTCGCAACCAGCTCCCAAATCCACTGAGCCACCTTAGGTAGATGAGTTTGAGCTATACTTCAAAGCTATTAGGGGCCAGGAGAAGAGATGAGTCTACGGGATGGATTCGATGGCTCGCTCATTAGGACATCTCAGAGCTAGTTCTTCCTCAGCTCCACCACTGCCACTGCCACCTACAACTGAGCATATACAGCATGAGATCAATAGGCGAGTAGCTCGGATCGGGAGGAGATGCAGCATGAGATGTAGCAAACAATCTGGGAGTAGGTCCGCCTGCAGGTCAAGCTCTAGATGCAGCAGTTCTTCTCTAAGTACTTTGCTGGTGGTGCTGCTCCTCCTCCTGTTCCACCACCGGTTTCTACTACTTCTCAGCACACTTCAGGTGGAGATGCTGCTATTGCTGATGCATATATAATAGATCTGGAGCATGGCCAGCATCATCAGGAAGGCCACGAGGAGGATGATGCTCAAGAGCACGATTAGTTATTTTTTTCCTTTTTTTAGTTTAGTTATTTGTAATATTTATATGGTGCACAGTATAATGCATTTTTTGTAAATAATATTATGTTTTACGGAAAAAATTTTGATATTCATATTATATATTAATTTATAAATTTTCAACTAATATATATTTTATAAAATTAATTCATTAAATATTTTAAAATTTTTTTTGATATTCATATTATATATGAATTTATAATTTTTTAACTAATATATATTTTATAAAATTAATTTATTAAATATTTTAAAATTTTTAAAAAAATATACTGTCCAATTTACTGACGGATTAATGACCAAAATTGCTATTAAATTATTTTTTTCTTATAAATTACTGACAGATTACTAACCATTTGTCATAAAATATTATTTTTTATATCTATTTTACTGATGGATTACTGACCGTTACATTAAAATATTTTTTTATTATAAATTACTGACGGATTACTGACCGATTTTATTGTTTAATTATATTTTAATGATGGATTACTGACTAATTACTGACGAGTTTTTGTTTTTATCGACAGATTACTAGATAGACTATGAATTTTTGAGACCTTTTTCAAATGAAATTACCAACTATTTTTAATAAAATAGTAATCGAATTCTATCAGTAAATTTACTGACAGATTGTTTATCCGTCGCTGATAAATTACTAACCATAGTTTTACCGATGGATTTTATCCTTCCCTAATCGGTTAGTAACTTGATTTACTGATGGATTTTTTATTGTTATTGATGGATTTTTCCATCGGTAAATCAATGGATTTTTGTAGTGTTTGAGGATTTAGATGTAATTCTTTGATTTGTCTGTGATTATTTATATTTAATTGATTTGGTAATTGCTTGTTAGAATTTATCAATTATCTTATGGCTTAATGCTTAAAATTAGTTAGCCATTAATTGCTTGAATCATAGTATTATGTGAAGTAGTAAGAGTGAAAAATAATACTTTTTCAATAAGATAATTGACCTAGGGTATGTTTTGCATAAATATAAGAATACTCTTTTGTGACTAATTTAGGGTTTTCCATAGAGTTTAATGGATTTGTGTTAAATTCTTGTGATTATGAGAATAGATATAAGATTAACATAAATACTTGTGTTGTGTCTTAAGAATGAACTTCATAAATTTTAGGGAAATCTTAATCATAAATTCCAATAAGAGCAATCCAATTAAGAAAAATATCATAGGTAATCAATTGACAAAACCTAAATCTTAAGTTTTCCATATTAACTTGAAATTTTAATCTTAATTACTTTAGTTTTCAGTTCATGTTTGAAATATGAAATTTTGTTCATCTAAATAATAGAGTAAAATCTTGAATTTGGTACTTGTCAACACCTTTCTTATGGGATTGACAATCAATTCACATACTATTAGTTATCCACGGTCTGTATACTTGAAGATTTTTCATAATAAGTTTTTGGCGTCATTCCATGGAAGACAACATTGACAATATTAATACAAGTGATAATCTCTATTACTTTAAGCTTTTTTATTTTTAATCTATGTTTTTCTCTTCTTATTGCTCAAACTTTGAGGCATTTAAGAGAAGCAATCCTAATACAAAACTTAAGGAATTAGATCCTGAAATTGAGTGAAGGTGTAATGTTTTAACTAAACCCAAAAAGGAGAGGCTAAAAAAAAGAGAAAGTGAATAAGGCCAAGCAACAAGAGGCCTTGGAAGAAGACTTTAAGCTGGAAACTTCTGAGAAAGAGCTTAAAGGAGAAGAGGAAAAGATGGCAAACAACAGAGCTAACAGGGCATTGCATGACTTTGCGATGCCATGCTCAGTGATAAGGTCTAGATTGAGACCAACTATTGTGATCAACAATTTTAAGGTTAAACCTTTACTCATTAAAATGGTTCAGTAGTCTCAATTTGTGGGAGGAGTCATGGAAGATGTAAATGGTCATTTGGCAAATTTCTTATAGATGTGTGATACAATAAAAATAAATGGCGGTACTGAGGATGCCATCACATTAAGGTTTTTCCCATTCTTTCTCAGGTACAAAGCAAAAATATAGCTAACCTCCCAACCTCCAGGATCAATCACTACACGGGACAACTTGTAGGTGCTTTCCTTACCAAGTATTTCCTATCTGGAAAAATTGATAAACTCAAGAATGATATCACCAGCTTCATCCAATTTGATGGAAAGAATCTCTATGAAGCTTGGAAAAGATTCAAGGATTTACAAAGAAAGTGCCCTCATCACGGTTGTAATACCCAAGGTTTCCTTAACCAACTATAAACAGTAATGATGACATTATAATGTCCATATACCATGCCATTTAAGGCCTTTGTAGCAGATCAAGAACCATAAAAATATCATAAAAAGTGAATTATATATGAATAATGTGACAATGAGTAAGGAATACAATCAATTTTGATAAACACCCTTATGATAAAGTGAAAGTCAAATTGAGTTTGACTTAATGTGACTATGTTAATAATTTATTTGAAATATGAATCTACAGCGCTAGCGAATAGATGTTGACATCTCCTAAGACATTGGGAGATGATGATAGTGATATGAGAAGTTGAATTCAATAAAAGTTACAATGATATAATAGAGGTCAAACTTAGTTTGGCCCAATGAGCTTACACGATATACATACTTGAACAATACTATTGAAGGGCTAGTAAATGAACATTATAATATGTATAGAATTTATCTAATAATATCTAGAATGTGTAGTGATATTGGAAGGTAGAATTATGTATATTAAAGTGAAAGGAATGAAATGGGAAATGTATTAAGTTACCGAACTTGAAATGCGCATATATAGATTTGTTAATGAGCTTTTGGACTCAAAAGCCCAAGCCCATTGAATGGCCAGCCCATAAATGGATAAATTTAAGGTTTAACTAGAGTTAAGAATGGTTAACTAAGGTTGAGTTAGATGTTGGGAAAGCTAGTCACCATTTTTTACTAAGTCAATTCCTTTTTCAACTTGAATTCTCACTTCACCCACACCCAAGTCTACATTCATTTTGCTCTCTCCAAGCCATATAATGATGATCATTACCATTGTAGAGAAAATCCTAGCCCTCCAACTTGATCAAATCATAGCCATCCATTAAGGTTAAATCTTAGTCATTGGATTAAACTTGATCAAATCTCGACCATCCAACCTATTGTATATGTATATGCAAAATTTATGTTATGATCATCATTTTGCCTATCACTACACTAAAATTCCACAATCACAAAAGGAAATTCTTTCTACAATAAAAGCAATAAGAACTTTAGCAAACCAAAGCTAAACAAGGTAAGGAATCATATTCATCCTCTCATGTCTATGTTTTAAGATTGATTTTAGTATATTATATAAAATCTCTTCTACACTAAATGTAAATTTCGGCCAATACTAGGAAATGATCAAGCAGGTGTTCTAAGTTCTAATTGAATACATCTATGGTTACTTTAGATGAAGAATAATGATTTAGAAGTATTGAAATGAACTTTAGAAACTTGGTTTAAGACTTGAACATATTGGAGGCATAATATAGTTTAAAAGGGGAACTTGATGTTCTAATGCTAGATATTAGCAATTGAATCATCATATGTGTTTTATGTTAACCTAATTTCATAATTCCATGATCAATTTGAAGATTGGATGAGGAATTAATAGTTTTCTCCAAATTTTAGGGTTTATGGAAAAATTAAAGATTTTGAGAATTGAACTTGGATTCATGAAATTGAAGGGAAAATCAAGCTTAAGAATGATGTGATATGATTTGTATAATGTTAATTTTGAAATTCAATTCATAGAACTGATTTTCTCTAAGATTAATGAACTAGGTTCATCTATGGAATTGATGGTGGGAATAGTATTAACTCCATTGAATATTAGAAATTATTTAAATTAATGTTACTCAAAGTTGAAATATGAAATTAAGAGGAAAGGAATTATCCTTCCTTAAATGAATGGCTATGGCCATTTGGAGAACAAATAAGGAAAGTGTTAAAATTAGTAACAAGTATATGTATAGTATATCTTGACCTTCAAAGTAATAAGTTGTGCTTTAATGAACAAGATAAAAATATTAGCAAGTTAAGCTAAATTAAACAAATTTTATAACGAGAAAGTGATTTATGTGTAATTAAAATGCAAATGTGTAGAGTCTAAAGATAAGGATAAGGATGTTGTCGAAAAGTACGAGGAGCACTACTAGCATCAGAGTTAAATGTAAATAAGAGCAAAGGAGTCCAATGTGAGTACTTAATAATATAATATGACTTGTGTTATATGCTTTAAACCTTTATTATTCAAATCATAATCGTTGAAGTATCCCAATTCCTTGTTAAGCTTGAATTACCTATTGGATATTGAGCCATTTGATATGATGCTTCTTGATGACAATTGACTATTGTGAATCTATCATGTTGAATTCATAATGTGATCATTGAATTCCTTAACATGAACCTTATATGAACTTTCCTATTAAATGCCTATTGATTAGCAGAAATCCCCTTCTGATGTGGGGTAACACATCGCACCTTGTGCACTTAGTGTAAGCCTATGAGTAGGGCAAGAGTACCCAACCTCTATTAGGGGGGAACACATAATCATAAGACCTTATCAGTCTTACGTAATGTGATACATGTGAGTGAGCAAGGCTTGGACTGCCACTCTTAAATTTATATGTATGGGAAGCATCCTGCTCCTAAGAAAGTGTTATTTCTGCTAAAGATATTGTTTTCATCTTAAATGAGAAATTGAACCTTAATGATAATATTGATTGAAAATGTTCCAATGATATAAAGAGCCCTTCCTGAAAATAGTCCTTGTACTCACCATATATATTGTATTATTATATACTCACTGGGCTTTATCTTATTCTTTAGTGGTTTAAATTTTTCAAGCAAAGTCGACGAGTCAGCAAGGTAAATTTCAAGTTATATTCTTCTTATTGGAAGTTGCTCTCCTAAATTCAAGTATTGTGATTCTTGACTATGAAGACTACTGTTTTAGAGCTCCATGGTAGTAGAAGGTTTAGCACAAAAACATTACCGAGTCTACATTGTTTGTGGCATATTTGTATGTTTTTATTTGTGATAAATTAGGTATTTTGTGTGTAATTCATGTCATATAGGTTAGATTGTGTTATTTTATTCACCATTTTAGGTTTGAGGAAGGTTAGTCTTGTTTTGCAGAAAATTGGAGTGAAAATGAAAAGTTCGACGAAATGTCGCATGACGCAATAGGAGGAATGTCACCGCGGCAGCCCCAGTGCCTCGCAAGAGCAGCAACACGTCTCCAACGCCTTGCCAAAAAGTCCAACACCACGCTGCTGCAATGTGCCTACTGCCATTTCTTCCCCAACGTCTTGTCAAGAGCTGCAGCAGCAAGCAGCCTGCTGCTTGCCGATCCCAGCACGCCCCCAGTGTCCGTCGAAGCCTTCCAGCACCACACAGCAGGAAGCCCCTTGTTGCCTGCTTGTCCCAATGCTTAGATGCCAGTTCCAGTGCCTGTTGCGCCTCCTATGAGCAAACATTGAAGATTTTTTGAGATTTTCAAGGATCTTCATTCCTAAATTATTTTAGGAAAGTAGAAATTAAATAAGAAGTTTTGTTGTTATAAATAGGGTTTTTTGGAGGAAGAAAAGTATATTGAATTTAATCTGAATTTTGGTAGGATAGTATTTTTCTCTTTCAGTTTTCTGTTTTCTTTAGTTTGGAAATTTCAACACTTAGATTATAATTTTGTTCTTGGGGAATTCATTTGTGAATATTCAAGAGATTGAATCAGATAAAATAGATCAATCAACTTGGTTTAATTCTTATTACTTTAATATAATTCTTTTTGGGGATTATTGAATTGATAGAATTGATTCAATGGATTCTTTTGGTTATAATAAAATTATGATGAATTCTTTATTTCCCATAAGCTAATTTCATCTTTGTCTAGGGTTTGTATGAGGTATTCATTATATGGAATTGAATATAATCTCATTTGATTATTTTTATTATCCCTAATTGAATTGATTAATTGTTATTGAATAATTTCCTAGCTACCAATTGTTCGACTTAGGTTTTGAATGAAGGAACAAGAGTTGAAGTTCAATTCCAGATTTCATTCCTTAGGATCTTAAAACGAATTAGAAATATAAGTTTTAAGATTAGGTTTTAATTTTTGATATATAATTTAATAGAATGATATCTATGAATGTGATAGCTAATAGATTGATTTCTATTCTTTGAATTGATAGAAATTAAAGCTTTAGATAATCAATCTGGTATATTCATGATCATATATGATTGATAAACTGAATACAAATCCTAGGCATCATTCATTCATTGTTTTAAAACTTATTACATCTTAATCTACACTTTCTTTTAATTTCCTGTTTTGTAATTATTTCTTTTCAAATCATTCAAACTGTTTTCATTAATTTGCTTTAAATCGAGACAAATATTTCCATTTGCAATTCCTTGAGAGATACGACCTTAAGTGCTTCCGATATACTACAATTGCCCCGAATACTTACGGGTCACTTTTTGTCAGGTTATTTTGAGGTGAACATATATGTGTTGTAAATTATATTATAATTACTATTACAATTATGTATGAAATAATGTACATTTGGCTATTGATATGAAATGAAATTTTAGAAATTTTACAAGTTGTATTTGTAAATGGTATTATAAGTTAACCAGGAAATGATAAGCAAGCAATGGGTAACAAGAAAGGTAATTAGGTTATGATCTTGGGATAAGGTCCTACTTGATGAGTGGTAAAGGATTATAAGTTGAATGGGGTTCTACGGGTTTAAGTGACCTTATGTCTCCCTATGCCCTAGGACCATCACGACTTAACTAGTGGGTCATGACAGAAGTGGTATCAGAGTAAAGGTTTAAATCTACTTTAGACTTTATAAATACTATGGGTTATAGGTTACACCTAAGAGCATAGGAATTCCTTCTTATCATTTGAAGTCTATCATTAAGTTAAATCTGTGCTACCCATCAAAGCTTTACTCTTTTAGTTTGATGTATAACGTATGCATCATGACTGTGGAAAAAGGAATAAGAATGTGGAAAAAAGAATAAGACTATGGAAATGGGATGATAAGGACAAACTATGTACCTGAGAAGATGACAGTACATGTTCAAAGTGTGTAAGCAAACATGTATATGTGTCTTACTAGGAGTAAATTTCCTAGTATATTTAATTGTTGATTATTAATATGGTTTAGTGTAATTGATGTTCTGAAAAATATTTACATAACGTGAATAATGAGAAAGGTATACTAAATCCTTTACGCTTATAATGTATGTGCACAACAACTATTAGCTAAATGCTATTAAATGAAAACTTAAATATGATCATCATCTTACAAAGGCTTGCTTCAAATCAAAATTGTCTAATCCTTTAAGTTCATAGAACTTTGTTGACAAATTATGGAAGTGTTTATCAAGATCGTTCTTCTGGAAAGAATAGCACTTCATCTTGACATAGTCTTCTCTGAGGTTTTCAACATCCTCTGTAGGCATTCCCAAATATTCTATCTAAATTCGACAGATAAATTTAGCCACAGTTGAAAAAATTAATTGAGCCTTTGCAAAGTCTCCAAGATTGATCCACCAATCTACAAATTGCCAACACATCTATGAATAAAATCTTCAATAACTTGTCTTTGTGATATGTATGGTTTGGCAATTTGAACTTCAAGCCAAGCTCTAAACTCTTTAATTCCGTATGAATACTTATCAAGGGTGATATAATCTAAAGTAAAATACTGAGAAGACTTAGTATTTGCTTTAGGATAATATGCTTCTCCTTCAGGAAAAGTGTAAGCTTCTGGAGGAAAAGAATAAGTTGGCTTCTGTGTATTCATAGGTTCAGGATTTGTATCTCTATAGTATTATGGTACACAAGGACTAGTAGACTATGGAACAGTAGATGACTCTGGTGCATGTGGATCTACCATAAAAGATTATTGCACTAAAGGCTCTTCTTTTGATTCTAAACCAATAGTTTCAGATTCTTCTTCTGATGAACTAGAATAATCTTTAAGGAATGTTCTTATGAAATCATAACAGCCTAGTTTGAATTTTGTTTTGAATTCAAACATACACCAAGGAAATATGTTAAAGATTTCATCATAAAATGAGATGGAGGTGAAGGGGGTGTCTATTTAGGATCAATATTCATGGGAGCTTTCATTGTTTATTTTTATAGGTCAGGTGTTTGAGATCTTTTGGTTTGTGGTGGTTCTTAATCTGGTAGAATAGAGTCATCATATGAAGATAAAGATGTTTTTGGTTCAAGAGAGGGCTTGAACTTTTCTTTTCTTTTAGCCATTTCAACATTATAGGCAAATCATTCAAGATCTGCAAGTGAAGGGATTGGTAAAGTGTTTTAGGTTATTGTCTTGGTATGAGGTTTTTTGGAAAAAGGTTAAGAATTGTTTTATTTCATGGCCTTTTCGAAGGTAGCTATTTGCTGTTTTAATTTTTCAATTTCAACTTTCGTTTGGAGAAACTTTCCTGACAATACTTTTTCTATTATCATGACTTTAATTTCTTCATTCTTGACTTCCAACTGTGACTAAAGAGAAAGATACATATTATGTGCTGCTATTGACTGGCTAGTCACCTTTGTTTCCAGACTGTTGACTTAGTGAGAAATTTGATCTACACAAGTCTCAATTCTTTTGAGAACTCTACTCTAAGACTGAGCATTATCTATTTGCCAGTTAAGCACTGCTTCTACTGGTGATACTGAAAGAGGTTTCCTTCAACATTAACTCTAACTGGATTCTCTATATAAGGAGTGGTCCTTACATTTGTAAATTCTGCCAGTGAGGGGAATTCTTCTTCATACTAAGAAGTAAATGGATGATACATGTAGCAAGCTGGAACAGGATTTATGACTGACTCTTTATGAATGACTTTAAGAGCTTGTTTATAGCAAGGTAAAAGAACCTTTTTAATAGGCTTCTTTGGTCGAAACCAATCATCTTCTGGAGGCAAAGATGGCTTGCAATATCCTATAGAAGAAGGAGGAATGCAATCTAGTGATAATAAGTGAGCAAATCGGTCAACTGATAAGTCAGAAAAGCCTTTATCATCATCATCTTTCTTTCAATAAATCTGATTCATGCATCCAGCTATAATCAAACTTCTTTTTAGCCTTTGTCTGTAAGGATCTCCTTCTTCTAAAGAAGATCTATAACAATCATCACACTCACACTTATCCCAATAACAATGTCTATTTCTTTCAAAAGCATAAATCGATCTCTTATGCTTGTCAAAAGCCACTATGGGAACATTTTCTTCTTGGGGCCAAGGAGAAATCATAAATTGAGTGGGAAAAGTTGATGGTGTTGGACGAGCTTCAGACATGGATTTTCTATCATAAACAATGTCAACAAACTTATCCTTTTTTGAAATAAAGACTGGTTGAGTGGACTAGAGTGGTCTACAATTTTCATGAAGTTTCTCATAGTTAGTTACCATTTTGCAAGTAATAACTTTATTAAATCATCATCTCTAGGAATTTGCCTTGGAATGTGAAGACAAGTAGGAGTATTTTTTGAGTCAGCTATAATATGAATAGCCTTATTTGGAAATGGAAGGCTAAGGTCTACAGCATGATTCTAAATCCCATAAATTAGCTAATAATGGAGAGTGGTTGCCATAGCATCAGCAACTTGAGGTGCTCCTTCTATTTGAATTTGGACTTTTAAGGTAAAAGGACACATGGGTCATTAAGGGCCAAGCTAAGATTAGGTAGTAAAGTGAAAATCATTATGCCTGCATTTAAAGTGGTTTCAATAGTGCCAATCACAGTATCTTGGTACCTAAGATACCTTATATCAGGTAAAAAAATTCTTGCAGATACTGGTAAACCTTTTCTTCCATGATCAGTGTAGCCTAAACGGATGGTTCCAAAATGGATGTGAGTGAATCCATTTGCTAACCATGAAGTTTGAAATTCATAAGGAATTTCAAACTTGACAAACTGTTCCTGTCCCATTGCTTTTATAGGACATTGATCAAAGGTTGATGACTGAACATACTCCTTAATTTCTTTAGAAGTTCTTCTTATCAAGGTTCTAATGCTATGAGTCCAGAAGGACTTTGTTTTAGAGAGATCATCAGAAGGATTTAAAAAAGGAAGAGAAGTATCTTAGATTTTATAGGTTTTAGGAAGGTAGTTTATTTTATAAAGAAAACCTATTTTTTTACTAATAGATTTCTTATAACTAGGAGAAGAAGGTAAGGTGATTGGAGTAGGTATTATAGGTGAGTTTATTGAAGGAAAAGGAGGAGTGGTGTTTTCCATAATTGTGTGAGCTTCCTCTTCTATCATCAAATAAAATATTAATTACTGTTCATTCTGTCTCTTGAGGCACTGATACCATTCTGGATGAAGACAAGCATGAAATGAGATAGAGGTGAAAGGGGTGTCTATTTAGGATCAATAGTCATGGGAGCTTTCATAGGTTATTTTTGTGGGTCAAGTGTTTGAGATCTTTTGGTTTGTGGCGGTTTTTGATCTAGTAGTATGGAGTCATCAGATGAAGATAAAGATGGTTTTGGTTCAAAAGAGGGCTTGAACTTTTCTTTTCTTTTAGGCATTTCAACATTATAGCCAAATCATTCAAGATATGCAAGTGAAGGGGTTGGTAAAGTGTTTTGGTTTGTTGTCTTGGTATGAGGTGTTTTGGAAAATGGTTGAGAACTATTTTCTTTCTTGGCTTTTTCTAAGGCTGCTATTTGCCGTTTTAATTTTTCAATTTTAGCTTCTCTTTGGAGAAATTTTCCTGACAATCCTTTTTCTTTCATCATGACTTTAATTTATTTAATCTTGACTTCCAACTGTGACTGAAGAGAAAGATACAGATTGTGTACTACTTTTGACTAACTAGTCACCCTTGTTTCTAGACTATTGACTTGGTGAGAAATTTGACCTACACGAGTCTCAATTCTTTTAAGAACTCTGTTTTGAGCCTGAGCATTATTTATTTGCCAGTTAAGCATTGCTTCTACCAGTGATACTAAAAGAGGTTTTTCTTCAGCATTAACTCTAACTGGATTCTCAATGTAAGGAGCGGTCCTTACATTGGTGTTGGAATTTTTAGAATCTACCAGTCAAGGAAAGTTTTCTTCATACTGAGAAGTAAATGGATAATATATGTAGCAAGCTAGAACAAGATTTATGACTGACTCTTTATGAATGACTTTAAGAGCCTATTTATAGCAAGGTAAAGGAACCTTTTTAATAGGCTTCTTTGGTCAAAACCAATCATCTTCTGCCGGCAAAGATGGGTTGCAATATCCTATAACAGAAGGAGGAATGTAATCTGGTGATAATAAGTGAGCAAATTGATCAACTGATACGTCAAAAGAGCCTTTATCATCATTGTCCTTCTTTCAATAAACCTTATTCATGCATCTAGCTATAATTGAACTTCTTTTTAGCCTTTTTCTATAAGGATCTCCTTCTTCTAAAGAAGATCTATAAAAATCATCACAATCACACTTGTCCTAATAATAATGGCTATTTCTTTCAAAAGCATAAATCGGTCTCTCATGCTTGTCAAAAGCCACCATGGGAACATTTTCTTCCTAGGGCCAAGGAGAAAACATAAACTGAGTGGGAAAAGTTGATGGTACTGGAGGAGCTTTAGACATGGACTTTCTATCATAAACAATGTCAATAGACTTATCCTTTTTTGAAATAAAGACTGGCTAAGTGGACTGGAGTGGTCTAGAGTTTTCATAAAGCTTCTCATAATTAGTTACCCATTTTTCGGGTAATAACTTTATTAAATCATCTCTAGAAATTTGCCTTGGAATATAAAGACAAATAGGAGTATTTTTTGAGTCAGCTATAATATGAATAGCCTCATTTGGAAATGGAGGCTAAGTTCTACAACATGATTCTGAATCATATAGATTAGCTAATAATAGAGAGTGGCTGCTGTAACATTAACAACTTGAGGTGCTTCTACTATTTGAATTTGGACTTTTAAGGCAGAAAAGACATGTGGGTCATTGAGGGCCAAGTTAAAATTAGGTAGTAAAGTGAAAATCACTGTGCCTGCATTTAAAGTGGTTTCAACAGTGCTAATCACATCATCTTGGTCCCTAAGATACCTTGTATCAAGCAAAGAAATTCTTGCAAATACTAGTAAACCTTTTCTTCCATGATAAGCGCAGCGAAAATGGATGTGAGTGAATCCATTTGCTAACCATTGAGTGAGAAATTCATGAGGAATTTAGAGATCGAAAAACTATTCCTATCCCATTGCTTTTATAGGACATTGATCAAAAGTTGATGACTGAACATACTCCTTAATTTCTTTAGGAGTTCTTCTGATCAAGGTTCTAATGCTATGAGTCCAGGAGGACTTTGTTTTGGAGAAAGCATCATAAGGATTTAAAAAAGGAAGAGATGTATCTTGGATTTTACAAGTTCTAGGAAGGTAGTTTATTTTATAAAGAAAATCTATTTTTTTACTAATAGATTTCTTATAACTAGGAGAAGAAGGTAAAGTGATTGGAGTAGGTATTATAGGTGAGTTTATTGAAAGAGGAGGAGGAGTATTGTTTTCCATAATTGTGTGAGCTTCCTCTTCTATCATCAAATAAAATATTAATTACTATTCATTCTATCTCTTTAAGCTCTGATACCATTCTGGACGAAGACAAGCATTAAATGAGATGGAGGTGAAGGGGGTGTCTGTTTAGGATTAAAATTCATGGGAGCTTTCATTAGTTGTTTTTGTAGGTTAGGTGTTTGAGATCTTTTGGTTTGTGGTGGTTCTTGATCTGGTAGTATGGAGTTATCAGATGAAGAAAAAGATGTTTTTGGTTTAAAAAAGGGCTTGAACTTTTCTTTTCTTTTAGCCATTTCAACATTATAGCCAAATTGTTCAAGATCTGCTAATGAAGGGGTTAGTAAAATGTTTTGGGTTATTGTCTTGGTATAAGGTTTTTTGGAAAAAGGTTGAGAACTGTTTTCTTTCATGGCTTTTTCTAAGGCTACTATTTGTTGTTTTAATTTTTTAATTTCAGCTTCCTTTTAGGGAAACTTTCCTAACAATCCTCTATTTTTCATCATGACTTTAATTTCTTCAATCTTGAGTTCCAACTGTGACTGAAGAGAAAGATACAGATTGTGTGCTGCATTTGACTGGCTAGTCACCCTTGTTTCCTAACTATTGAGTTGGTGAGAAATTTGATCTACACAAGTCTTAATTCTTTTGAGAACTATGTTCTAAGCCTGAGTATTATCTGTTTGCTAGTTAAGCACTACTTCTACTGGTGATATTGAAAAAGGCTTTCCTTCAACATTAACTCCAACTGGATTATAGATGTAAGGAGTGGTCCTTACATTTGTAGAATTTGCCAGTAAGGGAAAGTCTTCTTCATACTGAGAAGTAAATGGATGATAAATGTAGCAAGCTGGAACAGGATTTATGACTGACTCTTTATGAATGACATTAAGAGCCTGTTTATAGCAAGGTAAAGGAACCTTTTTAATAGGCTTCTTTAGTCGAAACTAATCATCTTCCAGAGGCAAAGATGGTTTGCAATATCCTATAGCAGAAGGAGAAATGTAATCTGGTGATAATAAGTGAGCAAATTGGTCACTAATAAGTCAGAAGAGCCTTTATCATCCTCATCCTTCTTTCGATAAACTTGATTCATGCATCCAGCTATCATCAAACTTTTTTTTAGCCTTTGTCTGTAAAGATCTCCTTCTTCTAAAGAATATCTATAACAATCATCACACTTACACTTGTCCTAATAATAATGGCTATTTCTTTCAAAAGCATAAATTAGTCTCCCATGCTTGTCAAAAGCCACTATGGGAACATTTTCTTCCTAGGGCCAAGAAGAAATCATAAACTGAGTGGAAAAAGTTGATGGTGCTGGAGAAGCTTCAGACATGGACTTTCTATCATAAACAATCTCAACAGACTTATCCTTTTTTCAAATAAAGACAGGGTGAGTGGACTGGAGTGGTCTAGAGTTTTCATGAAGTTTCTCATAGCTAGTTACCCATTTT
>CANTUT010001034.1:0-54897 GCA_947687605.1 Reutealis trisperma
ATGTACACACACACACACGCACACACACACACACACACACACACATATATATATATATATATATATATATATATATGTATATATATTTGTATTTATATATATATATATATATATATTTACCCGAATGGGCGGCTTAGGCAAATATTAAAGCAAAAATAAAAGATGTCCCATATAATGGAGATCCAATTTTACAAAATACAACCTATCATTATGGGAAAAATGATAACCCTTTCAATGTCGTTTATAACTTATCATGTATTAAGTTGTCCTGTCAACCTGCAAGTGAATACTTAAATGAAAATCCTAAATAAAAAGAAAAAGATTCTTGTCTAAAGTCATTGTTAAGCCAATCTTTCTCTTCCTCTTTGGATGCACATCTTCCGTACCGTCATTAGAATCAGAGTCTGCTATAACTCCTCAAATGGTCATACCCTCTACTCCTTTTCCCTATAGCTCTCTCCGCTATGGCAGTAGAAGTACTAACATAATTAGAACAACAGTACCAAAAACGCATTCCCAAGTACTAGTAGTTCTGCCACTGTTCCCATAAATACTCCTCTGTATAATAGTAGCTTAGAAAGTGCTCCCAAATCCTCCTCTGTACTCTAGAAACTATAGTCCTCCTTTCTATCCTGACTATAGTAATCCTTCTCTAAATCTTTACTATAGTATCATCCTGTCTCCTCACTATGGTCATAGTCTCCTTTATCATAGCCATTGGAGTCTGAGTCACTACTAAGGCTTATGGTATCATACATCTAGTTGATCCCCAAGTCTCCTTCAAAGATCGAGTCATCTCTTTTGTTTGCATTGCAATCCTCTCGCTACTAATGACTTCTCTTAAATTCTCTCCTTCCTTGACTGTGTCACCATCTATTTCCCTTAATAGGTTAGCCTTATACTCTCTCTCAATTAGCCAAACCACCTTCATCAACCACCTACCATACCTCTCTATGGTCCTAAATGAAATTCAAGAATGAACAACATGTTAACTCCTCAGCAAGCCACCCCTAATAGCTATGACAATGGGAGCTATGATCTACACAGTCTCTAAAAAGGGTACAACTAAGGGCACGTCTTGAGTTTGCCCTATCTACCTCAAAAACCTCACCCTGATGAAAGGTCATTCAAGCCAAACCCAACAAGCAAATCATTCAACACCTATAGCCTATGGTCATAAATGATCTAATCCCTCACCATTGGTAGTATAAAAATATGTCCTTTGGGGCAAGCTACAAATAATTATCCTATCTAATCTCTGACCAAGTCTCAATAAGGCACATGTAGTATTGAAAAGAAGTATAAGCACCTCTTGTCGAAAGGGGCCATCACCCGGAAATGATCTATCAACTATACTTGCAAAATAACCAAAAATTTGAAATTAGAAGCCCACGGAACACCCCTAATAGAAAGGGTAAGAACAGAAAAATTTTCCTCACTTAGAGAATAACCAAGGAGACAGTCCATCTCTCTAAACCCTAAACAAAATAGTTGAGACTCATCAATGTCTATGCAAGTACAAATTCAACCATAGAGCGTTGCTGCTCCATCTACAATACAAATCCTACCACTCTAGCATCACCCCAACTAATTGACCTGTGAAACAGATATCTAGCTGTCAAATAGAAAATCAAGGCCATCATCCTAAGCCTCTGCATCCTTATATCTCTCTAATCACTAGGCTCATGGAACTTCTCAATCATAATGGTAATATTCACCTGACCATCAATAACTATCTAGCTTATGACATCCTAAGGCAATTCCAAAACTCTTAAAAATTTAGAAATGCCCAACTTTGAACTATAGCACCACTAAAGCTACCTAAGCCATAGTATTGAGCTTCTTAAAGGTGGGGTATGACTCCTCCTTAGCATCATCAAAACAAAAAATAGGGCCATTGAATTCAAAAAACTTAAAGCAAGCTCTCAAGAAATCTCAGTCAACCTATACTCCCCTTAGTGTCATAATCGTTATAATGTCATATCTACCCAAATTGATTCACTTTGCCTTCTCAAGTTTCTTGGTCCATAAATGCATATAGTGATTGAAATACGACTTCATGGATAAAAAAATCATATGAAAAATGCATTCATAGTATTCATAAAGCAAACTTGTGAATCCATCCTCTTGCATCTATACAATCATCCATTATAAGCATCTGCACAAATTATCCATAGCACAGAAATTAAATAAAAGTATATAAGTCCCAAAACATGTATACATAAATATGCATCATTTGTCCACCAACATCTATGCATGTGCAACTATCCGCAGTTATGCATAATTATGTTTAAGCCAATAGCCTTTTCAAAATTGATCAGTGTCTCCTCAAAGTTAATCGACATCTTCTAAAGCTGACCAGTACCTCCTTGAAATTGACCAACATCTTCTGAAACTGATCGATATTTCCTTAATGCTGACTAACATCTTCTAAAGCTGACTACTGTGAGGCCTCGCCCAAGCATCGGCCTAGTCCGCCAGAGGGAATCGAGATGCTCATTTAGGTTTAGACTCACAATGGAACCCTTGAGTTTAGATTTGATTGATTTTGAAAATGATTTTTGGGAGTTGCCACATTAATTTAGTTTTAAATGGAAAATTTAAGGAAGAAACCCAATTGACTCCAATTCATTAATTTTCAATTAATTTACCTAAAGATAAAATCACTAGCTTTGAACCAGGTTGAGTTTGGGGACTAAGTTTTTGGTTTTAAATAATCTAAATTTGGCTCTTAAGTTTAATTTGACTTAAAAATTAATTTCATGAATAACAAATGTTATATGACAATTAATGCATGAGTATGGTATGAATGTGAAGAGAAAATAAAATATCCACAAATTAATTAAAAAGGGGAAAGGAGAATGATTAGGATTTGGGTCTGAGGTTTGGATTTAGATTCCAAACGTGCCTATGTACCCCATTGAATGGGGATCAAAACCCATGTAGTTCATTTCATGATTAAGTGGAGGGGCTTAGAGGTTGTTCAGATTGATTGATTTGATTTGGGTTTGAGAGGAAAAGGCTGATACCTTAGTTTTTGGTGCGCAGAGGGTTTTACCAGACTAAAGTTTCGTTTTATCAAGACCAGTTGATTGGATTGATTGAAAGATTAATTAATTAATTAAAATAATTAATTAACTAATTAATATGATCAAAAGGATGGATGGATTAATTAATTAAAAAATTAATTAATTAGTTTGGAGGAAGGGTGGATTATAGAAAATGATTAATTTGAATTTAAAAAGTGATTAATTAATTAATTAAAAAGATTGATTAATTAATTAATTGAATGATTAAAAAAAGAGAATTTTAGTTAATTAAAAAGATTAATTAACTTGGTTAGGTTGAAATAGTTAATTAATTAAAAACATTAATTAATTAATTAGAGAGTAGTTGGAGGGAGAAGAAGAGAGGAATTAGAGGATAGTTATCAACTTTAACTCAAGGTGTGTTTGAAAAGAGGAAATGAAAGGGGTATTTATAGGAAAATGAAGTGAGGGTGATTTGGAAAGTGAAAATGTGAAAAGACAAAAAGGATAGGGCTAAAAAAATATTTTAAAAATGAAAAAGAAGGGCATTTTAAGAATTGGATCCAGCAGGCAGTGCAGATCCACGTCGATCTAATACTGCTACCATGTGTGGGAAGAGTGGCAGGCCGTGTCAGATAAAAGTGGCTGCCGCTCTTTGGAGGCGCGAATCACAGACACAAAGCCATGTCAGATTTTAACATAGCTGGCTTTTTTTTTTTTTCTTTTTTATGGATTGGTTAGTTTGGGACCGCCGTAATAGCTCCGTGTAGCACATTAATCTTAGTAGGTGCTAAGGTGCGGCCGGATGATGAGAGTGCAAAATTAAAGGTTCACAACTAGTATCTCTTAAAGCTGACCGACATCTCTTGAAGCTGACCAGTGTCTTCTAGAAGCTGATAGACATCTTTTGAAGTTGGCCAGTACATCATCGAAGTTGACCAACATCTTCTAAAGCTGACCAGTATCTTCTTGAAGCTTACTAACATCTCTTAAAGTTGACCAGTGCCTCCTTAAAGCTGACTGACATCTTTCAAAGTCAATCGATGCCTCCTTGAAGCTGACTGACATTTGAAGTTGACTAATGCCTCTTCAAAGCTGACCAAAATTCTTTCAAAACTAATTGTTACCTCCTCAAAGCTGGCTGACATTTTTTCAAAGCTTAAGAATATCCTTTCATCTAAATCTAGCAATTTCACTTATAAAATATCTAAAAATGATTACCTAGACATCCTTGTGTTTCCTTTCCTGTCCCCTCTATTTTGAATCAATCATATCCTTCACCCATAAATGTCTAAATAGTGACATCCCTCTGGTTCTCTTTTTCCCATCCATTTTATCTAAAATTCATCCAATTTCTTTACCAAAAAATCTAATCTAGATGTCCCTCTAGTTCCTTTCCCCGCCTTTTGCCATGACCCAATTTCTAGGTTATGACGGTCCTAGAGCTTAGGGAGATAGAAAGTCACCTAAAATCGTAGAACCCTATTGAACTTATTATCATTTAGTATATTCCATTTTATAACTTATCCCAAGATCAAAACCCCATTTACTCTTTACCATTTCCATTGTTACTTAACCATTCATTTATATTCAATGCTCTTTAATACCATTTCATAACCACTGATTAGCATATCATTCTTAAATATTAATAAATACTATCCATACATTCTTATCATAAGTATGTATATATAATAACTATTATCATTGTTTACAACACTTCCAAACACAATATAATTTAATACTAAGCCTTTAAATTCCATGGAGTTCTAGATGGATTATCCTTAGAATGGCACAAGCAAAACACAAAACATAGCATTTTAGCAGAGCAAGTCCTAAGTGGGGAAGCATAGCTCAAAATTTACCTTGCTAATGAATCACTTTGACCTGAAAAATTTTGAACAACTATGGAATGAGATAAGCTCACTGAGTACATAATAATATAACATAATATGGAGATATCTTCAAGTTGACAATGGAATGATGTTAATCAAAATTGGTCATTTCGAACTTTAGAACACGTTTTAGCAGAAATAATAATGTCTTAGAAGCGAAATGCTTCCCGCACATAAATATTAAAGAGTGGCAATCTAAGCCTTCCTCACTCACATGCATCACACTACGCAAGACTAATTGAGCATTACGGTTAGGCATTTCCCCTTAACAGAGGTTAGGTACACTCACCCTACCTACGGGCTTATGCCAAGTGCACAAGGTCTAATATATTTCCTCACATTAGAGAGGATTTCTGCATAATCATAGGTATCAATGAAAGACATATCTAAGGTCTACAGTAGGAATTCAATGGAAAATAGTTTGGCATATTAATCATTCTCGTCATTGAGCATAATATAAGACCAATGTAAGAGGTTCATCATGGTCAAATATCATATAAGAAAGATATGGATTTCCAAAGGCTCAACAATCAATGGGCAACCACATATCCAATGTCATTTCAAGTACATGTCAATGGATGGTAATTCAAGTAATGGTTGCAAGCAATAAGGCATAATTACATCATATTATTAAGTACTCACCTTGAACTCCTTTGCTTCTATTAATGTTCACTCTTAGTTAACTTAGTGTTCTTCACAATCTTCAGCAATTCCTTTGCCATTGCCTTGATGTTCTACACCCATATCATTTTGATTACATATCAATTAGTAACTAATGATGTTACTAATTATAACTTATCTATCTTATTTTTATTTTATTATTTCAGCTTACAATAAAGGTGTATCAATAGTGTCATATTTATACTTATTCTTATTTCTAATTATTTTCAAGTTAAATTCCTTATTCAATTTCATGAATTCAAGTTTAAATCTCATAATTCCCAAATTGTTCCATAAACCCTAGAATTTGGGGAAAACAGGTTTCCAACTCTTCCCTGCATCATTAATTTCATAACATCATCGCCTGCATCATTTATAAAATGACATCATTGCTTGAGTCATGACATTATTGCATCATTATGACATCATTTTGATATGCAAAAATAAAATAAAAATATTAAAAACATATTATAATTTATTTATAAATTGTAGAACTATTTATTTTTAAAAATAAGTAATAATATTATTGCATTCTCGAGAATTGAGCTAAAATTTGAGTTTAGCAAATAAAATAACTCTAAAAATATAGAGTTATCAAGCTCGAGGACAAGGTTTCGGTTTTAAATAATCAAAATTTGGCTCTTAAGTTTAATTTGACTTTAAAAAATTAATTTCATGGAAGACAAATGTTATATGATAATATCATGATTAATGCATGAGTATGGTATGAGTGCAATGAGAAAATTAAAATAAAACATTCACAAATTACATTTTTTAAAAAAAAGGGAAAGGAGATTGATTGAGATTTAGATTTGAGGTTTGGATTTAGATTCCAAACATGCCTATGTACCCCATTGAATGGGGATAAAATTCCATGTAGTTCATTCCATGATTAAGTGGAGGAGTTTAGGGGTTGAATGGATTGATTGATTTGATTTGGGTTAAAAAGGTTGATACCTTAACTTTTGGTAGGCGGAGCATTTTACTAGACCGAAATTCCATTTTATTGAGATCAGGTTAGTGTATTGATTGGGAGATTAATTAATTAATTAAAATGATTAATTAACTAATTAATATAATGAAACTAATGGATGGATTATTAATTAAAAAGATTAATTAATTAATTTGGATGAAGGATGGATTTTGAAAAGTGATTAATTAATTAATTAAAAAGATTAATTAACTTGTTTAAGGTGAGATAATTAATTAATTAAAAATATTAATTAATTAATTAGAGAGTGGGTGGAGGGAGACAAAGAAAGGAATTAAAAGATAGCTATCAACTCTAACTCAAGGTGTATTTGAAATGAGGAAATGGAAGGGCTATTTATAGGAAAATGAGGTGAGTGTGATTTGGGAAGTGAAAATGTGAAAAGAAGAAAATGATAGGGCTAAAAAATACTAAAAAAAAAATGAAAAAAGGGCATTTTGGACAATTCCAGCTAGCAGAACTGACAGGGCAGTTCTATGTGAATCCATCCCACCAGGCGCAGACGGCCTCGTCTGAGAGACGCGGCCGCGGCCCCTTAATGGTTAGCTTTTTCAAGCTCACTTTTTTGGTTAGCTCGCTTTTTCAAGTGCTTTTTTGGTCAGTTTTTGAGGCTTCCAAATCAGTTTTTGGAAGTTATAGAGCTCAAAAAAATTCTTGGTTAGTGTCATTAAACTCAAAATTAATTTTAGGATATTTTAGCAATAGTCTGAGAGAAAATCTGGTTGGTTTTGAAAAAATACTGTCTGATACAAAATGTCTGGTCCAGATAGGAAAGGCATCAGATTATGCCTCCTAAGTACATGAATGCCTACATTTTATCCCCTCATTTATCATGACTTATACTTAAAATTGAGTTTGATGTTTGTTCTAGTATTATTTTCAATCCTTTTCAGAAACCTTATGCTTTAACATGCCATGAGATGATAATTGAAAAGAATGATAAAGTTTGGTTAAAAGATGGAGCATCTTGAATAGGCAAAAGCAAAGTATAGCTTGAGCCATGCCCAAGCCCATAGGCATGGGTGTTCCTGTGGGACAAAGAGAAAGGCTACTGCCTATTTTCACGAAATAGCCCCATTCCTATACCCAGAGCCACAAGCGTAGGTGTGCCCATAGGACAAGAAGAAAAGCCTTCTGCCTGATTTTGCCAAGCTAAGAATATTTTTGGCCATTCCCATGCCTAAAGCCACGAGCGTGGGTATGGGCATTGTGGCGACTCTGTCAAGGTATATAAGAAATTTTTGCACAATAATTTAGGGATATGAAATCTATGTATTGGAGGTAGTTTCTCTAAGGAAAAATTAAGGTTTTGCAGTGAAAATTGAAGGTGAAGATTGAAGTCCCTAACCTTTCAAGTCAAGGATTGAAGATTCGAATTTGGATTATCATTCATCCATTATGGATTGCTTGATTTCTTTTTCTTTTATCTTTTATTCTTGTCGCTTTTTCATTATGAACTAAGTTTTTCATACCTAGGTATTTGATGAATCCTAGATTACTTTGTATGGATTGAATGGGTTTTTAATCAATTAAATCATTCATTTGGATTGATTTATCTTTATGATTTATAATTGTTATTTCCTTTTGTCAATTGCATGCTCAATAATTGGGATTAGTTTTCTTGCTAATTATTTTGAGAAAGCTTAGTTAGAATTGATCATTTATAAAGATTGAGAATTGATTGGGGTACTAAAGATAGACCTACAAGATTCTTTGGTTTATGGTTCCTTAGTTTTAATGCTATTGCTATTTAATTATAAATTGAGAAGAAATTCCTTTTATGATAATTAGTAATTAGGGATTGAATCGCTCGAGTGAGGTTTCAATCTAACTTAGTGGAATGCCAATTCAATCCGATGTTTGATTTAGTTGAGTTCCATTCGTGAAATACATATGGGGTCTAGGAGGATTCAAATACCTAGGTAACTTCTACCATTAATTCCTCTCTTGAAATCTTTTTATATTATCTTAAAAGTTTTTAATCTAGTTTAGTTATTTTAATTTAAACATTATTCAACTTTTGTTCAACTAGACAATAGTCAACATTTGAGCTAGTAATTGTCCTTGTCCTAGTGGAATGATAACTCTACTCATCATTATATTACTTGCGCAATCTGTACACTTGCAGAATATGCATCAAGTTTTTGGTGCCATTGTCGGGGAACAACGGTTCTCAATACTAGCAATAAAATTGAGATTGTTGATTTAGTTTTTGTTTTTGTATTTTTAAGCATTTGTTCTGGTTTGTCTATTGTCATTTCAAGTACTCTTCTTTTTGTATGACTAGAGTGAGTTCTTCTAGAATACTGGCCTTTGACCTAGAGCTAGAAAAAAAACTAAGGAAATAGCTCTAATGGAGGAGGCAGAGAATTCTAAAGCATCTACTGAAGTAAGTGAAGAGGAGGAAATAGAGATAATGGCAGATGATGAACCAAGAACAACACTGGACTTTAATTGACCCACTCTTCAAGGGACCGAGTCAAGCATTAGGACACCAGTAGTGATGAACAATAACTTCAAAATTAAGCCAAATTCCATACAAATGATACAGCAACATTGTTAGTTTGAAGGATTCCCTGATGAGGATCCTAACAATCACCTGAAGAATTTCTTAGAGATTTGTGACACTTTTAAGATCAATGGAGCATCAGATGATGCCATATGGTTATGATTGTTCCCTTTCTCCCTTGCAGAGTGGCCTAAGAAATGGCTTAAGTCTTTTCCATGTGGTCACTTCACTACTTAGGACCAGTTGGCTAAGAAGTTCTTGGAGAAGTACTTCTGACCCTCAAAGACAGTAAAGTTCAGAAATGACATCTCATCATTCCTACAACAAGATAGCGAGACACTGTGTGATGGTTAGGAAAGATATAAGGATTTACTAAGGAAGTGTCCACATTATGGGCTTCCATTATGGCTGCAAATTCAAACGTTTTACAACGGTTTGAATTACACAAGTAAGCAAGCTATAGATGTTGCAGGTGTTGGTTCTTTTAATAGCAAGACTCTTAAACAAGCAAAGGATTTGATTGAAGACATGGCTTTAAATAACTATCAGTGGCAAGTCCCAAGGGAATAAGGAAGATTAAGAATAGGTGATTCACATCAGCTGGACCCTATTGTAGCTTTGACAGCACAATTGGAGGCAATGAATAAGAAAATTGATTCTTTGGCTTCCTCTTCAAGGGAAAACAGTCCAGGTGATGTCATGTGATTAGTGTAGGAGTGACCACCAAAGTCATGATTGCCAACGTGGCAACAATTTTGCCAAGACAAAGCTAGTTGAGTATGTAGGAAATGCACCTCAAAGAAAGCAAAATAACCCTTACAGCAACACATATAATTCAGGGTTGAGAAATCACCAAAATTTTTCATGGGGCAACCAAAATGCCATAAGACCTCCACTAGGATTTTAGTAACAAAATGTGGGATTCCAAGCTCCTCAACCTCAACTAGCTCCTCCTAGAAAAAGCAACTTAGGGGACATGATGGAAAAATTTTTTGGCTGCCTCTGAAACAAGATTTCAAGTAATAGAAACTACCCTTAGGAATCAACAAGCTTCCATCCATAATCTTGAGAATCAAGAAGGGCAAATAGCCAAACTCCTTAGTGAGAGACCTTCAGGCAGTTTGCCTAATAACACTGAGGCAAATCCAAAAGAGCAACTGAAAGGCATCACTCTAAGGAGTGGAAGGCAAGTTGAAGGGGCTATTAAGAAAAAAAAATTGAAGAAGTGGTTGAGAGAGAGGAGTAGGATGCCAATGCTAAGGAAGCTGAGAAGGAATTTGCATCGAGAAAGAAGGCAGCAGTGGAGAAAGTGAAAGAAAAAGCAACACAAGAGCCTACCTTGATGGCAAAAGAGTATCGACCTCGAGTGCCATATCCTGCACATTTGCACAAGGACAAAATTGATACCCAGTTTGGTAAGTTTGTCAAACTTTTTAAGCAACTTCATATTAATATTTCATTTGTCAAAGCTTCATCATAAATGCCCAAATATGCCAAGTTTTTACAATATCTCCTTTCTAACAAAAGGAAGCTTGAAGAAGTGTCTTTGGTGCATTTGTCAAAAAAGAGTTTGGCAATTTTGCAAAGAAGGTTACCTAAGAAATTAAAAGATCTTGATAGTTTTAATATTCCATGTTTCATAGGTAACCTTGAGATAGAAAGTGCTTTAGCTTACTCGGGGGCTAGCATAAGTGTTATACCATACAAGGTATTTAAGGAATTGGGTATTGGAGAACCCAAACCAACACTAATGACAATTCAATTAGTTGATAAGTTGGTAATTTACCCTCATGGTATCATAGAGGATGTGTTGGTAAAAGTTGGGGATTTCATTTCCCCAATGATTTTG
This sequence comes from Reutealis trisperma, assembly GCA_947687605.1. Taxonomy (NCBI): domain Eukaryota; kingdom Viridiplantae; phylum Streptophyta; class Magnoliopsida; order Malpighiales; family Euphorbiaceae; genus Reutealis; species Reutealis trisperma. The sequence goes on from CANTUT010001034.1 coordinate 10,931, forward strand.
TTATCATCAACATGGATGAAGACGCAGATGTTTTGGTTATCCTTGGTAAGCCATTTTTAAATACAGCCCACACCCTTATCGATGTCTATGTTGGCATGTTAACTTTAAGAGTGAGGAGTGAAAAAGTTGTCTTTCATATTGCTAATGCCATAAAGCACCCAATTGCACTTGATGATGTGGATTCATGCAATGATGTTATTGAGCATAAAACCATAAATTTTGTTACTAACATTGTTCTCAAGGATCCCCTTGAGTTGTGTTTGGTGTAGGAAAATGTTGAGGATTCGGAAGCAGTGAAGCAGTTGGCTTATTTGGAGGCCGACAAGCTAAGCAAGAGTAGGACATATGAGACCATTGAGATGCCCAAGGAAGAAAAGATGAAGCCCTCCATAGCAGACCTACCTGTTTTGGAACTTAAACCCCTCCTAGAGCACCTTGAGTATAGATTTTTGGAAGAGGGAAAGAAGTTGCCAATAATCTAAATGCTCACCTATCTTCCCAGCAGAAAGTTAAGCTTATTGAGTTGCTCAAGGAGCACAAAAAGGTGATAGCTTGGAAGATAGTGGACACCAAGGGTATTAGTCCATCCTATTGTACTCACAAGATCTTGATAAAGGGTAAGTTTAAACCAGTGGTGCAATCATAAAGGAGGCTAAACCCAAAAATGAAAGAGGTGGTGAAAACTGAAGTAATTAAGCTACTTAATGTAGGGATCATTTACCCCATTTTAGACAGCTCTTGGGTGAGCCTAGTTCAAGTAGTACTGAAGAAAAGAGGGATGACAATGGTACCTAATGAGAATAATGAACTTATCCCCACAAGAACGATCACAAGATGGAGGGTTTGTATTGACTACCAGAAGCTAAATGATGCAATAAGAAAGGACCATTTTCCATTACCCTTCATTGACCAAATGTTGGAGAGATTATATAAGCATGAATATTACTATTTTTTGGATGGTTTGTCAAGCTACTTCTATATTCCTATTGCCTCGAAAAACTAGGAGAAGGCAACCTTCACTTGTCCTTATGGAACATTCGCATACCAGAGAATGCCATTCGGGTTATGTAATGTGCCAGCCACTTTTCAACGGTGTATGATGACAATCTTCGATGAGTTAATTGCAGACATAATGGAAGTGTTTATGGATGATTTTTCTATTCATGGTGATTCGTTCAATGGTTGTTTAGAGAATCTTGAGAGAGTGTTTGTGAGATATGGGGAAACGAATCTAAGGCTCAACTAAGAGAAATGTCATTTCATGGTTCAGGAAGAAATCGTGTTGGGTCACAAGATACCGAAAAAGGGAATTGAGGTGGACCGAGCTAAGATAGAGACTATTGATAAACTACCACCTCCCACATCTGTTAAGGCAATTAGAAGCTTCTTAGGACATGTGGGCTTTTATAGGAGATTGATAAAAGATTTCTCTAAGATTGCTTGTCCTTTGACAAGGCTTGTTGAAAAAGATGTGGAATATATTGTCTTAAGTCCTTTAACACTTTCAAGGAGAAACTGATTCATGTCCCAATCATGGTGGCCCCTGACTAGAATTTGCCATTTGAGTTAATGTGTGATGCGAGTAATCTCACAGTTGGGGCGGTTTTGGGTCAAAGAAGGGAAAAGAACTTTCAACTGGTATACTATGCTAGTAAAACTCTGAATGAGGCCTAAACAAACTATACAACCATAGAGAAAGAGTTGTTAGCTGTTGTGTTCAATTTTGACAAGTTTTTATCATACCTGATCTTGTCAAAAGTGATAGTCTATATGGATCATTCAGCTTTGAAGTACTTATTTTCTAAAACTAATGAAAAGCCAAGGTTGATCCGATGGGTTTTATTACTATTAGAGTTTGACTTTGAGATTTAAGATAAAAAAGGAGCTAAAAATCTTACAGCAAATCATCTATCTCACTTAGAGAACCCTAATTTGGAGGAACTTCTAGAGGAAGAAATTTCAGATACCTTTCTCAACAAGTAGCTGTACGCCATCATAAGTATGGTAAGTGATTCTAACTTTGAACTACCTTAGTTTGTTGATTTCGTAAACTATTTGGCTGTTAGGGAACTTTCAAAAGAGTTTTCTTATCTAGAAAAGAAGAAATTCTTTTCCTATTTAAAATACTACTTTTGGGAGGATCCCTATTTGTTTAAGTTATGTAAGGACCATATGATCCAATGTTGTGTGGCATGGCCTGAAACAGTGAGTATTCTTCATCATTGCTATGCCAAACCAGCTGGGGGTCATCTGGGAGCCAATAGAACTGCTAAAAAAGTTTTAGAATCAGGTTTCTATTGGCCCACTTTGTTTAAAGATAGTTATGAGTTTGTGCAACATTATGATAGTTGCCAAAAAACTAGAAATATCTCATCTCATGATGAGATTACCCAAAATGGAATTTTAGTTTGTGAGGTTTTTGATGTTTAGGGCATCAATTTCATAGGTCTATTTCCTAATTCTTTTGGTAACAAGTATGTGCTTGTAGCTATTGATTATGTTTTGAAAATGGCTTAAACCACAAGCCTTAGCTAAAAATGATGCTACGATAGTAGTAAAATTTTTAAAGAAGTTGTTTACTCAATTTGGTACACCTAAGGCTATTATCAGTGATAGGGGTACCCACTTTTGTAACACTCAACTTGAGAGAGTTTTCAAGAGTCTAGGTGTTACACACAAGTTGGCTACTCCCTACCACCCTTAAACTAGTGGTCAAGTTGAGAACACAAATAGGGAGCTCAAGAGAATTCTTAAGAGGACCGTAGAGCAATCAAGAAAGGATTGGTCTAAAAAGTTAGATAATGCTCTATGGGCTTTTAGGACGGCATTCAAAACTCCCTTAGATACTATGTCGTATAGGCTAATGTATGGCACGGCTTGCCATTTACCTGTTGAGATTGAACACAATGCTTATTGGGCTATAAAATAGTTTAACTTCATCTAGCTAGTGCAGGTGAGAAAAGAAGATTGTAGGTCAATGAGCTAGATGAATGGAGATTGCAAGCCTATGACAATGCAAAAATGTATAAGGAAAGGACTAAGAGATGGCATGATGCTCAAATTAAGCAAAAGAAAGAGTTTCAAGGAGGAGATCATGTATTACTTTACAATTCTAGGCTTCCACTCTTTCTAGGTAAATTAAAATCTAGTTGGTTAGGTCCTTTTATAGTTAAAGAAGTCTTTCTTTATGGAATAGTTGAGTTGACTTACCCTAAGAAAGGTGATTTTAAAGTGAATGGACAAAGGCTTAAGCTATAATTGGGGGGAGATTTGAATCAAGTGACGGAGATTGAGTATCTCTAATATTCGGGGTGAGCAATCACCCTAAACGTCCAGCTAAGATGACATTAAATAAGCGCTGGGTGGGAGGCAACCCACCATTTTTAGTATTTTAGCATGTATTTCTTTTATTTTATTTGTGTTTATTTGTTTAAGGATAATACACCTTTAGTTTAGTGATTTTGTGCAGGGAAAAAGACTGAAAATCTGCCTTAGTATGGATGATCAGGAGTACACCATGCCCGTGACTGTAGGTGTGGCATAAAGACCACAATCCAAATTTATCCAGTAGCCTGCCATGCCCTGGGTCATGGCTAGACCCACAGGCATGGCCCAAAAGTTTAATTCAGTTTGCAGCACAGAATAGTCACACACCCAAGGCCACGGTAGTGGCTTTGGGCATGGCCTAAGACTCAATTTCCTTTTACCATCCAAAAAGGTCCCATGCCCTGACTCACACCTAGATTCATGGGTGTGGCACAAGGTAAGTAAAAAAAAATTTCATTGCCACGCCTAACGACACGCCCGTGGCTATACGCGTGGCAACGATTTAAATAAACAGCCCATGCCCATCTGTCCCTTTCATTTCTCATAACTCTCTCAATTTTCTCTCCATCCTCTCTCTCTAGACCTTAGCACGCAAATTCCATTTACCCATACACTCATAAAGTGCATTCTAATCTTCAACAAGAGGATTTGAATAAGTTTTTGCATTTACACACACCATAATCCAAATTTTCTGCACATACACTTCCAAGTTTGTTTTGTTCATTCTCTTCTTGTATTTATTTCAAATTTTCTGTGATTTAGGATGTGAAAAATTGAGTACTTTTGGTTTTAATCATAATCCTTGCATGGGCTATGTCCAAAATGCATGCATTTAGGGTTTAATTGGCACTTTAAAAGAAATTTTCTTAATTTTTTTCTTGAACTCTTGTGTATGATTTACCCACTGTGCATTCCTTTTGATTTTTCTCTTGAGATTTTCCAATATCATGATCGAAACACTGTTCCATCCTAAGTGTGCAGAGTTAATTAATTTCATGATTATTTGAGAAGTGTTAGATTGGTGTAGAGTAAGGATTATAAAGTATGATGATGGTGTTGATTTGTTGTGCATTATTGTGGCAATAAGCCAAACAACTTGTTTTATAGGTATGGTGATATTAAGGCTGCTTTGATCCAATTATTGTTAAACTAAACCCCTGTACATGCTAGTTTTGTTGTTTGGGTGGCTATTTTAATTGTTTTGCAGGCATGGGACTAAAGAAAGCCACACCCTCCAAAAGACTAGCTAAGCTACCAACCAAGCAAGCATGAGGTGAGACTAGTTCTCACCACCCACCATAAGCAATAGCCCTACACATCATATTTATCATAGATCACCCCTGCATTCAATTCACTAATAAGGAGTCACGAGCGAAATTTAAACAGTTGGCCAATAACAATTTTGAGCTAGCACATACAATTGATTGGGGGGCTATGGAGAATGCTGGCTTATCAAATAGTGTTAAGGCATTAGTGAATCAACCGAGGTGGAAGCCGCTCTTTGAGATATCTGAGCTTGCTTGTCAAGAGTTGACTCTCGAGTTTTACTGCTCTCTCCGGTTTGACAAGAAGATATTTAGAGTCAGCAAGCCATCACTCCAATTTGGATTGGGTTTAAAGGATTTCCACCTTAGTATCAATGACCTAGCAATGGCTATATCATCAGTGAAAGCTTGCCACTGATATTTATAAGGGCGTTGAGGTTAATTTTCCCAAAGATGATGTGCCTAAGACAATATGGTAGCAACTAGCTCCGACGACAGCAAAGTATGATCCAACAGTATCCAAAGCTTCTAATTTTTAGTCCTTCGCTCTCTAAGTTGTGCACAATCTTTTAGCCTATACTCTCTATGCTCGTCAGGATAGTACCAGTGTGGTGACTCAACAGGACTTGTTTTATTTAATGTGTATGGTAGAGGACCACCGGTGCAATATTACTTATGCCTTAGCCCATTTCTTCTTTTAGCAGTCTAAGAAGGGCCCTAAAGGGGCTTTATTCGATGGCATGTACATCATAAGGTTGACCTAGGGCTTAGGAGTTTTCAAAGGTCTTCCTTCTGTAACACTTGATGGTTTGCTAAAGTGCCTGGGAATGCCCATATTAATTCAATTAGATCCTTGGAAAACCTTCATGCCAACACCTGATGCACCTACTGCCCCTCTGCCATCAAAGGCTGAGATCCCTAACTCCTCTATTCCTGCGGGACCTTCCACCACCAGTTCTATACCTCTCTCTTTCGGACCACCTTTTCGAGACTGGGGCCATTTTAGTGGGGCTGTCGAGGATGATGATCGAAAGATGACTGATCTAGAGCGACAGCTGTGTCACTGGAGAGCAAAATGGGTCATCTCGATCTCTAACGGTAGTATCTTCGCACTAAACAAACCCGGATGTTGAAAATGATGCAACAGCAACAGGCTCGGCTTGATCATGAGGCCGAGAATCATCGATGGTTAGAGCACTCTATGCTAGAGTTCTGGTAGAGCTTTGGTTTCTAACTCGCTATGCAACCACCACTTTCACCATCACCTCTACCTCTGGTCAACCTCTTCGATGATGATGATGATTGGAGTGCCAAAGATGTTATGGAGGACTAGTTTCCTTTTTCTTTTTCTTATCCTTATTTCTTTTCTTTCTATTTTATTTTTTGGATTATTGTATTCTATTATTTATGATTGCTTTTATTTTCATTTTTTATTTTATTTTACTTTATTTTGGATGGCTGTTATTATTATCTTCGATCTTTTCTCTTTCTTTTTTCTAGCACACTTTTAGATTTGTAGCACTATTTGCAATGGCATGGATTCTGACACAGCATTCCTATAATTTGTATTTGATGGCAATGACAGAGAAGTTTTCTCTCTCTCTCCTTTCTTTCTTTTTCTTTTCATTTGTTTCCAACACATTAGGGACAACGTGTTGCTTAATTATGGGGGAGGGGTTTTATTGATTGCCTTGTGATTGATTGATTGTAATGGTCAAGCTAATTGAAATTAGATAATAGTATGGCATGAAATTTTCCCCTCCTTAGTTGATAAAGTAATTATGGTGGAATGGCAATACCTTGGTCGATGCATAGTTAATGACTAAATTTTCTATTGTGAATCGGACTTGGTAGTCGTATTAGGATTTTGAATTGAAGAATTTTGCAAACCCTAAAGTTTGAAACTTTAGTTACATTTTTTAGCACTAAAATATTCCATTGCTACTTTAGTTTTGAGTAGTTGAATTTTATAATATCGTAGGTTGTATGATTATTTCTCCTTGAAAATAAAGAGAAAATCAAAAGCAAATTGTGAAGGAGATTTGAAAATTAAAACCTATTCCGCTGTTCTTTTACTCCTGTAAAACAATAGGGGGTTAAGGTCATGAATAGTGCTAGTAGCCATTTGAAAGTGTGATTCTAGCTAAGTAACCAGAGGCCAACACCATAAGTGTTTGTATTCACGTAAAAAGGCTAGGATGATGATTCAAATAAGTTGGGCTCCTTAAAAAAAAAAATTCAAGAGGGAAAAGTGAAACTTCAAGGGGATAGTCATGCACCTAGGAGAAAATCATTAGAGATTGCTTTGCTGAACTCTTGTTGTTTTGGAATTTGTTGCTCACATTTGTAACTCTAGATTGTGAGCTTTAGGTTGTAGAGTTTGTCATTTGGCTACCGTATTTTAACATTATGTTGATTCTGAGTAATTGCCATAAAAACCATTTGATTTTTATTATCTGAGGTAGGGGGATTTTATTATATTCTTTTTATCTTGTTTCGATTTGCTTAAAGATAAGCAAATGCTAAAGTATGGGGAAATTTGATAAGTATATGAATGCCTACATTTTATCCTGTAACAACCCACACCTACCCTATAAGTTTTCAGCACCAATTTGCTTGACTTAGAACTACTAAGACTAAGTGCATGCTTTTATGGGAATATTTGTGCTATGTGATTAATGAGTATGTAGCATGTTAAATTAATTTTAATATGTATACTATGAGTTATTATTGTGAAATAAATGATTTATATGAAGTATATTAGCATAAAATAAATTATTTTAAAGAAAATGAACTTTCATGCATAAAGTCAATTTTTAAGCATAAAATAATTTTATGAGTATTTTTAAAATATTTTTAAATGAATGTTTTGGGAGAAATTTTATAGAAAATAATAAAAAAATATTTTTATTTTAATTACCCATAATCAACCTATAATTTAAATAAAAACCCAAACACCTAAAAGCCCACTACCTAAAAACCCTCCTAACCTAACTTATTAAGAGTATTAATGGAAATTGCCCAAAACCCTACCTTTAAACATCAAAATTTTGGCCAGTAGCCACCACTCTAATTTTTTGTATTTTGACAGAAAAATTCTCTCAAAACAATTCTCTCAACCAAAATTAAGAAAACATCTTTCAATTTTGCGATTTCTCGCCCATATTCGTAAGTTTTTTTTTCTTAACAATTTCCTATCTGATCTCTATGAAATAAATTATGAGAAAATTATTTTGAACTAGTTGTTTACTAATTTTTATAGATTTAATTATGTTTGAGTGAGTTTTTGAAAGAGAAATTTAATTCTCTACCGAAAACACAAATCTTTCCACGCAATTTCTCCAAAGGTGAATCCTGTAACTTAAAATTAAAATTTTTATACATGAACATCACTAAGGGGGGACGATTCCTGCATGAATGATTTCTAAACTGATTTTTTATGTGTTTTGATGAAAAATATTGGATAAATTATATTTATGCTTATTTCTGTAATGACCGAAAAGTTTCAGAAAATAAAGGAATTCAAGGTTTTTATGCTACAACTTAAAAGTTAGAAAATTCTATTATTAATTAAATATGTGGCTGCCAATTTATATATGAATGGATTCTAATATGATATTTGTTTTGTTTGAATGAAAAATAATGATTTAAATAATGTGTTTATATATTACTGTAATGAACGAAAAGCGCAAAAACTCATGATTTTCACCCTAAACCTTAAAACTTAAATTTTTTTTTGTATAATTATTACTTTTGGCTATTGATTCATACATGAGGATGTTCTAAACTGATATTTGCTATAATTGAATGAAAAATAATGGTTTAAATCACTTGTTCATATATTACTATAATGATCGAAAAATACCGAAAATAAGAAAACTCATTGTTTTGCATCCTAAAACCCAAAATTTGAATTTTCATGTATGAGACATACCTATTGCTACCAATTCATGTAGATTAATGTTATAAAATAATTCTTGTTGTGTTTACATGAAAAATCTTAATTCAAACCATGTTTTTACATATTACTGTAATAGACAGAAAGTGCCAAATGGAAAGAAAAATTCAGTTTTTCCTTTGATGATGCATTCAGCCTATTAGGGTATTTTTTATCCCAATATCTATAATTTTTGTGTGATGTATTTTGATGATTATTGGCATGTATGTATGTATGATGATTATTGGCATGTATGTATGTATGATAAATGATAAAATTGTATGTTAGTTGAAGGTATGCCACTAGACAAGCCTAGAGGCACTTTGGTATACTTAAGGTATCTTAACCTTATGTTGTGATTAGAATGTGAATGTGATTAGATAATATAGAAATGGATTTTATGATGAATTAACAATGAATTAATGGTCTTGAATTAATGAAGTGATTGATTAAAGGAATTGGTCATAAGAGATAAGCATGATGCTTGAAAGGCTATTGATAAGTTGACATATATGAAAGTGTTATAAGATGATTATTAAAGTGAATTGCTATTAAGATTATGACATTGTGTTTGACTTGAGAAAAGTTTTGGTATAAATTATAATGTGTTTTCATATGAGCCTATGAAGGCTAAATGGGCAAGACTTTTGAAGGCAACATGCTATGTACAAGTGATGAGTGCACTTATACGTGCAACTCTAAGTGTATGTGAATGTTATATGTGCATAGGGTAGTTATGGGATAGGATAGCATCATAATTAAATAAATACTAAGTTTTGAATTAAATATTATAGTAGAGCTTGAGGAGTCTTAGAAGTCCAAGGGCTACGTGTATTAGGAGCGAATGAACCATAAGGTGAGTAAACATTGTATTCATGCTACAAGTGTGAGTAACATTATGATATGTTACAAATATGTGATTTCATGTTATATAAACCTTTGAGATCTTTGAAACCCAAGTTCTTCCTATCCTAAAATATGATTAAATGATTTCTTTGTAAAGCTTAGGTTGCCAAAGGACATTTGGTCCAAAAACATTTTTGACTATCCAATGATAATACCTTTGTGATTATTACCCTAACTTATATTCTTTCTGGAACTACACTATCATTGTATCTTTTGTTTGAAAGTTAAACTACTATTACTATTAGGATACTTGTTATTATTGCCTTATGTGATATTGTTATTTGTGATTACCATTAGTTCTAACTATAGTACTCTAACCCTTTATGCAGAAATCCTCGTGCCGATGTAGGAAATCATTGGAACTTGTGCACATGGTCTTAACATGATGGATAGGGCTTGTGTATCCACCTCAGCTAGAAGGGGCAGCTCTAGCCATAGAGCCTGATCAGTTTCACGAGCTTATAAGTATTGGTTTGGGAGTTAGAATTTGGTATAAGGCCACCTCTCCCTCGAGTGAATAAGCTAGCATAGTCATTTACCCTTATTGGGTGTTAAATGTTTTAAGTGTGATTTTTGCAACTTCTTAAATTGGGAAACTTTCTAAATTGAAAAACTTGCTAAATTGCATCTTTGATTCATGAATTGCAAATCATGAACTATGTGTTATATGTGATGGGATTTCTTGAAAAATGGGATATGTGATATCATTTATGCTATATTGTTTACTCATTAAGATCATCTATCTCACCCCTTCTTCCTTATATGGTTCCAGGTGAGCAAGTGTGAGAAGGCAAGCTGATGGCTCAAGCATTCTACTTCGCTTGGGGATTCCCTATCAAAGTCATTAATGATACTATGCTATGAAGTATTGTCATTAGATGCTCCGAGAATATTTATTTTTGATGTTTATTTTGAGATGTTATTTATTAAGGTTTTTGAGTAAATTATGAATATTATTTCCTTATGAATTATATGTGAATTGTCTAATTACTGTCTTCCGCAATTAAACATTTTCATATAATGTTTTAAATGAATTATTGTATAAGGTTTGGTATGATCCTAGGCATGATATGTATATGTGTAAATGGGTTCTACGGGCGTGGGTGACCTTATGTCTCTGTGTTCTAAGACCATATCTCCAAAAATGGGATGTGACATATCCCTGCATTTATCATGATTTATACTTAAAATTGAGTTTGATTTATTTGTTTTAGTGTTATTTTTAGTCCTTTTCAGAAACCTTGTGCTTTAACATGCCATGAGATGATAATTCAAAAGAACAATAAAGTTTGGTTAAAAGATGGAGCATCTTGAAGAGGCAGAAGTAAAGTATAGCTTATGCCACGCCCAAGCCCATGAGCGTGGGTGTTCCTGTGGGACAAGAAGAAAGGCTACTGCCTATTTTCATGAAATAGCCCTATTCCCATGCCCAGAGCCATGGGCGTGGGTGTGCCCGTAGGACAAGAAGAAAAGCCTTCTACCTAATTTTGCCAAGCCAAGAATATTTTTGGCCATTCCTATGCCAAAGGCCACGGGCGTGGGTGTGGGCATGGCAGCGACTCTGTCAGGGTATATAAGAAATTTTTGCACAGTAATTTGGGGATCTGAAATCTATCTATTGGAGGCAATTTCTCTAAGGAAAAATTAAGGTTTTGCATTGAAAATTAAAGGTGAAGATCGAAGTCCCTAACATTTCAAGTCAAGGATTGAAGATTCAACTTTGGATTATCATTCATCCATTATGGATTACTTGATTTCTTTTTCTTTTATCTTTTGTTCTCGTCCCTTTTTCATTATGAACTAAGTTTTTCATACCTAGGTATTTGATGAATCCTAGATTACTTTGTATGGATTGAATGGGTTTTTAATCAATTAAATCATTCATTTGGATTGATTTATCTTTATGATTTATAATTGTTATTTCCTTTTGTCAATTGCACGCTTGATAATTGGGATTAGTTTTCTTGCTAATTATTTTAAGAAAGCTTAGTTAGAATTGATCACTCATAAAAATGAAGAATTGATTGGAGTACTAGAGATAAACCTACAAGATTCTTTAGTTTATGGTTCCTTAGTTTTAATGCTATTGCTATTTAATTATAAACTAATAAGAGATTCCCTTTATGACACTTAGTAATTAGGGATTAAATCGCTCGAGAGAGGTTTCAATCTAACTTAGTGGAATGCCAATTCAATATGATGTTTGATTTAGTTGAGTTCCATTCATAAAATACATATGGGGTCTAGGAGGATTCAAATACCTAGGTAGCTTCTACCATTAATTCTTCTCTTGAAATCTTTTTATATTATCTTAATTAAAGTTTTTAATCTAGTTTAGTTATTTTAATTTAAACATTATTCAACTTTTGTTCAACTAGACAACTGTCAACATTTAAGCTAGTAATTATCCTTGTCCCCAGTGGAATGATAACTCTACTCATCATTATATTACTTGCGCAATCTATACACTTGCAGAATATGCATCAGTGCCAAGAATACTTCGATCGGTTTTGAAGAATTTAGAATTAATTTTAGAGGTGCTGAAATAAGGGTTCACATCAAGATTTAATCACAATAGATGTCTATGATTTGATAAAGTTGGATGGCTAGGATTTTCTCTACAATTGTGATGTTCATCATGATAGTATAAGAACGCTAAAAATGCACCTAGACTCATGTGTAAAGAAGATGAGAGTTCGACTTGGTTTAAGATTTTGACTTGGTCAATTTTTGTGACTAGCTTAGTCAAATTTTGTGACTCTCTCTACAATATTATTTTCTATTATCTTGGGCCAACTATTTTAGCTCACAAGTTTGATGTTCACTCACTCTTGGACCCATGGGCCAGCCATCTCCTATTGGCCGTAGGCCTTTGATGTTTCAAGGCCCATTAACAAGCCCATAAGCCAATTAACATACTTAGAAATTTTCTTCTTAACTTCCTTTCATTCTTTTCACTATAACTTTCAAATTTATATTCTTTAACTTCTTTATATACATATCACTAGTAATCATATAAACTTTATTTAATTCTTCAAAGCACAATTAATCATTATAAAATCATAAACTAGGCAAACATTGCATATTAAGTCACAAGATTCCTACTCGATTTCTTATCATTTCTATACTATACTAACATTCAAAAATCTAATCCTCTAGTATTATTAGTAATTAGAATGAGCTATAAAATCCTTGGGTATTACACCTTTTCATCAGAATCAACCATATCCATTATTTTGCTTGAAGATTCCAGCCACCAATCTAGATATCCCTTTGGTTCCTTTTTCTCCCTTTCATTTATCCGCCATATTTTTCACCTATAAATGTTTAAGAACGATTGCTTAAACATCCCTATGGTTCTCTTTACCATCTTCTTTTTCGATCATGTCTCTTACCTAAACATGTCCAGCACCGACCTAAACATCCCTTTAGTTTTCTTGTACCATCCCAACTCCTGAGTTCACTATCATTAAAATTGTCTTACAGAAAAGACAACTCTAACGAGAGGGCAGTTGTGAACCCTTAATTTTGCACCTCATGATACGGCCATAACTTGTCACCTACTAAGTTTACTACGCTATGCATAGTTGGTACGGAATAACAATTTTACCCTTCAAGTACATTGTTATCTGAACACCCAATTTTTTAACTCGGACGAACATCAATCTCTATTAAAAAAAAATAAAAAAAAAGGACTGCCTCCAAGGGCATTGGTAGCGTTTCCTAGAAGCCTGGTGGCATCACTAGCCTCTTTCATGGCTGGTCCTGTTGCCCTTTTGTCTTTTTCAAATTTTCCCCTTCTAGTTTGTTTTGTAGCCATAAAAGCCTACCTTTTTTGGTCTTTTGATATTTTCAATGACTAAAATGTGCCTCCTTACTTTTCCTATAAATACCCCGTCCATTTCTTCATTTCTTTTCACACCTTGAATTGAAATTGATAACTATACTCTAATTTTTCTCTTCTTTTCCCTCCAATCAATCTCCTTGAATTAATTAGTTAATCATTTTAATTAATTAATTGCTTCATCCTAACCAAAATAATTAATCATTTCAATTAACTAAACTTTTTTTAAAATTAATCATTCAATTAATTAATTAATTAATTAATCCTTTTAGTTAATTAATTAATCACTTTTTTAAAATTAATCCATCCTAATTAATTAATATTTTTAACTAATTAATACACTCATTTAATCATATTAATTAATTAATCATTTTAATTAATTAATCAATCCATCAATCCAACCCTCCGGTCTTGATAAAACGAAACTTCGGTTTAGCAAAACTTTCTGCCCAACCCACTCAAAGGTATAATACTTTTCCTCATCTATCCAAATCAAATCAAATCAAATCAATCAATTTGTAAACCCCTCCATTTAATTGTGGAATAAACTACATGGCTTTTAATCCAAATTCAATAAGATACATAGATATGTTTGGAATCAAAATCCAAATCACAAATCCAAATCCAAACTATCCCTTTCCCCTTTTATTTTCCAATGTAATTATTTATATTTTTGGAAATTTGTGGTCTTCCTAAAACCTATAAAGGCTAGAGAAAACATCATTATTTAGTTCATATAATTAATTACTTTGATCATTTTGAGTGATTATGTGGTTCCCCTAAAATTCATAAGGACTAGATGGAACACTCTCCTTAATTTATGAATATTTTATTTTATTCACTCTTTAATTTTCCACACACTCATAATTATATCATGCCCATGCATTAATTACTATCTTATAATTGTAATTCATGAAACTAATTTTTTCAACCAAATTAAACTTACGAGTTAAATTGAGATTATTAAAATCAAAAACTTAGTCCTTGAATCCTCTTTTGTTTCAAAAACTAGTGATTTTATCATTGGGTAAATTAATTTAAAAATTAATAAATTAGATTTATAATTAGGTTTTTCCTTAATTTTTCTATTTAAAATAAATTAGGGTGGCCACTCCCAAAACACTTTCAAAATCAATACTTCTAAACCTGAGAGTTTCATCATGAATATAAACCCAAATGAGCATTTTGATTCCCCTCTAACAGATCGGGTCGGTGCTTGATTAAGACCTCAACTTCTATTTGTGCTAACTACTTATAACAGGAGTAAAGACATAAAGGTGAGCATATGATACCTTAGTATTCATTACACCACACTGTAAACCTTAGCATTCTTGAATATGAACCATGAATATTCTATATGCAAAGGGTAACCTTAAGCTAAGGATTCTTTCTTAAGGCCCCCAGCTAGTATTGTATAATTATCATTTGTTATCGAAATCATCAAATCACTTGAAGCTCATAAACCATTGTGTCATCAATACTGAACCATATGAGCCAAAATTGATATCAAATTAGAAATGCCATATCTTATTCATTGATACTTTGTCACACTATTTAAATCTTATCTACTGATAACCCTATTAAAGCATAAATCCCTAGCTGATGTGGGGTTATACATTAATCATGTGCACATGGTAAGAAGGCTCGTTAGATAGGATAGTGTATCCAACTTAGTTTTGAGAGGTGGTCCTAGCTGTAAGATCTAATTAGTCTTGTAATCTAAATGATATTTTTTTGAATGAGCAAGGCACTAGCCACCACTCTACTTATTAACATGTAGGAAGCACATAGTTTCCAAATTTATTGATTTCTGCTAAAGTGATAATAATCAATTTTCTTTGAGTAAGGAATCTTATTTGCTATCTAATATTAATGAAATCCATTAATTATTGATTTCTCATTTGATTCCAGACATCATTGAAACTTAATAGTACCATGTTCATTCTATTTACATATTGTGTTAAATTATCATGTACTAATTGAGCTTGTCTCACCCTCTTTAGTGGTTTTATATTTCTAAGGTGCTGTAAAAGGTCAAGCAAGGTAATTCTCAAGAATCATTCCTCCGTTTGGGGTTACTCTACTTCATGAGGTTCATGCTATATTTGGAATGCCAATATTCATGTAACTCGAATGAAATGGTCTAAAGCTCCATGGTTATTATGGCCATAATGTCTAGATAATTTAGATGATTTGAATACTTTATAATAATTTGTAATCCTAATATGATAATGTTGTGTCTGGTGTATAGTAGTTAATTACAATATGTTACATAAATGGTGGAAAGCATAAGTATATGATAAGTATGTGAATTGTGTTCAAGTGGTATATGTTAAGTATACTTTTGGTGTACTTTTAGTATATGTTGAGTATATGATATTGATACCGCATGTTATGATCTTAGGAACATGTTTAATGATTGATAGGTTTAGTATTGATTGCAATAGGGGGATCAACGGGTTTAGGTAACCTTATGTCTCCCTATACCCTAGAACCATCATATTTCAAGGACAGGATGTGACATTAGGTCATGTGCATCCGATGTTTCATGTGTCCATGTTGAGAGAGTATGTGTTAGATCTATCAAATGTACTACAACCACAAGCCATTAAAGTGGATGAAGACTTAGCTTATGAGAAGATCCCAATTACAATCATTCATTAATAGATGAAGAAGTAAGGAATAAATAGATAGCTATGGTGAAAGTGCAATGAAAGAATCATAGAATAGAAGAATGTACATAGGAAAGTGAATAAGAAATGTTACATAAGAATCCTCATCTACTTAATTTGTAATTCATGTGTACATTATGAGTTTGTAAAATTTGGTATAAGGAGGGAAGAATGTAATATCCCAAATTCCTATAGACTTTCTATTGATCATGTGTATGACTATGACTTGTATCCATATTTATGTATGATGTATACGAGAATTATAGTATTGGCCTTGGACTTATGATTTGTGATTTGCTAAATTTGGTGTAAAGATTAGTGTAATGCCTGTTACTAATATATAATGTCAATTGCTAATAGTTCACAATAATGAGGGATGAGTAATGGTGGTTAATAAGAAATGGAATTTCAGGTAGTGGCAAAATTCACACCAATTACCTCGAGTAACGCCTGTTCTCATGTCAAGATAGAACTAGAAAATTAGCTTTATAAAGGAATATGAGCCTCCTATTAGTTCAATAAATGCCATTTATTGCTCTCAAACCCTAATTCCTTTAGAGAATCACCAAACCCATCCATTCTAACTATCAAAAGAGTTCACTTACTACTTTTCTTGCATCATTCATGAGATCTAGGGCTATAAGTGTCCTTCTACTTCCTTTTCATTGAAGAATTTATTAAAAAGGTAAGTTAAGGTTTTGGGTTTCTTTCTCATTTCTTCTTTTTTTTTTTTCATAAAAGTCTAAGCATGAGGTGGAATTAAGAGGAGGAATCATGTGTAGAATATGTGTATAGAGATTTAATAGCATGAATTAACAGATTTGACATTATATGTGTTTATATGTATGTGAGGCCTCGCCTAAATACCGATCTAATCTTCTAGAAGGATTCGAAATGCTCATTAGGAAAAAAACTCATATTAGAGCCATTAGTCTCAAATAGGTTGATTTTAAAAAAGTATTTTAGAGTCACCATCTTAATTTTATTTTATTTGGAAAAAGTTAAAGAAAAAACCCATTTGACTACAATTAATGTCTCAAAGGAAAAACTGCACTAGCCTTGAAATAAAAGAGGATTCGGGGATTAGGTTTTCTGTTCATTTTAACAAAAATAGTTTGGCATTTAACAAAATTGTGACCTTAAAATAATATCATGAATTATACATGTACTGATTAATTGATGCATGACCATCCATTCCATTTATTCATATAAATTAAACATAAAAGGAAAATAAAATGGAAAACTAAATTAAGATTATAATAAAAACCAATTTAAGGGATACCTCCTTCAGCCCTTATGGGTTCTAGGGAAGCTAAATATTCTCTAAGCTAATCATAAAGAAAATAAACAATTAAAAAGAAATCCTAACTAAGTAAGAAGGTGATAGGAGAGAAGTTGGTTTATTTTAATTAGAGTAGCATGCATGTGTATTCTTTTGAATAGAATAAGAATCCACGAAGTTCTCCCTTTTTACAAAGGGGTTTGTTTAGTCTAGCCTTTTATCATGTTTTGATTGATTGATTGATTGATTTTAATTGGTTATCAAGTTGAATTAATTATATCAAATTTTTATTAATTAACTTAAATGAATCAATTAAAAGAGTCGGTGGTAGATGAGAAAAGAATTAGGCAAGGAGCCCAAAGGGGAGAAGAGAATCCTAAGGGAAATTGAAATAAATATATGAAAGGAAGGAAAAAGGAAAAGAGACTTACCTTACACTTGTGCAGCTTTGAGATGAAGGAGAATTATCTCGATCGCTGGTAAACTTGCCTTGGACGGCAGACAATGGCTTGCCTTAGACAGTAGGAAGCCTTTAACTCAATGCGTTGGCTCAGAAAGTTTGCAAAACTAGGAGTAATAGCAAAGCAAAAAAATAAAAAATAAAAGAAAAGAAAATTTTGGACTCTCTTCCAAAAAAAAAAAAAAAGATTATAGAGCTCATTCCGTGGTAGACTAAGCTTATGGGATGGTTTCTTGATGCAAAGACTAATCATCAAACCAAGAGGTGAAGAAAACTGAGTAGGAGGACCCTTATATATAGGGAAAAGTCTAGGAAAGAGTTTGTAAAGTTCCAATGTGAGATTTAGTTAAAAGCTGAAGAAAAATTAGAAAAACTTAGAATTTCATACTTGTAATCGCATAGGAGCCTTGCGGAATCGCACAAGGCCTGTGTGGTTTTGCACAGGCTTTATGCAATTAGCAAGCATGTTGGTTTGCCAGTTTTGCCGTTTTGACCCATTTCTCATCTGTTTTTCTGTGATTCTAGTTGCATTGTACTCCTTATTCAATTTTGAATGATCTTAGAATGGTTTAGTGGCCATAGAGGTTAGTCCTAACTCCTAACGCTCAATTTTCTTAATTTTTCAGCTTTAGCAGTTTTGGCTTCTTGAGGTCTATTTACTGAGCCTAGGCACTTCCAAGGTTCAAATGTAATATGAAGCATGCAAAATTGAGGGTTCACAGTGTATAGCTAGGAGGCAAGATGAGAAAGGTGATGGATGTGATAACCCTTTTTGTTTGATGTGATATAGGACTTCCATAAAGATTATAAAGCATTCTTTTTGACAAAGATGAGTAAAAAATATATTACTATCCTTGTATTTAATTCTTAAGGCTTAATGCCTATTTATTTGATAAATCACCATGAGTATGAGATTGAATGTGAAGCATTAAACTAGATTCTTTCATTTGAATACTATAAATTTATTGTTATTCAACACAATACCTTTAATTGTCAAATGCTAATTCTTCATTAGCATGAGAACTATGTGAAACTAATAAGAATATAAGAACTATTTGATTATGAGAATGTGAACCATAAATCTACTTTAATATGAACTATATTATAATACCCAAGGTTTCCATAGCTCATTAGAATTATAATAATACCATAGAATATGAATTTTTATGAATATATTACCAATGATATAGTGATGGGATGAAAGGAACCCTTTTTGGTGCTAAGTGTATAATTGAGTATTTTTGTGAAGTGTGAATGTTCATATATATTTTATTGAATTAATTTGAGGCAATATGCCTTTGTTTGAGTTTATTATGATATAGGAAGGTAAGATTTAAAATGCCAAGTGAAAGGGAAGAGAAAAAGTTGTGAAAAATTTTTGAGTTCGGAAAATGTGTTCAGGTGGGCTTGTTAATGGGCTTTTGGACTTAAGG
Organism: Reutealis trisperma; assembly: GCA_947687605.1. Classification (NCBI taxonomy): domain Eukaryota; kingdom Viridiplantae; phylum Streptophyta; class Magnoliopsida; order Malpighiales; family Euphorbiaceae; genus Reutealis; species Reutealis trisperma. Next base: position 30,057 of record CANTUT010001034.1, read on the forward strand.
CTCAAGCCCATGGAATGGCTGGCCCACTAAGGCCCAAAAAAAATTGGTGGAGCTTGACTAAATTAAGGTTAGAATGAACTAACTAAGGGCTAGGGTGAGGTTAAGTTAGGTTAGTCATCATTTTGGGTGATAGCCACCTTTGTTGACTTTTGTCAACTTTAACACCTAAGTTAATACACTTTCTCATCACCATGTCCATATGCATTTTGGTGATTATTAAACTCATCATTATGGTGCTAAGTCACCATACACCTAAGGGCAATCTTAACCACTCCATCTTGATTAATCTTAGCCATCCATCTTAGGCAAAATGTGACCATTAATCTTGTAAGATTAAATCACCACCATTGATTTCAATTACATATAAAGTGAAAATATGTTAATTCTTTTCATTTGTAACCTAGCACCAAAATCACATTCTCACCAAAGACTAAAGCCTCTTAACTTGTTCTTCAATATAGAACCAAATTTAAAGCATTACAAGGTAAGATTTTATATTTAAGTGATTCTTTCCTTGTTCCTAGCCTAAGAGTGATGGATTGCTAGCAAGTATATGCTTTTCTTTTGATTTCTATGGTTTGATTTTGGTGGAGGGATTTAAGGAAGGACTAGTTTTGCATGTTAATTGATGGAATATGAGGATGGGAGTTAAAATTTAGGGTTTAATAAGTGAGAAATAATAAAGGAAGCATAAGAAAATCAATGGAAGTTGGATGGCCATGGGTGACCACACAGCTAGGATGCCAGCCGTGTGATAAGGAAAATTTAGAAATTCATCCAATAGCCTCCCACGAGTAGACGCACAGCTAGGATTTCACCTATGGGCAGTTATGTTCTTGGCCATATTGGAATAGTTTGCTCTAGTGTTTGTGACTTATTGCTAGATTATTTCATTTAATATTTTTATGAATTTCCTCGTTCGTGATCTTATAATAAGATCATTGAGAATGTAATTAGATGTTAATATTACTTGTGTTTCCTTGGCTATGTTATAGCGGATATTTAAAAGATATTTAATTGGTTTATGACATGTGTAAGTAAGGGGTAAATGATATGTGACACTGAGGAATGATATGTTCATATGAAATAGTTAGAATTTGGTTAGAAAGTTAAAGGAATAGAGTTTGATGTACCTTTATTTGGGTGTATTTGTAGAATTAAAAGGCAAGGATATTGCTCGGGATACCGAGGAGCCTCACTATAATTTGCACTAAGTTTATCGATATAGGAGCTAAGGAGTAAGAGGTGAGTACTTTATAATATAATACAATTTGTGCCTTAAATATGAGGAAAAATGTTAAATCATTTTCTAGTTGAAATGCATTGCAATTCTTTACCAAGCATCATCTGTCTTATTGTTTATTATGCCAAATTGAATAAAATATTCCTTTATGGCACTTGGCCAAATGAGCCTATATTGCTTTGATCTTATAATGTGATCAATGATGGGAACCTAATTTTTTTATTGATGTATTATCCATTGAATCATTTCATGGATACAAAGGTAAAATGTATAATGATACTATGATTAGTAAAAAACCCCTTTGATGTGGGACAATACATCAGACCTTGTGCACAATGATAATGGACCCGTGGATAGAGTAAAAATTATCCAAACCTTAGCTGGGAAGGGTTTAAGGTCTCCAATATGTATGACCTGATCAGTTGTACGTGTGACTAAGCATGTGAGAGTGAGCAAAGCGTATGCCACCACTCGATTGATTATGGGGGAAACAAACCATTTCAATAAAAGGAAATTTTCTGCTAAAGATATAATACCTATTATATATATATGGGTGTGAATCCTCAATTTTAGACGTTGATCATCCAACCGCAACTTTAGTACTTGCTGATTTTAACGTGCTAAATAAATTTTTTTTAGCCTTTAATTGCATTGCCACTTAACATCCAAATTTCCTAAATTCTATACCAACCAATCTCTAATAAAAAATAAAAATAAAAAAAAAAAAAAAGAACTACACGTTAGCTGCCATGTGGTAGCCTGTGCGGCACCTCAAGTTGTACTTGTGGCACGTCGCACTAGTTTAATGCAGCACCACACAGGCCTCGTGCAGCACCGCACCTGTCTGATGCATGTGGACCCCACCTACACAGAAAATAACCCTTTTACCCCTTTAAGTCTAATTTTCAGCTATTTTTAGCCCTACCCCTTATGGTCTTTTCACATTTTCATTACCTAAACTACCCTGACCTACTTTTCCTATAAATACCCCCCCTCTACTTATCATTTCTTCACACCTCTTGAATTAGTATTGATGGTTATCTACTAATTCTTCTCTTTTTCTCCCTCCAACCACTCTTTAATTAATTAATTAATTTTTTAATTAATTAATTACCTCACCCTAACCAAGTTAATTAATCTTTTTAATTAACTAAAATTCTCTTTTTTTAATCACTCAATTAATTAGTTAATTAATCTTTTTAATTAATCAATTAATCACTTTTTTTTAAAAATAAAATTAATCATTTTCTTAAATTCACCCTTTATCCAAATTAATTAATTAATCTTTTTAATTAATTAACCCATCCACCATTTTCATCATATTAATTAGTTAATTAATCCTTTTAATTAATTAATTAATCCTCCAAAATCAATCATTTTCTTAACCCACATTTCATCCAAATTAATTAATTAATCTTTTTAATTAATTAATTCATCCACCATTTTCATCATATTAATTAGCTAATTAATCATTTTAATTAATTAATTAATTTTCTAAACCATCCAATCACTCGGTCTAGATAAAACAGAATTTCAGTATGGTAAAACTCTCTGCCCACGAAATGCAAAGGTATTAGCCTTTTTCCCCTACTCTCAAAACACCTAAACCAAAATTAATCTGATCAACTCTTAAACCCCTTTACTTAATCGTAGAATGAACTACGTGGGTTTTGATCCCAATTCAATAGGGTACGTAGGTACGTTTGAAATCCAAATCCAAACCTCAAATCCAAATCTTAATCAATCCCCTTTCCCTTTTTTTAATTAATTTATGAATATTTTATTTTCACCATGCATTCATGTTATGTCAAATTCATGCATTTTCTTTACTATCATCTTATAAATGTCATTCATGAAATATAATTTTCAAGTCAAATTAAACTTAAGAGTCAAATTTAGATTATTTAAAACAAAAAACCTAGTCCCCGAACTCAATCTGGTTTGAAGGCTAGTGATTTTTATCCTTATGCAAATTAATTAATAAATTAATAAATTAGAGTCAATTTGGGTTTTTTCCTTAATATTTTCCCAACTAAATAAAATTAAGGTGGCGACTCCTAAAAATCATTTTCAAAATCAACCAATCCGAACCTGAGAATTCCATCGTGAGTCTAAACCGGAATTAGTATCCCGGTTTCCTCTAGCGGGCTGGGCCGATGTTCGAGCAAGGCCTCACAATGGAAAAATTGTTTCATAAGAAAAATTTCTGATCTATTTTACTTCATTGTTAAAAGGAATCACCATTTGACATACATCATTGATTAACCTTTATAATATTATTCTGTACTCATTGAGTTCTGTCTCATCTCATAGTAGTTGTTTATTTTCAGGACTAGCTGATAGGTCAGCAAGGTAAATTCCAAGCTCTATGTCTTCGCTTGGAAAACTCGCTTTTGAACTTCATTTCCCAGTATTTTAATCACAACTTGCCCATATATTACTTAAGTACTTGGACTGTGAAAATATAGTACCAAACCATAAATATACTAATAATAATTTAACTTATACCATTATTATAGACCTTAACAATCCATGAAGCTCTAGAATGAAATTTCCAAAATACAACATAATATGTACATCATAATACCAAAAGTAGCAATGCAATTTCCAAGCGAATTTAAAATGATAAATGTTTATCATATAGATACTTAATATGGTAATCGGTAATAAGCAATGATAATTTTGGTTTTGATCTTGGGATAAAGGTAACATGATATTTATCAGCACTTAATAAGTTATAAGCGAGTTTTACGGGTTTAGGTGACCCTACGTTTCCTTATGCCCTAGGACCATCATAGCTCAAAGATGGGTCGTAACATATATGACCCTTAATATTTCTTATTTATATGTTAATAACCCTAAATGGAATAGAAATCCCTGATTGATGTAGGTATTACATTAAACATTAAGCACAACGCAACCCAACATATTGGGTATAATCTCTAACCCCTATCTACGAAAGATAAATTGTCCTAGACATAAAACTCTATCAGTTTCATGTATTTATGCGAAAGAGTATGTTAATGAAAAATCTTAGCTCTTATTTATGTAGAAGAATATGCTAATGCTAATATAGTTCCTACTTTTAAATTAACAGGGGAATATACTGATAAAGTCTATTCCTAAACCTGTATGTGGATTATTTTTATTTCCATAAATTCATGTGTTATAAACTATTCATGAGACATACACACACCAATTCTCATATCATACTTGGTATTCGAACCTTATGAGCCATGTGAATCTATTTGAGGAGTTATAATACAAATCCATCCTAGTAAGCTTGCATTGAAATACAAATCTCACCAGTTGTCAATAATTTTAATATTAATTATATAAATTAATATATAAAAAAGTTTAAAAAATTTAAATTATTTTTCAATGCAAATCATTTAGAAAATAATTATTGTGCTGGTTCACCAACAAGTGTATATGTTAAACTGAACTATCTATATTTATTATATATAAAAATTCTGATACATAAATTTTTTTGATATATGTGTTTATTTTTGACATATAAACATGACGTTAATGTGTAATTTTATGGTTTTTTTGCATTATTATTTTTTACTTTGATTAATTTCTATTTTTGGGTTTTTTTGATTGGTATAGAACATATTCTTTTTCTCTCTTCCATTAGATTAAGATCACAACTAAATTAAGATCAGGATCATAATTCTACTGAGCCCAATCCGTACTAATCTTCACATAACATCACCACAATCCTAATAAGATATAATACAAAATCAAGGAATCCACTAAAGTAATTATATGGAATTCATAATTATTTGTTGATCTAAATTTTTTTATGTGTTAATTTCATTATTGTCAATTTCATTTTAAATATTAATAAATATTAATAAATAAAACAATAGAAAACAGTCCGCTGTATACCCTAAATCGATGGAAAAGTTAGGTTGCATTTAGTTGACACCTAGGGACTAGACATGACAGCACTAAAAAAAAATAAGCTAGTGTTTGACAAGTTTTTAGTATTATAAAGATTGAATAAAAACTGAATTTTGTCCAGTCCCATCACTCAATTTGAATCCTTCATATAGAGGGAGGACAAGCTTATTCCTCATTAGAAATTGAAATTTGACACTCTATTTCCAAAACTATCCTTACATAAATACAAACTTATTTTTTTAGTTTTATTTTATTTTTAATATTTTTTATGAACTTTTTTTTATTATAGTTATGTAGAATGAATAATTTCTTTTCTTCTAAATAACTTTTTGTAATGCTCAGCTACTAAATATAAAACGAAAATATTTTTTAATGGGTTTGCAAAATTCATTTTTCTAAAATGTCTTAAACCAAATAATATATTTAAATATGTATATTTCATTTTTAATTTTTTATTTAATGAGTATTAATCAATTTTTTATTTTTATATTTTATTTTTAATTTCTTATAATTATTTATATTTTATTTAAAAATATTATGTTTGATAATAAATATTTAATATTTTTATAATTTAATGTCATTATTCATTAAATAGTATATATAAATATTTAATACATTAAAATATTTTATTTTTAGTATTTTTAAATATTTATTAGACTATTTTTTATTAAAAATTTAAATATTTAGTTTGTAAGGATATTATAATCATCTTTATAACATGTTCAATCCTAATTTGAATTGTTTCAAATACTATATATAATAAAATTTTATTTTATTTTTATATTGTGATATTCTAACCACATAAATGATATAACATATTGGCTCAGATATTTGGCGTGCACTCGAATGTCACTTTAACGATGCATTAAAAGAGTAACCTACAACTCCCGGTTACCCATTACGCCAAGCAAACCTCAGCCTCCTTATCATCTTCCTTCCTCTTGTCTTTTTGCTCACAGAGACAGAGAGAGAATCTAGTTCATTGTTTGTGTTCTGTGTGTATACATAGAAGTTTTTTTTATTTTTTATTTTTTTATTTGCGAGAGAAAGAGAGAGAGAATCAGTGATCTATCATTGGACACGCAAAACTGAGATTTGAATATAATACCCTTTTGTTCCCAAAGAGTTTTTCTGTGTCTGGAAACAAGAAATGGTGGGTATTTTCTCAAGATTTTCTGTTGGCAGAGTTGGCCATAGACGAACCCAAAGTGCTCTTGTAAGAATCTTTCTTCTTCTTCTTCTTCTTCTTCTTGGCTATTTCAAGAAATTTAATCCTTTGTAAGCTTTATGTTTAGTAGTTCTGAATTTTTCTGGGAGTAATTCTTTGCATGCGTTGACCTTTGTCAAGCTATATTTGATTTAGTGATTTTTCTGTAGCTTTAACCTTTACCAATTCCAATTGGGTATTCTAAAATTTATTTGGTTTCTACTAAACCGATTTTTATTCTGTCTAGTGGATGTTACTTTGTCTGGATTGCTTGATGTTGGACTATTTGTCATTGAATTTTAATCACTTCATCTAAATATTTATGGCTTATTGGTCTGATTTGTTTGACTCCCACTAATTTCCCATTGTTGTAGACTTTTAGTCCTTGAAATCTTGGCATCTGGATGTTCATAGGCTGGCTCTCTTTTTCTTTTTCCTTTTTTATTTTTAATAACAATACCCGCCCTCCAAAATAATAATAATCATAATTTTAGGGTTTATTGCCCTAATTGTCTTCATCCAAATTAGTTAGGCTAAATCTGCAATTTCAATATTTGCAGCCATTGCCATTTTCTAATGCATTTGATGTTGTATTTGCATTTATTCCCAGTAATTGTTTATTATTACAATTGGTTGCTTAATGCATGACTTTTTACATGGTGCAGGATGAGAGGGAAGTATTGCCCCCAATTGCAGAAGTGAACAGGGCAGCCACCGCTGCTGCTCCTCATGGGATTGAAGTAGCAGTAGAGTTTAAGCCTGTTGAGCATCCGATTGAGCCTCTCAACAGCGATCAACCAATTCAGTGCCCATTGCCTGAACATTCAATTCTTAATGTAAGAATTTTTATTATTTTGTTGTTGATGAATTTTTTGTTGTATGTACTAATTAGTGTTTTCTTCTTTTGTTATTATAATATCTTTCTGTGATTTTGAAGTGATTCCTTTTCTTTTTTTTTTCAGCCCTCCCCTTTTTCACCCTGTTTTTTCTTACCATAATATGTTGAGGAGGATTTTATCATTGATTGATGGTTGGTCATATTGCATTTACCCAATCAAATATGTTTTCCCGGTGTGATTCATTAATAACATTTTTTTAGTTTTTAAAATTTTGGTGAGTTTATGGTACGAGGTAAGTATTGACTGGCACTCTGATTTTAATGATTCATTGCCTAACACTATGTTTACTTGGGTGGAGAGGAAAAGTTCATAATTATTTTTGTAACTGATTATGTTTTATACACATTTATATTATCATGATGCTGAATGGGATTATCTTGTCATAAGTGCATTGCAAATTGCATAAATTCTTCTATGGGAAATGTTCAGAAAACTACCCTATGGGTTAGTACCATGAGGTTTAATTTACTGTCCTACATATATAATGCCTATACGTCAAAAAATGATAATTAGATGGGCATTAATCATACAATAGCTATGTTGAAGGTTCCGTGACATCACGTGAATGCCAAATCAACAATTTCTCTTACTAAAAGTTAAAATTTTATTGTGGAGAAAAAAATAAAACATACAAAAAATGGTATTCTTTTCCTCTAAGCATATTACATATATATTATTAATGAAGTATTGGGTTCCTTAAACTTCATTATTGTATTCTCTAGGGATACTATTTAGACATAATTTTAATCATATTAGTAAATATAGTATTGAAGTGCCAATAAATTAAATTTTATGATACTGAAATACAAGATTTATATACCTTAAGTGCCAAAGTGCTAAACTATAAGTATAACCTTTTCCCAAGAATATGGATAAAACTATAAGGTATTTCCCTAAACTTTTCCCAAGAATATTGGGTCTTTTGTCCCTGTTGGCATTGATGTTGTTATGCTTGTTAGCTTTCATGCTACTATGAAGTGTTGACCCATATATAATACCCTTATGATAAATGGATATTATCCTTCAGAAAATGAATAATTCCATTGGGGTTTTCTATTTAGCATTTATCTGCCCAACTGCTAGCAAATGTAGTTATATCTTGTCCCCGTTTAAGATGAAATTGGTTACAAAAGGCATGCTCAAGTTGGTTCTAGTACTCAAACACTTGTTTGTTGATGAGAATGTTAGTTGGGGAATCCATCTTCTTATGAAGTAGAGTAATTTTGTAGTTTCCAACTTTGCTAGAGAAGCTTTCCGGATATGTATCCTGTCTTTATGGGTTAGGATAACATATTCCCTTTTTTTTTTTTTTTTAAATCCAAATTCTTCAAGGATTAGGACTAGTTTTGTGAGTCCAATGTTAGTTTAATTTGAAAATAAATTCTAACAACTGTAATGTGCTATTATTTAGTTCTTAACAAAAATAAATAAATAAAAAATAAAAAAATAAAAAAAAAATTTCTAGCAATGATTGCTTGGATCATGTGATATAATTCAATACTTGATGTGATGCCCATGGAACCTTGGATTTAATGCCTAAGGGAGTTTAGATGTAAAGCCTAAATCTTTGATTTGCAATTCATGGATGCAATGTTCATAAACAAAAGTTCTATCAAATAGCCCCTATAATTTGCTTTCCTTCTGCTATTTTTCTTCCTAGTTATTCTTGGTTAGCATTTTGAACCTAAGTTTCTGCTTTTTTCTATCTTTCCAATAGCCCACTATTGAGTTAATAATCAACCCTGTGAGTTGTCCTATGTAATTCAGCTACATGAAAGAGCTTAGACATCAAGCAATATGGATTAGGGGTTTCAAAAGTAGAATAGTAGGTGGGGATGTTAGTGTACTTTAGAGGCTACTCTAATTAAAACGTAGTTAGCTGAATGGAAGCGTTTGTGACTATGGTGGGATGGTGAAATTATTTGGATTAGCTTGTCTTGTTTTTCTATCCTTTCTATATGCCGACTTATAGCATGGAGGAAACCAAACCATACATGGAGGAGTTAGGGGTAAGAAACTTAAATATCTTTAACAAGGTTTTGTCTGAAAAATGAATATTGTTGTGGAGATTGGTAGAGGGTGATAGAGACAAATTATGGATGGAGAGTAATTATACTTGTAATAAGTAATTCTTATTGTTTTATTTCATTAAAGGCTATATTCAAGATCGTTGGAATGATTAAGTTGGGCATTTCTTTTAGGTTGGTGATGTATGAATGTTTTATTTTGGCACTATTAGAGGTGTGGAAGGAATATTGAAAATTATGTTTTTAAATTTATTTCCTGCTGTTGTGAGTGATATTCCTAGATCAGTTTTGAGTATTTATATTTGGTTTGATCATGGATTGATTGACAAAAGCATATCATATGACATATCCCAGGTTTGGGAAGGAACAAACCCAATTAACAAGGGTGGAAATAATGTAGCCAACAAGAAGCTCCAAAATAAGCAATTTTTAGGACTTGACAAATTTAGAATTATTAGCTTAGATCTTATCTATGCTTATTTGGGACGTGATAGAGTATTTTCAAGTCCTTTAAGAGTTATGACAATGATGCTTGTTGAAATAAGATCGTTCTTGTGATTTTATTTTGCAACTAGAGGATTTAAGGGGTGTTTTGATAATTTTATTATGAAATGGGCTGGTTGTGACCTCTATGGTTTTGATTCTTTTACTTCTGTAAGGTGATTAGTTATTGTTAAGAGTTGTCTAGTATTCAAAATGAGGGAGCACGAGCTGAGACTGTTTGGATTTTGTTTTAATTTTTGGTGGAAAATATATTTATTAAAATTTATGAAGTACCTAAATATTAGGCCCAATCCCTTTCATAGGGCCAGGCTGATTGCTCACATTGGCTATTCGTTAGCTGCTACAATGGCAGTTACCCTTTCTTACAGCAGGGTGGAGCCCTGCCCACTTATTTAATATTCTTGGTTTTGTATTTAGATTCCCAAGTCCTGAAATGGATAGGAGCTAGTCCTTATACGTTTATGTATACATTTGTATGTGCATAGGTATAGGCATATGGAAACCCGATAAAATTAGAAAGAATTTCATGCATTTATAGTTCCTTGGGTTGTGTAATGCAATTCAACACTAACTGTAATGTTTATGGAATTTTGTGGTGTTTAGACATTTGAAGTGTGAAACTTGCAATCTATCACTTTTCTTCAACTTCAAAAGTAAAATTTTGGCATAATTTATGTGTGAAATCCCTTCTATCAAATCCTAATTAATAACATAAATTTCTTCAAAACATTCCTCAATACTAGACCTGCCCTAATACTAATACTAAACCTGCCCTATAACAGTCAGTGATACAGACAGGAATTTTAGTCAGTGGGGCATAAATTTTTATTATATAATCACTAAAATATTTAAGCTGTATTATATTATCACTAATATATTTTAAGAGTTAATTTAAGAAACAAAACCCTTGAGGTTTACCATAATTTACATTTCGTTACTTGTCTTTAAAATTGTAAGATTTTAATTACTCAACACTTTAGTTTTAGTTATAAAATTATGTATTTTTCCCCCTTATACCTTAGTTCATGATATTTTTAAATTAGATTACACTTTAGTATTCAAAATTTTAAAATTTAGTTATATTTTAATTCATGAATTATCATATCACAATATATATAGCCTCAGAATCTTGTACTTTTTCATTGATGATTTTATATGGGCTAAAATTTTTAATTTTGAAAAGTAGATTAAAATCTGAGATTTTTTTAATAATTAGCCTAATATCTAATGATGTTACAATAATAAAAATATATTTATTTACAATGCATTTGTATGGGAATTAAATGGAGAAGGCAGATTAAAATGGTTTGAACATGTGATACGAAGGCCTAGGGATGCCTCGTTTAGGAAGGTCGAGTACATTGTGGCATAAATATTAAAGGCACAAAAGGGTCCTGGAGCCTAGGTGCAAGGCGCAAGTGCTCTCCTAATAGACATAATGTGAAAAAATAAAAAGAAAATTGCTACTAACAAGCTTACATAATAATATGACTATTACTTTATTAGAGCATCCCCAATGCACTTTTTATATATGTCAAACTTTTTATTATAAAGAGTTGTCTCAAAAAGTAAAGTTCTAATGGACTCTTTATCTTTAAAAAATAAAGAAGAGAGTTGGTTTGGCTCTCCACATGTAGAAGTCAAATCTAGATAGCCAGATATCACTTTCTATTATAATTTTAATTAATGCAATATAAATTTTCATGCATTTTATTTAATATAATTTTAATACTATTTTTCCATTGGACAAACTGAAAGAATGAAAAATTAAAATAATTAATGCTTATGGAATAAAGTAAAATAAACAGCAAAATATAAAGAGTCTATTGGATTCAGATAAAATTTTTTTCTCTTTATCAATTAAATGCTCTCTATCAAACAAAATATAATTTTTAAAATTTTTTACTCTTTACTATTGGGATGCTCTTAGTACTGAAAACGCATAACTTATGACCAAAACGAATACGCATATAAAACTTAGCGATAAACAAAACACATAAGGTTCCTACTTTCTAATCCTACAAATACTAAAAAACATCCATTCTTAAGATACTTATCAATTATTAAAGCACAATTAATCATCATCAAGTTCAATATTATTTTCATCTTCATCATCATCATCGTCAAATTTAAGTTGATTATTTCCAATTTCCTAGTTGGATGGAAGAAAGAGTTAAGAGATGATCAACTTCTTGTCTTCTTCTAATCTTCTTTCCATATATATATATATTTTTTGTGAGAGCAACGTTCTTTCTTTTCTGTTCTTTGTCATAGAGGCAAGAAGTTGCCCTAATTCTTTTTTTTTTAATCTTCTTTTATTTCTTTTATTTATTTTTTTTTAATTGAAATAATTCGGTGTTGGCAAATCTGTCATAAGTTATTTTAAGGTTTAAATGAAAGGCTCATATTATTCAGCCCTTTTGTTTTGGAAAAAAAATACAAAATACACATAAAAAGAGACTTTTGTAAGGCTTGCCTCACCTATAGCCTAAGGCACACCAAGTTGCACGCCTGCCTTTGGCATTTTAAGGCCCTAGGGAATGCACCTTGCGCCTTCGGGGTGCGCCTTTAACAACAATGCATTGTGGTAGAGGAGAGTAAGAAAAAGAAGGGGTAGACCTAAACTAACTTGGAGGAGAGGAGTACAATATGATTTAGAGGCACTACAACTATCAGAAGACGTAGCCCAAAATCATCAAGTGAAAACAAAGAATTTATATAACCGATCCCAATTAATTTTGGGATTAAGGTTGAGTTGAATTGGGTTGAATTATATGGGAATCCTCCATTGAGGATACACAAATAATTTAAGTGAGTTAGTGCAACACAATTTTAAGTGCGTAAAAATTTTGAGAATTTTAAAAATTTAGTGGGATCACTTGACCCCGCTCAACATACTATTGATCCACCCTTAGAAGTAGTTATATCTTGTGTTACTTGCTTTCTAGTTTCTTTATAAATCCTGGCTGTACATTCAAGTTCTTACCCTTCCTAGCTTTCTATCATCAGGCATTGCCCTTATGTCATGTGGAATAGAGAGGAAAATGTCATACATTTGAGGGGGTAGAGCACATGACAGCGGATTGAAGATTAAGTTTTCTCTTTACTTCTTTGAATTCTCTAGTTTTGTTCTTTTGATTTTGTTTAGAAGGCTTATGCACCTAATTTCTTTCTTTCCTCTCTCTACTTTCTCCTTAAAATCTCTGTACTACAGTATAGAGGTACTGTTCACAGCCAATCCAAACCTTAATTTTTTTTTTTGTCTATTCGAATTTACTGTTAGAACTTATTTTTCTAGTATTATCCATATATTTCATTTTTCAATTAATTTTACCAATAGCCACTAACCTTATCACTGAGTTTCAGCATGGTAACTAAATTTTAATCTGAAATACTAATAACATTCAACTTTGATATTGTTTCAATAAGGTTGCTACTGCTAAATTTTGTGATAAGGTGCAAATATATCTTTACTGTTTGGCAAAAATAGCATATCGATACTTTATATTTTTTGAGGCGTGGATATACCTATAATGTTACAAAAACGGGCCAATGCATATCTTCTGTCTGTTAAATCCATTATCTCTCTTTCTCTCTCCACGTGGCTCTTTACACTTTTTTTTGTATCTCCTTTATCTTGGCCTTTTTTAAATTATTTTACTCGTAAAAACATTTGTGTGTGTTTATATGTAATTGACTTTTTCTATTTATTATTAATTTATAAGTTTGTATAATGATAATTGTAATTATTAATAAAATTTAATTATATTATTAGAATATAGGATAAAATTTTAAAAATAATTAATTATGATATTGAATAAGTACACTCTAAATTTTTTCTTAAAAAATATATAATAACGTGAAAAAAAAAATTATCATATGACTAATTTTTTATCAAAAGAATTATTAGAAATATGGTAAAAAATTTTCTAAACAATTTTTGAAAATCAGTGTTTATTTTATATATATATATATATATATATATATAATGAAAATAAAAAATAATATTAAAATATGAAATATTAAAAAATAATAAATTATTAAAAATAAATATATAAATGGAAATAAAATACTTATAAATTAAATAGAATATTCCAGAATAATAATAATAATAATAATAATAATAATAATAATAATAAACATCGATTTTAAAGTTTACAATTTTTCTTACCATGTTTCAAATAATTCTTTTTATAAAAACTAGTCATGTGATTAATTTATTTTCACGTGATTATATTTATTTTTATGTGATTAAAAAAGTTTTAGAGTGTACTTATTTAATGTCATAATTAATTATTTTTAAAAATTTTATCATATATTCTAATAATATAATTTAATTTTATTAATAATTGCAATTATTATTATATAAACTTGTAAATAAAACATAAATGAAAAAAGTCAAATATTATATATATATATATACACACTTACAGACAAATGTTTTGTGGATAAATGTAAAATATAAGTTAAAAAAAAAAAAAAAGCAAAGGCAAAGATAAAAGAATGACAGAAAAAATTAAAAAAAAGGAAAAGTGTAGAGAGAGAGAGAGAGTTAACGGACTTAACAGAGAGAAGGGGCTCATTGACTCGTTTTTGTAACGTCGGGGGTATACTGTGCCTCAAAAATATAAAGTATCGATGCTCTATTTTCACAAAACACTGAGGGTATATTTGTTCTTTACTCCCTAAATTTTTATAGAGATTTAACCAAATTTGATGTATTGACTAAGCAAGAAAGTCCTGTAGTTTATTTTTAATTGTACGACTGGTTTAGAAATTTTTAGTTGGTTATCATGTAATTCTACCAAGATTCAGCAATTATGATCTTATTGAAAAATCAAAGATAAGTGATTTTATTGATATGGATTAAAGTTCAATGACATTGGTGAAACTAAGCCTTTCAAATTTTCTTATTTTTTCTTGCGCGTCAACTTTCTGCTGTATCAATTTAGTATGACAGCCAAACCTATATCTTTCCCCTCTTGCTTCAAAATTCTTCTGCATCAACCTCAGTTGCAATGATGATGAAATCTGAGTTATAGGGTTGTCATTTAGTTGTAGATTGAAGAAACTTTTTTCCCCCCTGTTGAGACCATAAGATGCCAATAATAATGTTATAATGTGGAGAAAGTGCAAATGAGTGAGAATATTTTGGGGTATGAAAGCAGCAGTAGAAATGTAGCTGCTGTTATTGTTGAGGAATATATGGAACCAGCAATTTTAAGAGAAAGCCTTCTGGTTCCCTTTCAACAGCTCCATGGGTAGAGGTAGAGGTACAAGTACAGCAAGTTGATAGTGATGAAAAATAAAATATACTAAAAGTTATGTTAAAGAGCAAAGTGGCGAATCAACTGTTTTAGATGTTAAACATCTAACAGTTTCAACTAAATATCAATTTCATCATTCCACACAAATTCAATGGTTCAAATGAGGAAAACCATGATATTATGTGTCTATGCCATCATTATTTTTGCCTAATGAGCAAACAAGTCAATGTCAAATCAAAATTCTAATGTGCAGATTAGTGTGCAAGTTTGGGCTGGAAACTTGTTGCTACTTGGATACTTCAAAATTCAGTGTTGATTTTTTCCAATTGGGAAGAATGATGCAGTACATAAAAAAGAAATTTTAGTAATGATTTTGATTTAATTTCTAATTAGTAAATTCTGGTTATTTTGGTAAACTTTTCTCATGCAACTTCATATTTGGAAAAGTCTTATTTAGACATTGTTTGCTTCTTAGTCAGTATTGGTTTAGATTTATCTTGAATTTGGAGATCAATGCTCATAATAAGACAGGGAATGACCTTCCAGTGTATTAATCTATGTATAAATGATCTTTGGGATTTTTAGCGTATGTTATTTGTGCTCGGAATATGATGATCAGATTTTGGAAAATGGTTTTAATAAATTTTAAACCAAAAAGATATAGATAAAGCATCATTTTTTGCAGCTTAACCTTCCATGTCAGTTGTTACTACCATGAAATTCCTAGTAGTGATAGGAATCACTCAATATGTTAGTTTTGGCTCAAGTGCTGAATGATTGCTGCAACTTGTTTTGAATCTGGCCTCAGGGTTCATCTTATATTTGAATCTGGCTGTGAAAAAGTGAGATTATTCCAATTTAATTAATATCAGTATCAGCAGGGTTATTGCTGCCACATTCTTTTCAGCTCCATCATACCTTCTTTAGCAGCTATTGTCCTTGTTACCAAAAAATCCATTTTACTTGGCAGCCTGCAACCATTGCTATAAATCACCATTCCACAAATTTTGCCATGAGTGGTGGTCAAAACTGTTAAACTTCTTTAAAACAACATATTTTCCTTGAGACAGAATGTTTGCCTGTTATGATCTGATGCCTTACTCAGGACTCAGAAGCTTAGTTTTCTTAAGGCAGAGAAAAAAAAGGTTCATAATGCTGGATATCTGGGAACATGCTGTTTGCTTCCAGAATAAATGATTAGAACTTATACAAGCTAGTTAAACTTCTCTGATAGGCTTTTTCTTTATCTTTTGTCATTGACTTCTCATTGCGTTTGTTTTCCAGTTATGGTTTTAGGAAGATGCAACTTAAATATTTTAAATGGAGCCCATTACTACAAAGGAAGAAATGCAAATCCTACCTATGGTCAAATTAGCATTCAAATTTGAATTCTTAGTTTGCTTGCATGCAGAAATTTTAAATAAAAAAAATTTATGTTGTCTAATCGACAGCATTTTGGAGGAGCATGGTATCATCTTGATTCAGAACAGCCTCTGAAATTCTGAGATTGAGAGTGTCTTGCTAGGAAGATTGGGTGATGAAATGCTAGGATGGAAAAAAATTAACCTTGAGAGCTTGTCTTGGTAAGAAGGTTGGGTAAGCTAAGATAGAGATTTCAACTGAGGATGCGAATAAAAAGGAAATAATGTAGAAGCTACTAGCTACCTAGCAACCTGACTAATTTGGGTTTATTTGGCATTGTTGTTTGAAATGCTGTTAAAAGAAAGAATTATATTGAAAATGTTGATTAGAAGTCATTGAAGTTAAGTTTACATGTTCTGATCATTAAAAAAAAAAAAACTTATAAAATAGCTAAACAACACTCTGAAATTGCCCTTTTTCTTCAGCATTTAAAATGATGCTTGTTCAAATAAGCAGTTGCAATCTCGATGTCCAACATACCTGGAATCTGTCTTTACCACAATGTTGCATAATGGTTGTATTCTTTCAATCTAAGAAAATAGTAATTTACTGAATCTAGGAAACATGCTGTATCAGTTGATACTTAAACGATAGAAATTGTAGGAACAATTTATTATGCCAAGCTGCTAACAGTATGTATACGTTCATCTCTAAGTTTTTTTCATTCAAAGTAACATGCTTGTTGTTTACTAAATCTAGAAAACTGCACACCAAATTAAATATTTGCTGATAATCTGATGCAAATCCTAGAACAAATGATTTATAATACTACGTGTGTTTTTGTTGACATGTTCTTTTAAATACACTTCTGGAAACATCTATCCTTTCTGCACAATATTTTTTGGTATCTTGGGTTCCTGGGAGGACATGATTTTCTTGGATTTTCACACTTTCCGTTAAGAAAATTCTAGAGGATATTTCAAGGGATCTAATTGGTTCATAAAAATAATTTCAGTGACTCAGCAAAAAGGAAATGCTACAATCAGGAGTTAATTTCCAAGAAGAATATGGGAGTTTGAGAACTGGAGTGAATTCTATGTGCACCTTTGTGTCTCTGGGTTTATTTGTTTATGGATGAATTTTTTATTATATAGTAGACTTCCACTGTTTTTTTTGCACATATGTAATTCTTTGGGGTGACCATTGCTGTGTTCGAGAGATTTTAATGTCATGTTTCTCAAACATCAGGATGGAAGAATATGGAAAGAGAGGGTATCCGCAACTGTGCGGAGGAGAGCTGACTTGCCTATCATGAAAGAAGGTGGGGCCCTTGAATCTGAATCTGCTGGGACAAGGCCACGGCCAATCCAATCCAATAGACTGATTTTACCATCCATCAGTGCTCCTGAACATAATTTACTAAAACTACTTGAAGAATGTAATGCATCTGGGATCTAAAACTCAACTTCAGTTTCTGATTTGAGTGTTGCTTTACGTAAATTCCATACATAATTTCCTGTTCTTCATACTACTTACATTCTATCCCCTGGATTATCAATCTTTCAGATATGTTTACTTGAATACACGCATTCGTTTTTCCCTTCTTGATGTAAATTTAACAGTTAGCTTGGAAATGAAGTATATACTTTGGCATGCTGACCTCTATCAATATTTGATTGACAGTTATGGAACACTTGTTCATTCTGCTAGAAAACTTGAAACCGAGTTTTTACCTAGTTCAGCTATGATTATTGGTTTGATCACACTGTCTGAATGTTGGTTAGCAGGCTGGTTGGCCCTGTTTAGGTTTGGATTGGAATTGAAAATAAATAATTATGAGAAGAAACTGAGATAAAAAAAAAAAAAAAATTCATTCTTTTTGCTCTCTGATGTAGGCTACCATAATTTCACTCCTGGAATGTTTTATGTTGACTCCTTTCTTGTCCATGGTGATGGTGGGGACCTTAACTCATACTAATTGGCTAGTGAGCTGAAAATATTGCAAAACCTGTTTTAGTTATTCTTCTTTACTGGAGATGGATAACAGCATAGCGGCCGAAGAGTGGATGAACTGTTGCTAGTTTTGTTTTGGATTTTATAGCAATTACAGCAGTCACTGATATTAGTTAAAAAAAAGGGCAGTGCTGCAATTTCCATGTTAACATATAGGATGACTGAGTTTCTAATCCTATAAAATTTTAATCTTTTTTGTGGTATTGAGCATAATTATATTATCTCTGGTGACATTTTCTGGATTTATTCCAGCCTTTGGAATTGTTTATAGACCCCTTGTGTCTCTAGTAGATACAAAGCATGTTTGGTTTATAGAATAGTTAAGAAATAGAATAGCTATTCCATGTGATATAATTATTTTAAATTTTGGTTCAAATTTTAGACAATGAATACTAATTTCATTGAATAACAATTTCACAGTTTTTATAAAATATATATTCCATAAAAAATTAAAAAATGGATATTTTTTAGACTATAGAATATGGTATTTTCATTTTTACCTAAATTCACCACTATTGTTTTTTTTTATTATTATTTTCAGATTTTCATTTTTAATTTTAATTTTTAAATTTTAAGTCAAATAAAAATTTTATTTATGTATATTTAAATTATTTTTTGAATAAAATTTAGTAAATTATATTTAATTTTAATATTAATAGTGAAATTAATTTATAATAATATTATAGTCATTTATATGAATAGAATAGTTATTTTATACTCTGAATCAAATTATAAAATTGGAATAATTAATCTATTCTTACAATATTCTATTTCTCAATAATAATTATTTTATTTTTTATATAATCTATTCCGTGAATCAAATATAGTCTAACACTTAACAAGGCAATTTGTGAATGGAAGGATATTTATTATATTAAGTTCATGTTTGACAAGTTTGTTATTAAGCATTAATTGTGCAATGTAATATAGTAAAATAAATGTTAAGTTCATTATTTCATTAGATTTTTATTTTTATTTGTTTATATTTTCATATGTTCACTTCCAATCAAATATGCACCAAATATCCAAAAATTCTTCTATTGAGGGCAAGTTTGGTATTGTCATTACAAAGAGTTAATTTTAGATTAAAAAAGAATAATGATAATGAAGAATTTTCTTGGGCCGAATAATAATTTCTTCTTTTTTGCTTTTTTCATGGATCTAAAATTGATTTTAGACTATCAATTTTTCTAATTATTGAAAATATTAAATATGGTATGCCTTTCTTTTCTTTTTTTTTTTTTGTTCAATTGAATTGTTATGAATTTTTTCATTATTTAATTCAGCTTTATTAATAATCATCATGATGTTTGTTTTCTTAATTTATATTTTGTTTCTTACTTTTGTTTTCACATTAGAACTTATTTTAGTAGGGTTAATTTTTTTGTCAACTACTATAAAGGTATGATTTTGCCAATGTTTTGAGACTGAACTGGACAATGAATCAACATTTTTATTGGTATAGAGTTCCGTTCGATGGTCTGATTGATTTTTTTTTTTTAAACTTTTTCTTTTATTTTTAATTTTTTTTTATATCAAAACGACATCATTTTGTCATATTCAATTTTTAGACTTTTGAATTAGACTAATGGCTGATTTTGAATTTAACTGGTCCGACCGACCATTTTTGTCTAATTTTAATAACACTAGATTTTGCTTTGCTTGTGCGTTAATAGTAACATTGATGTGGTTCAAGTTTTATGTGTTTGAAGGGCTCTCTCTTTTCTTTTTTTTTTTTTTTCCTTATAAGCAAATTATAATTTAGAAACAAATTAATTTATTTTATCAACTGTTTTTCTCAACTTCGATTTCTTTTTTTTTTTTCGTTTATTTTTAATTTATTTTAATCATTTATAAGAGTGTAAGTAATTATTTATGCTGTTTCTCGTTTCGTTTGCATAAAAAGTGCCCATAATCGGAATGGGAATGGAAAATGTCCACTCGTAATGTTTGGTTGATTAAAAAAAAAAAAAAAAAAAAAAAGCACCTGGAATGAGAATCAAATTCCCCAAGGAATGAGAATCACCCATTCCCTATCCACCCCCATGAATCAATCTCCCATTCTAATCAGCAATAAAAAAAAAATAAATAAATAAATAAAAGAGATAGAGAGAGAGAAAACGCTCACTCTGTTTCTTTCACGCAGTAATCTCACACTCATAAAATCTGCTTCCTTCTAATCATCTCACAATTACCGATTGTGATCATCTTCAGGGGCTAATACGGTACCATCTTTATATATATATATATATATATATATATATATATTAACTGATTATCATTTTCAGTGCTGTGTTTATGAAATTTTAGGAATTGATTTTTTGCTCAATTTTTTTTTTCAACAGATCCATCCATTTATCACCATAAACAGCAATATCATTTGAAATTCCATTTTCTGTCAACAAGTTTAAGAATTCGATATATTGTGATTTTCTAATTTAATGTAATATATATGATTTCCTTCATAAGTTTAATGAGATTGATAAATCAGAAGCATGTTTGTTGCTTTTTTAATTTTCATTTCAAATCCCATTGTCTTGGGTCAGAAATTACGATTTACATAGAAGAAAAATAAGAAAATATTGATATGAGCACACAGATATTTTTCCTACTCTTTTTTCTTCTTACGCGTGATGTGCATGTATTAGTCATTAAGCATCGACGTTACCAGACATATCCACTTTTTCTTAGTTTTATATTTCATGCACTGATGTACTCTTATATTCCTTTAATTAATAATTGTAATATTCTAGATTCATATAATTCATAATCAGTGGCCACGATTGTTGCGAAAATTGACACCGAATTAGAGCAAAACTGCAACTAATAAATTAAGAAGATTATTTTAACACACAGATTTTACATGAAAAACTCTCAAACAAATTAGAGTAAAAACCACGGACAATGATAGAAGAATTTCACTATGAGAAATAATATGAATTACAACCCTCTCTCTAAATCACAAGGAGATAACAATAATAATCTCTCTTGAAAATAGAAGAAATACATATTAAATATTTTTATTTAACTCTCTATATTTTTGTCACGCTAAAAACTCTCTCAATTTGAGATTTTTGGGATGATAAATGAGGGGGAGAGGGAGCCTTTAACCAAATGGAACACAGCTTGCAAAATGCAAGCTGTGTTTCATTTGTCAAATATGGAGGCACAAATTCGATGCCTCCATATTTGAATTATGACTTCAACAATCTCCCACTTGAAGATTTGATTGAGGATCAATAAATCTTCACACTATTCTTTCTTCCTTGCCATTCCTTGTTGCTCATGTCTTTGCTAGGCCGCCAGAAGATCGACACCAAACAAACTTGTCAATATTGACTGCCTTTGTCATAAAATCTACCAGGTTCTCTTTCGTATGAATTTTCTGCATATCCACTGTTCCTTCTTCCACTTTCTCACGAACAAAGTGGTATTGAACTCGAATGTGTTTTGTCTTTGAATGAAAAGCTGGATTCCTTGCAAGATGCAAGGCACTCTAATTGTCACAAAACAAAGAAATATTTTCTTGTTTGTGCCCGAGTTCATCCATTATCATTTTCAACCAGATTGCTTCTTTACTGGCTTGTGTAGCTGTTATATACTCTGCTTTTGTTGTTGATGTAGCCACAACTGACTGTAATTTTGAAACCCAGCTTACTGCTCCTCCAGCATGAATAAACACATAACCTGTGGTGGATTTGCTTTTATCCAAATCACCTGCATAATTTGAGTCAACATACCCTCTGACAGTAAAGTCTAATCCTCCATAACACAATGCAACATCTGAGGTCTCCTTAATGTATCTCAGGACCCTTTTCATAGCATTTCAATGCTCTCTACCAGGATTCGCCATGTATCTACTAACCACTCCCACTGCATGTGCAATGTCTGGTCTTGTACAAATCATAGCAAACATTAAACTTCCCACTGCTGATGCAAATGGTACTGAAGACATCTCCATCCTCTCTGCTTCAGTGCTAGGACTCATCTTAGAGGATAACTTGAAATTAACAGGAAGTGGGGTAGAAATTGGCTTACAATTTTGCATGTTAAAGCGTCGCAAGATCTTCTTCAAATAATTCTTTTGAGAAAGCCAAATCTTCCTATTATTTCTGTCTCGGTGAATTTGCATCCCTAGAATCTCGTTTGCCGATCCCAAGTCCTTCATTTCAAACTCCATAGCCAACTGAGCCTTCAAATCTTTGACATGATCTTTGTTGGGGCTTGCTACCAATATGTCATCTACATATAACAGCAAGATGATAAAATCATTTCCACCAAACCTCTTGATATATGCATAAGGGTCTGCATTAAGTCTATTGTATCCAAGGCTTATGATGAAGGAATCAAATCTCTTATACCAACACCTCGGCGCCTGTTTGAGACCATATAGAGATTTGTTCAACCTGCAAACCAAGTTCTCCTTTTCTTTTTCTTCAAAACCTTCTGGTTGGAGCATATATATTTCTTCTTCAAGATCTCCATGTAGAAATGCAGTTTTTACATCTAACTGCTCTAAATGTAGGTCAAGGGTAGTACACATTGCCAGAACTACTCGGACTATATTAAGTCGAACCACAGGGGAAAATATCTCATTAAAGTCAATCTCTTCTTTCTGAGCATACCCTTTTACAACCAATCTTGCACGATACTGCTCCATTTGATCATCACTATTTCATTTGATCTTGAAGACCCATTTATTGCCAATAGGCCTTCTTCCTTGTGGTAACAGCACAAGCTCCCAAGTCTTGTTTTTATGAAGAGCTTCCATTTCCTCCTGCATTGCCACCATCCACTGAGATGCATCTGAACTATTCATTACTTCTAGGAGAGTCGATGGCTCCCTTTTCTCTATTAGAAGACAGTATGCAACATTGCTCTCCACAAAATAATCAGACTGCCAAGCTGGTGTTTTTCTTTCACAAGTTGACCGTTGAACTTCTGTAGTTTTAGACTCAACTGGTTCTCATTCCTCAATTTCTGGTATTACTTCAGAAGAATCCTTTGAATAAGACTCTTTTTCCACCTGTACCATTGTAGTTTCTAGACCTTCGTTTGAACTGCTACTATCACCTGTCTCTTGCAACTTCCCTTCTGCAAATATCACTTCCCTACTGATGACGACCTTATGGGTAGTGGGATCCCATAGGCGATACCCCTTTACTCCATCAGCATAACCCAGAAATATGCATTTTCTGAATTTTGGATCTAACTTTGTAGTTTCTTGAGTGTTGTACATCACGTACATAGGACTTCCAAATACATGGAGGTTTGAATAATCAGCAGGCTTTCCCGTCCACATCTCCATCAGTGTTTTCAACTCAATTGCAGTTGATGGTGACCGATTGATTACATAATAGGCAGTGTTGACTGCTTCTGCCCAAAATATTTTTTCTAGACCAACAGCTCCCAACATGGCCCTTGTTCTTTCTAACAAGGTTCTGTTCATCTGCTCTGCCACTCCCATTTTGTTGAGGAGTGTATGTACTAGTAAACTGTCTCTTAATGCCTTCTTGATTACAAAACTCAGCAAACTCATTGCTGGTATATTCTCCTCCATTATCTGTCCTCAAACACTTGATCTTTTTCCCAGATTCAAGTTCTACCCCGCGCTTTGAATGCTTTGAAAACTAAAAACACATCTCCCTTCCCCTTGATAGGAAATACCCAACATCTCCTAGAATAATCATCTATGAAGGACACAAAGTACTTCGCTCCTCCCAGGGATGTAACTGGTGCTTGCCATACATCAGAGTGAACTAATTCTAGAACTTTCTTGTTTCTAGAATGTGATGTGTTGAATTTTAACCTGTGCTGCTTACTCATCACACAATACTCACAAAAAGGTAAGGACACCTTAGCGAGTACCGAAGTAAATTCTGTTCCACAAGAATTTTCATTCCCTGCTCAGACATATGCCCAAGTTTCTGATGCCACACTATTGTAGATCTTTCAGTTGAACTACTTGAAGCAACACATGCTTCTTCTTCTTGTAGAGTCTCTCCCATCAGTATATACAAATTTCCAGCCATTTTCTGTCTTTTCATAAGTACAAGCGTGCCACGGATTATTTTCTTAATCCTATTCTGGGTTTCGATCCTACACGCAAGATCATCTAGTTGTCCTTCAAACAATAAATGTACATAGATATATATACATACATACATACATACATACATACATATATATATATATATATATATATATATATATATATATATATATATATATATATATATATATATATATATATATATGTATATATATGTATATATATATATGTATATATATATATATATATATGTATATATATATATATATATGTATATATATATATATATATATACATATATATATATATCTATATATATATATATATATATATATATATATGTATACATATATATATA
>CANTUT010001035.1:0-30000 GCA_947687605.1 Reutealis trisperma
ATTGGGCATGCACGTTCAGCGTGCCGCCAGTGATAGCGGCATGGTCGGCATGCCGCTGCTAGTTTGGATCTAGCAACTTAAATTTTTGCCTATTTAAGCAGTTTCTATCTTTTTAGTTTGTACAATTGGTTTTCGAGCCTCCAAAGGTCATTTTTTGACCATATTCTTGCTTTTTCATCAATTTTCTATCATATCTTTTTTTTTATTATTATTTTTATTCTTCACAATTGAACCCTATTTCAGCCATGCAATATTCTTATGGTGCAAGAACCTTACAAAAGTGGAGAGAATAAATTTAAGAAAGTATGAGGTAAGTGCTATGCTAACTCTGAGGGGCATAAAAATTGATTAGGATTTTCTACGTACATGCATGTGCTTTTGGGATTCAGCTGCCCATGTCTTCAGATTTAGGGCATTTATGGAGGAGATTTGTCCTACGTCCGAGGAATTCTCTATATTGCTTAGGTCTAATCCTGAGGCTATGTTGGCTACTCCTGTTGAGAAAGTAAGGTATTTTAACTCTTTTAGAGGACTTTTTGATTTGAGTGCAGAAGTTGCTAGTCCCATGGTAGTGGAGGATTGGGTAGATATGACTACTGTGATTGCAGAATTCCATGATCCTAAGTATTTTGAGGATGACGGGTGGTTTCATTTGAGGATGCGGGCTTTATCCTTCTGTCTAACTAAGGGATATATTTTCATGAGCCCTACTAGCTAAGGGGATGCTAGAGTTGCTGAGCTGATTCCACAAATGGAGGATGGGAGATCAATTGCTGCTATAGTGCTTACTAAGACTCTTATGAGTTTAGACAGGTCCTGCACTTCTAATGGCCCATGGACTATAAGTCCTATCATTCTTGAAGTTCAATTCTAGCTTCTAAATTTCCTTTTAACTGTTTTTCATGTTTTTCCTATACTTATCCTTTGCACTTTCAAATTTGGCTGAGAGACCATCTCCGGGTAGTGGGCCCTTCCACAAAGGTGGATTACTCTACTTCCTGGCACAGGACCTGGACCATTGTGATCAAATGGAACTTAGAGAAAAATCAAATGGTTGATAGAGCTAGATTATGATGATCTGCTATGAAGGTGCGAATGGTACAAGATCAACATATTTATGACCATGAGTTTTGGCTATAAGATGATTTATCTTCTAGGACTAAGGATGGTGACCTTCTACTAGGCTACTAGGGTCATGCGTCAAATGGGCCATAGACAGGGTATGCCACCAGATGGTGCTTTGCTTGAATATGTTCTGATTACTGAGACTATTGCTCAAGCTATCAGGAATGGATGGGTAAGAGGTTTTCATGATGTTCATCCTACTCACCAAGGCGGTAAATCCTTGTAGTATATTGACTAGTGGATAGCCAACTCGTGGAAATCTAAGAAGGCTAGAAGGCTGCTATAGCTGAGGAGATACAGGAAGAAGAAGCATGATTGGTTGGGTTATGCCTTTATTTTCTTTTTTGATGTTCCAAAAATTAAATAAGACAAATAAGACATTATTTTTTTATTGTTTCATTTGTTGCTCTAATTTTGCCTAAGCAGCCGTTTTGGGTTTTCAACTTAACGAGCTTATTTTTTATTCTTCATTTTTTTATGTCGCAATTAAGAGCCAAATGAATGTGAAAATGAAATTTTATTAATGATTTAGACCAAACCCATATGGGCTACCTATGTATCTCCTTACAACAATATATCATTTTTTATTCTTTTTCCTCTTTATGGAGAATCAGGTCCACATATTTCTATTTTGAGGAAATACGAATGATGTGCATGATTTTACAAGGATTGTAAATGCTATGCATGAATTACAAGGATGCTTATGCAAAGTATCTCTTGAGTTGATCTAGATTGCATGGGATAGCAAATTCTATGCCATCTAAGTCTATCAAGATTGTTACTCCACCATATAAGATCTTCTTGATTACAAATGCGTCACTCTAATTAGATATGAATTTTCCCCTTGGATCATGAATAGGTGCCCTTATTTCTTTCAAGACAAGGTGACCTTCTTGTAGCCCTCTGTCCTTGACTTTCTTATCGAAGTGCCTAGCCAATTTTTGTTGATAGCCTTGATATGGTATAAGGCATCCATTCTCTTTTCATCAATGGCAATGAGTTGGTCATGGTAGCCTTTCGCCAATTCCACCTCATCCAACTAAGTCTCCCTCACAATACGAGCTGATTTGACTTCTATATCGATTGGTAGGATAGCTTCTATCCCATACAACAAAGAGTAAGGTGTAGCATCAATCGGAGTATTCACTATTGATCTATAACCCTATAAGGCATATGGTAAATGTAGGTGCCAATCCTTATACTTGTTAACCATCTTTTGCAGTATATTCTTGAGAGTCTTATTTATGGCTTCAACTGTGCCATTTGTTTAAGGTCTGTATGGGGAAGACTTATGGTGTTGGATCTTCTCCTTGTTCAATAGTTGAGTGATCTCCTTTTGGAAATGAGATCC
Source organism: Reutealis trisperma (assembly GCA_947687605.1). Classification (NCBI taxonomy): domain Eukaryota; kingdom Viridiplantae; phylum Streptophyta; class Magnoliopsida; order Malpighiales; family Euphorbiaceae; genus Reutealis; species Reutealis trisperma. The sequence goes on from CANTUT010001035.1 coordinate 2,477, forward strand.
ATTATTAGTGATGATCTCAAAAGGAACCCTATACCTACAAAGGATGTTGGTATGGATGAACTGAGCCACTTGTTTATAATCTAATATTTGGTAAGGTGTGGCTTTAACCCACTTGGAGAAATAATCAACAGCTACTAAGATGAATTCATGCTTGCAGGAAGACTTCAAGCTTATCTTGCTAATAACATCCAGGCCCCATGTTGCAAATAGCCAAGGTATGGTGATAGGGGATAAAGGTATAGGAGGCTGTTTTTAGAGTTTGGCATAGATTTGGCATTTATGGCACTTTTGTACATATCTTATGCAATCTTGATTCATTGTAAGCCAGAAGTAACCCTGATTCATGATCTTACGAGCTAAAGTTATTCCATTCATGTGTGGACCTTTGTCACAACCATGCATCCGTCCCATGATCTGTTGGGCTTCTATTTCAGTGACAAACCTCAAATGGATGTTATCCCAAACCCATTTGTATAGTACTTCCCCATTTGGAATGAATCCACTGGACAACTGTTTTAAAGTCCTCCTTTATGTTTTAGAGGCCCTTTCAAGATAGAGTCCATTCTTGATGTAATTAAGGATATCCCAAAACCATGGTTTGCCATTAATCACTTAGATATTTAAGCAATGAGTTATGTATCCTGGCTCATGCTTAACTTTAATTGTAACAGGTCTAATTATGAAGCCATCGCTTATGTTAAGAATTGAGGCAAGTGATGCCAAAGCATTAGCAAATCTGTTCTTCGTTCTTGCCAGATAGTGGAAGGATAGCTCGTAGAAATTGGATGTCAATTCATCTAAGCATTTATGGTAAGGAACCAAATGCTCTTCTCTAATCTTTTACTTTCCTAAGGCTTGGAAAATTATCATATTCAAATCCCCATAAATCTAAAGACATTTGATTTTGAGCCTTACTGCTGCTTCAAGACCGCAAATGCATGCTTCATACTCTGCCTCATTGTTCGTCACTTTAAAGTTTAGTTTAATGGTTATAGGTAGCCTTTCCCTAATTGGTGTTATGAACACAATGCCAGCACCGTACCTTTTATTGTTAGAAGCCCCGTCAAAGTAGAGCTTCCAAATTTCATTGCCAATCATTAGGATATCCTCATCAAGGAATTCAAGTTCAACCCATTCATTATTTACTAGAGCTACAGCTAGCTGATTCGCGACTATACTACCCTTAATTGCTTTTCGCTGTACATACTTAAGATCATATACTGCCAACACTGCCATCCATCTTACCATCTTACTATCAAGAACCAGCTTCTCTATAAGAAATTTTAAAAGGCTCCTATCAGTAAGAACATGAGTTGTAAAAGAGGAGAGATAGTGTTACAGCTTATGGCAAATCCATACCAAAGCAAGGCATAGCTTTTTTGTAAAGCCATACTTGAGCTCATGAGACATCATCCTTTTGCTCAAGTAATAGATGGCATTTTCCTTGTTGGAATCAGGAGCATTCTAAGCAAGCATTACCCCTATTGCTTCATTCGTTACTGAAAGGTAAGGTAACAAATGCTTCTCAGGCCTTGGTGGCTGTAGTACTGGTGGGTTTAGCAAGTATTGCTTGATATAGTCAAAGGCTTTTTGGCAGTCATCATTCTAATGCTTGGAGGCCCCTTTTCTAAGTAACTTGAAGATGGGCTCACATACATCAGCCAATTGATTGATGAATTGACTAATATATTGGAGCTGTCTAAGGAAACCTCTTATCTCCTTCTCTGTTTTAGGAGGTGGCATTTCTAAAATTGCCTTTGATTTAGCAAGGTCCACTTTTATACCCTTCTTGCTGACCATATGGCCTAGGAGTACTCTAGATAAGGCTCCAAAGACACATTTGGCAGGATTGTGCTTGAGATTGTACTACTAAAGTCTAAGGAAGAATAGCTTTAGTGCCTCTAAATGTTCTTCGACAGTGATGCCTTTTATTACCATTTCATCCACATAAACTTCAATCTCTTTATGCATCATGTCATGGAAAATGGTAGTAGCCATTCTTTGGTATGTTGCCCCAACATTTTTTAGCCCAAATGGCATAACACGATAATAGTAGGTGCCCCCACTCAGTAATGAAGTTTATCTTTTCTTTATCAGGGGGATGAACCATTATCTTATTGTACTCTGCAGCCAGGTCGGTTAAGGAAACCATTTCAGAACTAGCCATACGGTCTACCAGGAGATCAATGTGAGGTAAGGGAAAATTTTCCTTAGGACAAGCCTTTTCAAATCCCTGTAGTTCACACACATTCTGACTTTGCCATCTTTCTTAGGAACCGGCATAATGTTAGCAAGCCAAGATGGATAGTTGATGGGCTCAATGAAATTATGGTCCAATAGCTTGGTAATTTCCTCATTGATTGGTATGGACCATTCTATCTTAAGCCTTCGCAACTTCTACTTAATGGGCTTAGCACCTAGGTAAACTAGAATCTTGTATACTACTATGCTTGGATCCAAACCTATCATATCCTTTGGAAGCCATGCAAAGTAGTCTTGAAATTCTCTGATCATCTTCTCAATATGATCACTGCTTATGCATGCAGATGCAATAAATGTCATTTTTGGTACATCATGAGTGCTAGCATTAATGGGTTCTTTAATTGCATCATCTTTTATTTAATTTATTTCATTTTTACTTGATGTTTTATTTAAGTCAGATTTAAAAGTTGGAACATCAAAGAAAAATGGAGACACAAGGTCGTAAGAGAAAGGGTAAACTTTTTATTGAATTTAAATAAGGATATGTCCCAGTTTACATCAAATTGAAAAGTTAGACCCTTAAGGTTAGTTACATTATTATCAATAGAAGAAATAGACTCAAATTCAAAAGATGAGTCTAGAGAGGATTCTGATTTAGACTGGGACTCTGATTTACATTTGGACTCTGATCCAAATTCTAGTTCAAAAAAATGAAGGGGACTCTTTTCAAAGGACCAATTTTGTAGCTCGGTCTTGATGGGCTAGATTATAGTGGTAGGGTCAGTTTTCTCCTCTTTAATAGTGAGCATGAACACTTCATCAAAGAGACTAGCCTCTATGTTCTCTTCCCAACATTGACTAAACATGTAGATTGGTTCACAGTCTTCTAACTCGAGCTTGACATCATAAAAGATTTTAAATCTGGGTATTAATTTCCCTGTAATGGGGCAAACCCAAGGCTCAGGAAAGTTATAATAAGAAATTGTGTCACCTTCCTTTACAAAATAGACATTTAGAATTTTGAAGTAAGGGCACATGGGCCAGTCATAGACCTTACCTCTTTTAAGGGTAGCTATTCTGTCTTTGGCCCAGTTCTCCATTTCCATAAGATCTTCATCAATGGGCTTGTATCCTATCCCAAATGGTGACATCACGATTGGGTAGTCCATAAAAGACTTCAAGCCCTGTTGGCTTCTTCCCAAACCTAAACCAAGAAAGGAGTTCATTTTTCAAAGCATGTTGGAAATAGTAATATTCCCAAATGGGTCAAAATCAAATGGGACGAATTCTTTACTCTCTTCACCCTTAATGTACTATATGAAAGAGAAGCCAGAGAGTGGATAAGTAGATAGCTCTTATTGGATCTCAAAGATGGGAACAAAGCTTGGATAAGTAGACAACTCTTGTTGGATCTTAAGGATGGGAACAAAGCTTGGGATGTCAGGTTTTCCATGCATGTCCCCTTTGACTATCACAATCCCATTTCTAAAAGGGAATTTGACTTTCTGGTATAGTGAAGAAGGGATAGTCTTTGCTTGGTGGATCCAGGGCCTTTCAAGTAGTAGGTTGAAGTGTAAAGGCACATCAATCACTTGAAAAGAGATAGTGAAAGATGCAGGCCTGATAGTTACATCTATGATAGCCACCCTAAGAACTTCTCTCTTGGTGTTGTCATAAGCCTTTACTATATGATCTGAAGGGGTAAAATTAGTAACTTCTAGCCACAAACAGCTAGCTACCTTCAAAGGGCATACATTTAAGGGTGAACCATTATCAATCAAAACCATTGGCACAGTCTTTCCTTAAGTGACAACCGTAATGTAGAGGGTATTATTGTGGTTAGAGTCCCCTCCTATAATGTCATTCTTCCCAAAAGTGATGGATACCCCTTTAGTAGCATTGGTTATAGAGGCAACAAGGCTCTCAGGTGTGATATCAATGGAAGCTTAGCACTAATTCAATGCCTTGCAAAGAGCTTGGCGGTGAGGATAGGAAGACTGGATCAAGCTCCAAATTGATATATTTGCTTGTGTTTTCTTAAGTTGCTTAAGAATGGGATCTTTGTCTGGTTCAAAAATCCCCTTCAATTTGTTAGCTGGTGTAGGAATGGGTTGGATAAGTTAAGTGTCTAGATTTGGTAAGCTTGGATTTTGGATAATTCTGCCACTTCGGATGATGGCATCAATTTCCTCAACCAGGTTAATAAGGTCCAGGACACAACAATAATTGGGATTTGACTTAATCAAGAAGGTAGAGTTAACTCCCTTATGATTATTTATGGCATTGACTATATGGTTGGGAAGGAGGTTTATGTTGATATTTGGTCAGGCTTTTGGTGGTATAAAGTCATTGGAATCAATAAGGTCTTGGATTCTATGTCTAAGGGCCTTGCACGCATCTGTTTTATGCCCAAGTCCTTGGTGGTAGTCATAACTCTCATTTGGGTTGTGATTTTTTAGTAAATGGTTAGGGACTGGTCTAGGTTCAAGGACTTTTACCATGTTTTCCTTAAGCAGCTTCTTAAGAATAACACTCATACCCATACCTCCTAGATCAAAAAACTATTTCCTTTCAATCTTAAAAGGCTTATTAATTGTCAAAGCATTAACTCCCCCCCCCCTTCTAATTCGTTGAGGAAGTCACATTACCCTGATACATCGGTTTCTTATACCTTGACCCCAGTGTAGACTCTTCTTTAATTTGACCACTCTGAATTAGGTCTTCAATTTTTGAAGCAATAGTAATGAGGGCTTTAAAGGAAGGCAAGTATTGAGTCTACAACCTTTTCTAGTAAATTGGCAAAAGGTTCTTAACAATTATGTTAATCTATTCATTTTTAGGAGGCCGATTCACCATTTGAGAAACCTTTTTTCTCCACCTCGTAAGGAACAAAGAGAAGGATTCTTTTGCATACGGTTTAGTAGTCTCAAGGTCTCTTCTTGTTATATCAAACTCAATGTTGTAGTGATACTATTTAACAAAAATATTGCAAATATCAACCCAGGTCCATTTTTGGGAAATATCCAAATCTACAAATCACTTTACAGCAGTACTGGTCAGAGAATGTTGAAATAATTGGGCTAGGAGTTTATTGTCCACTCCTGGGGGATGCATGGCCCCCACATATACCTTGAAATGGGTTTTAGGGTAAGTAGTTCCATAAAATTTTTCAAAATTTGGCATCTTGAATTTAGGAGGAACTCTTGCATTAGGAAACAAGCTTAGGGACCTTGTATCAACCAAGTCATCTTTCTTCTTTAGATCTTTCAACATTTTCTCCATGTGCTCCATTTTTCCATGAAGGCTTTGATTGTAGGATTGACTTCCTTCCCTTAGAAAGGATCTACGGGTCGAAAGTGAGAGCGGGGGCTGAAATTTGGTGCTTGAATTGTCATGGGTTGAAAGGGTGAGTTATTTTTGAGGAATTCAAGTGATAGAATGGGCAATGGTGGAATGGTGTCAATGTTTGCAAGCTCTTTGTCTCTGGAGTAGCTCTAGAAATAGATCCATAGATAAGATAAAAGCGAGCTTTGGGTCAGATTTGAGTAGTTTTAGGTCAATTGAGCTTTGGGCCAGGGAGGTTTGTTCCATCATGGCGCGGACATCTTCCATAATAGCCTTCCTTTGGGCTTTGAGCATGTCTTGAAAATAAGCCTCTTGCCTCTTCATCATGGTCTCTTGGTGTTTAGAGAGTTTAGCAAGAAGCTCGTCAAAGATCTCATCAGTTTTGGTAGTAGTAATTTCATCTCCGGTAGCAGACATCTTGTCAACCTTTAGATAGAAAGATAAAGCTGGGTTAGTTTTTAGCTTAGGTATGGAGTAAAGATCATAGAATCCTAATCACAAGAGTTTTGATTGGATAAAAAGTACCATAAGTTGACATGGGTTTGGGTAGATTGGATTGAGACTAGCAGTATTTGTGTGAGGTTTAAACTCTCCAAATTTATAAGATTTATGAATGCATGCATGTATGCATGAATGAAAAAAAGATTTCAAGACAACAACATACCAATAATTCAGTATTTTAGGGTACATATGGCCTTAAGAAAAGGTTCTATGAGTCATTACATGAAAGGGTTAAGGTGGTTTGAAGGGAACCCATCACACTAGAGATGTGATATACCTAACCATACGTGAGACAAGGAGCCTAATGTGGGTCCAATAGTACGTGCATACTTGTTACACCTCTAAAAGGATTAGAGGATATGTCATGGGCTAGATGATTTCACTATCGGCAAGCAGATCTAAGGAAGGTTACCCTCTCGATGTTACTTTCTATCCTTTGTTTTCCTAGGAAACTAGAGTTTTTGGACAAGGAGTATGATATAGTGATGCATGAAAGAATTATTTTCTATTTAAAGCCAAACTTGATATTTTACTGAAAGTAATCGACTTTATCTTTTATTTTAAAAAGATTTTAAGTCCCCAATGGAGTCGCCAACTGTGAGGTCTTACCTAAGTATCGGTCTGATCTGCTGAGGGGAATCAAAATGCTCTTCAGGAGAAACTCCATGATTGAAACTCGCTGTGAGTTTAGAAAATTAGGTTTTGTAATTTGAAAGTTGTGAAAGAGAGTCGCCACTTTAATTTACTTATTTAATTGGCAAAATTAAAGAAAAATCCAAATTGATTGACTCCAAAAAAATATTTGATTTATCCCAATGGAAAAGTATTAATTCAAAGTAACCAAAAAGGTCTCGGGGATCAAGTTTTGGTAATTACACAATTGAGAAAATATAATTTTCTTTAGTTTGGCTAAAAGTTGCAAAATAACTCTTACAAAAAAGAAATTTTTATGTATGTATGAACAGGAATAAAATGATGAATGTAACAGTTATACATGACAAAATGAAATGAAATGATAATGGTAAATAAATAAGTAAAGAATAAATTCTACTTAATTATTACAAAATCAAAACGGATCAAATAAGAGGATCTTTCCTCTAACTTTTATGAATACTAGGAAAAGCACACATTCCTCAACTAAGTTAAAGAAATGAAAATAAAAAATTGAAATAAAATGCAAGTACAAATAAATCAAAGTAAAAGGAAAAATTGTTATTAAAAGGATTTTAGAGTTGATATCTTTCAGAATGGCAGCCTGTGTATCCTATTGAATAGGAATCAAACCCTACACAGTTTTTCCTTCTCGTGAAGGGAGGTTTAGAAAAAAAACGTTGATTTGGTTTATTAATTTAATTTTGATCTTTAAATTAAAAAATTTTAGATCTTTTCTATTTTAGACCTAAAGAGAATTTTAGATCTGAAATGAAAGGAATTATACCTTCACTTTTCTTGATTTTTGGATGAAAGGAGCGAGTTTAGCTCCAGATCTAAGCTCCACCTTAGATTCTGAATCCTAAATTTGAACCTTAAATCGCGAAAAGTTAGCAAAACAATGTGAATCAAAACAATTCGAAATAACAAATTTTAGTATCAAATTTCAAAGAGAATTTTAGCACAAAAAGTACAGCAATATAAGAGAGTTTCTACCTCAAAAACCGTGCTAAATGAGCTTGAAGGAGGCTTTTTTTATAAAACAACTGAAAGGATGCCGCCGGAAGCCAGCGACGCACCGACTGGTAGGTTGGGCGTGCCCCCAAAGTGGTGGCACGCCTGGTGCGCAGCCAAACCGTTAGTCCAACTTTATTTTGCACTATTTTGGCCTTTTTTTTTTTTTTCCGTTTTTGATCTGATTTGAGTCTAGTTTGATTCTATGAGTTCGTAACTAAAAAAAAGGTCGACTGGAGATGCAATTTTGAGAGTTCACAATTGTATGTTGTAAAATTCAATTTCTCTCCATTTCTCTCCAAAAGGGAGAGAAATATCTTTAATTGTTAGAAGTTAATAGGGAAATGTAATTTCTCCTTATGTCTTTTCTTTTCCCTTCCTCTTTTGCTATTCAAATAAGAGAAATTGCATTTATTTTTCTTCATTTTTTTTTCTTCTTTCTCCATTTCTCTCCAAACAAACAAAGGGTTAGCAAAGTCCTTCACTCCAAAGTATGCCCATTAATCAGGCCTCTCTTTCTGTGGGTGTGTTTTAGATTGCTGTTGAGAGTTAAAAAAAATGCTTTTATATTTTTTTTATTTTATTGATTGAATTTTATTATTTTTTTATAAATTGCTTTTTCAAATCTGCTTTTGAAAAAAATATCAATTTACATACTTCTATTTAAAATTAGTTTAAAAAACAGTTTTTAAAAAAATATAGAAATTTTTATTGGAAAGCGCTTATGAAAATTTTTATTGGAAAACATTTTTTCAAACGCCTATGTCACTATAATGTTAATTAATAAATTCCTCTACAAAAAATACCAATCATAATTTATTATGATGAATTTGATAAGCTGTAAAAAAACGTAATATAATCAAATGTATTTTTAATATAAATTTATATTAAAAACACATTTGATTATATTACATTACATATTATTATAGCCTATTTATTAAACGATACTTAATATCTTTGTATTTTTAAGATTAAAAAGTTCGATTTCGAACTTTCTTATTGGCAAATTAATTAAAAAAAAAATCCCGGAGCCACATTTGAAAAAAGAAAATATGAAGCTGAATTTGCAATGCCTTTCGAAAATTGGGAATTTGGCTTCTAGCAGTAATTATCTTTTACGATATATTTACCTTTTCCAATATATATATATATATATATATATATATATATATATATCCCCAAACCTTTCTGATATTAGAGAGCCATTGTTTTCATTGAAAATCAAGAGCAGACAATTATATCAGCTGTTCAGTTGTGCAAGCAAAGAGACCATCTCTTCTTCTAAACTCTCCTCTCTCTCTCCCTCTCTTTCTCTAATTTTCTCTGGTAATTCTTATATTATAAACCCCACTGACTCTTTTCTCTAAGAACCCACAAACAATTATATATATATATATATTTTTTTTGAAACTACAAACAATTATATCTTAATTCTTGATTTTTATCACAAAATAGTCATTTTTTTATTGGGAATGCGATGCGATTCTTGAAGAGGATCGCGGGGTTTCTTGGGTTTGTTAAAGATGAGGGCGTCCACAAAGTGAAAGACCAACAGCAAGAAGAAGAAGATGGGGATCATCGGAACCACCACTACCAACGCCACCGACACCATGAATCCCGTTTTTCTTCCAATTATCAAGAAACTGGGCTTCCCCGTAAAGGCTTCGGTGTCCCCGTTCAGGTTGTCGTTGACCGCCCACAACTTGGCCCAGTTCTTGTCCCATCTAGTTCCGGCGATGGCGGCGTCCAGGTACGACTCATCCATTCTTTCCCTCTATATATATATATATATATATTTTTTTTTTATGGTTTCTTATTGTGGGTTTTTCCTTTTTATTTGAATTTGAATAGTTATTGAGACTTGGGAAATTAATAATTGGAACAAATGAATGAATTTGTGTTTATGATTTAATTGAATAGACTAAAAATAAGAATTGATAGCAGTGGAGTGCTAAAGCAAATGTGGATGGATAAAAATTGCAGTCCTATTCTTATTTTCAAGTTGTAGCCAGTGCTGGGTTTTAGCAGATACATTATATCTTTTTGTCATTTGGCGTTTGGTATTCTGGGTCATGTTACCTATTAGCTTCTGCCCGGGTCTTGGTTTGCTCCATGATTAGTATATACCTCCTCATAGTTTACTATGACTGTCCAAATTAGCTTTGATCTGCCTGTGTGGCTTGCAGTATGTGATGCTATGGTATGTTGTTCCAATTGTAGTGCATTGGTCTTTATAATACGGAATACTTGTCTGATTGTTGCTTGGTGTGTAATTCTGCGTGAATTTTGAATCATCTGATTAATGAACTGAATGCCATTGTACTTTATTTTGATCCTAGTTATGGTATTTAAGTTTTGTTAATGGTTTCCATAAATTATCCCTAAGAAAATGGACATGTACTTGTCCAAATAAATTCTTCAGAAAGAGGTAACACATCTTCTATTAACATCACTGGATCATTTAAATTAAATTTTAAGGCTACAAGGTGAAGAAAGTTTTTGGTGTCTTCCAGTAAATTATTAAGAGCATTAGATACATAGTTTTGAAGGCAAGAATTTGAGCAAACAATCAGTTGTCTTTTAATTATGCAATATGTATTACAAAATCAATAACAAATTATTGTATTAGGTATCATTTTTGGACTTTCAGAGGATGTGGATAAATAATAGAATAAATTTGAAATTTAACGTACAGAGCCACACCAAAATCTTCACTTCCATTTTTTTCTAGAAAGTGCTCAATGTGCATTTGCACACTCATCATAACATGAATTTGTTAGCTGATGTGCTGGCTCCCTTATTTGCAAAACCATTTGCATGGGAAGCTGTCCAAAGATGCAATTCTTATAAAATTTGAGGAAGAGAAGACATTTTGTTATAAGTTCACAATTTGTGTGAGAAAAGACTGAAAAGCCACAACTCCATGATTGATTGCATCGAGCAGTTATGGTCTTTAGCTGACTCTTCCTCTTTTTCTATTTTTTTTTATATTTATGATTGGCTGTGTCTTGTGTCCTAAGAAATACTAGGCATGCTGAAACACTGTTGGAGTGTTGGTTATTGTAGAAGTGCCAATTCTTCATAGAGACTATGACTTCATTTATGTTGTTGTTATAGATTAAGAGGGGTGGGTAAACATTAATGAGATTCTCAATGCTCACTCACTAATAGAGTTACATGATTTATTGTTCTGGACTTTGAGGTAGTTGTAGCATTCTGAAATGATATTCAAGGACTTGTGAGATGGGCAACTTCCTTGGAGGTATGGGAGAAGCTCCTAGCCTAGGTAGGTTGGATTTGGTGTATATGCATGGAGAAAGATAGTGAACCTTCAAACATTTTTAGATGCCGTGAAACCTCTTCACTCGTTGTTTATGAACTAGTAGGTAGCATTAGTGTCAAGGAACCGGAGGATGTTAACTAATTTATTGGGAACAAAAGGAGCAAATGAGGGAATAGAGAATGCAAAAAGGAAAGACAGTGTGAGACAAATCAAAGTAACTATGATGAATTAAAAGTCACAAATAAAATTATGGATGGCATTTATAATATGAAAGCGGGGATGATTGTAAATTTTTAATTCAATAAGGTGATATCTTTATGGTAATTTGGTTATGCAAATATGAATATGATGTGTGTACTAAAGAATGTACAATTGGCATTCAGGCCCGCTAAGAAAGGTTAAAGAGAGAGATTCTCATTAATGAGCCAATTTTTAGTGCAGTAAGCCAAATTTCTTTAAATCATCCCATTGATTTGAAATTAATTTTGAAATCCCATCCTTAATTTCAGGATTGAATCCATATGCTGCTTGATCCAAATCTTGTAGTTCTCCATTATGTATTATTGGACAACTCCTTCAAGTAATCAATCATAGGTATGTCATTTGTGCATGTTACATCTAGATAATATAAACATAGTAAACTAAATGTAACTAATATTGAATTTAATCTAAGCATGTTGGATAATGGATAAAAATACATTATTAACATTACAGATTTACAATGGGATACAAGTATAATTGACAGTAACAATTGTAAATAAAAATAATTTCACACATCTATACATATCAACTGCAGTCCTTGAGCATTCCAAGATAGCCTGTTATTTGGATTCAGAAGACTCCCCTGATACAGTAATACCATAGCTGCATCTTGTTCAAGTATATTCTGTTTTCTCAGAAATTGTTTTTCTTGAAATTTGATTAGGATAGATGTTAGATCCCACTCTTGTCACATAATATCCTTAATTCTTCTCTGCTGTCTTCTGCATTTTGACAGCCAGCCTTAGACTTTGGAGGCTTCTTTGACCTTCTTTTGTAGATCTCTATCTCTCTTCCTCAATTAGTTTTTTCCAACAGCTCACTCTTTGTTTTGTTATCCTCAACTAGATTAATACCAGCCAATTGCTGCAGGTGAGTTCAATTTCTTTCTCTCTCTCCCCTTCTCTCCTTTTAATTGCCTCTTCAAAACATTTGAATGGGATCTTTTGATGCATCAAGAAAATAGTGGAACATTCAAAGAATTAGGACGTCACTAAATCCAATGGTTCTAGGAGGAAAAAAATGAGCTCTTTAATTATGCTATATTTATAGCTATTTTCTGTATCTAGTTAGAGAGAAAGTCTAGCATTTTTAAAGATCACTACTTGCCTTTGTAGTTACTATTGTGTGAAATTGTTTTTCTGGCTTCATATTTGTTAAAGAGTACGCAGCAAACTCAAGGCTCAACAGCTGCTGGGTCTAGTGCGTCTGCTGTGGTTAGGCAGGTGACCTGACCTAAGGCATGCTCCTTATTGCCTAGGCACATACCTTTTTGTAAGTGCAATGCTCACAAAGGTGAGCATTTTGTTTTTACTAACAAAATGCTCACAAAGGTGAGCCTTTGGTTTAGTTCACATGTTCCTACTTTGCATTCGAGGTATGGGGCAAGCAAGAAATACTTATTTGCCATAGTTAAGATATCCTTTGCTGATAGTAATGCCAGCTCTTAGCCTCTTAGCACCATTTTCTTTTTATACTTATTGTTATTTTAGATCCACTATTGATGTAAGGTTGGGTAGCAATTTATGCTGTATTCTAATATGTCAGTCCCAACAAACACACACCCAAAAAACCAAAAAAAAAAAAAAAAAAAAAAAGAGTAAAAATAAAGAAGACAAAGCTCCAACTAGGGTTTCAATACCTTCCTCTCTGTTTTCATTAGGGCCCTTTTTGGCTTTTCCTTTTCTCTAATCTCTCTTTCTTTTTCTCTCTTTCCCCATCCACCCCCACTTTTCCCCCCATTATGTCTCTCTTAATCCTCTACTCTTCCTCTCTCATATCCTTGGTTTTCTTTCCCTTTCATTCACCTATTTCTTCTTATTCCACCCACCTGTTTTTTCCTCAGTCATAAGGAGATAGACATATAAATTCTTTTTTGTTGCAAATATATATTCTAGCATTTGTCTTTTTCCATAATTTTTAGCTCCTTGCGTTGTTATAGAATGTACATTCTACTAATTCTAATAGTATTTCATAAGAGATCCTACATGGAACATGCACTTATCAAAATCCAAAAGAAGGAAGCATTCATTACAGATTGGCTGTCTCATGACTCATGTAGCAATTGTCTTATGAATGTATGGTTTTAATTTTGCAATTCTGAATTCTCTAGCAAATTTTATTTCTTTTGTGCCTTAGTCCCTCAAACGTGCACATTTGAACCTAGGCTCTGGGACTCCGCCATTTCTTAGAGCGCCTTGCTCCTTCAATAACTTTGCCTAGCTTTTTTTTATCATTACTGTACACTCCTCACTTGATTACTTTTATTTGCCTCTAGAATTTACACATTTCAAGAATACTTGGTTTTCACAAGACCTTACTTTACTTGCTTCTAATTTTTACTCATTTTTTGGTAATAACTAGTTTTTGGGGTTTGGATTCTGGTTTCAACTCTTTGTGTCTTCCTTCACTTCTCTCCATCTTCCTTGGATTAAGAATCCCTTTATATTTTCGTATTGCATTTCATGGTGCATGAGCTGTTAAGAGTTGTAGCTAAGCATGTTTTCATGCCTGGACCTGTGCTGCAGTGGACTTCAAGACAGCTCAAGCTTGTGTTTTTTGGTTATTATTATTCAAGTTATGCAGGTGCATTACTGGGAAATAGCTTTCTTACTGGATTCCCTGCTCTAGGTTCTGGCTGTTTTCTCTTATCTAACAAGTCTTCTTGTTTTTTAAGCCTTGTCTTTTTGAGAATTGTTGAGTTGCCAAGAGTTTCAGAAAATTGTGTTTGGATAACAATTCTTACATAAGTTAATCCACCTGCTTCTCTGGTGCAATATTTGTGGGCATGCAGTGCGCCTTTTAGTTTATTTTATTGCCTTCATTCTGAGAAACACATTCTAGTTGGTTCTGGAGTTTCTTGCTTTTCTTGAAGGGCATATTGAAGCTTGAGCCACAAAGGTTGCCCATATTATGTCAGCTGGGCAAAGATGGTCACTTGATTTGTGCTGCTTTGCAGAGAAGTTACCTCACAGACTTTGGCTTTTGCTTCTAATTTCCTCGCATTATGTTAAGTTGCAGACTCATTATTGATCATGGTCATGTTTAAAATTTATTATTGAATCTCATGTCTTCAAGTAAGTTAAAATTTGTTGAATCTTTGTTGTAGGGTCTGAGATGGCATGCAAAGTGCTTGAAGATAGACGAAGATGGAGACGTGGCAGATGAGTTCCTTGAAGAGGTTTTATCAGAGACATCATCTAGTGTTGATGACCACCATAAACCATTGCGGAGGTTTGAAGTGAAGTTGAGCACTAGACCAGCAAAAATCAAGAATCAGGTGATTTCCCACAATGGGAAAATCCAACACAGTGTAGAACATCACGGTAGATTGCAGTGGGTATGATGCATCTCACCATTGAACATTTGAGGTATGTGGGTTGGGTTTCATTGTTTAAGCCTGTAGCGTGAGTAATGTTGGCTGATACAACTAATTCTTTTAGATTAGGTTTTATGATATTGTCAATGTACCATGAAGTGTGGAAACCCTGCACCCATCTTTGTATTAATATTCGTGTTTCGAGGCTTTTACTCAATTGGTATTTACGGTCTTTACTAAGAAGAGTTTGATTAGACTGTTTAATCAGAATATCAAATAACATTTCACAAATTGGTATTTGTTGAATATATGCATTAATTTATGCATCTGTGAAGCGTGGACATAAAACTCAATTTTCTCATTTTTTGACTCATACTCTGATCTTTTGGTATAGTTACATGAGCTGGACAATTGAAAACCAGAAATGACCATAGGGTTTGCATAGCATGAGGCTCCCTTTTATTGCATTTGATTGGTCTTGACTAGTTTTACATCACTTGGTTTGTGTACCAAAAAAAACAAAAAAAGAGAGAAAAAAACATAGAGAAGCGCCCGTAATACAGATAGAGGGTGCACCATGTCTGCAACTCGTGTCTAAATATACTTATAACCTGGAGGGTGCCCTCCCAAAGAGTAGGCAGGCACAGTGATTCCAGCCGTGGCAGCTGTGGTTCCTGGGGGCTGGTATGCTTGGGTTCCAACAACTGGATCGTTAGTTGGTACTGTAGATGGGTGGTGGTAGCTGGTAAGATGATGCGATCGCTTACCACTCAATTTCTCAGCTGCATGCTTAGCTTTAGCTTGATGCAAGTCCATCTTGGCTTGAGCTTCTTTCGCCTTTCTTCTCTGCTTCGCTATTTCTCTCTGCTCCTCTGTTCTGGCAGACGCTTTCTCTACCTGTAATCGTTTTATAGGTTAAGATTTTAAAAAGATCTAATAATTTGATCCAAATAAATAAATAAAAGAATCACAATTGACTAACTTCTTAATTTTTTAAAATTAATTTTAAAATTAAATCTATCATTTTTTTTTTCTACCAATGAAAATGAATTGATAAAAAAAATTTGTGATAGAAATTGATTTCAATGATAAGTGAGTATAAGAAAATAATTGACAAAAAGCTCAATTTTCCCTCGTTCCTCAATTTTCCCTCTTAACTGTAAGTCTATGTACACAATTTCACCCTCTTATCAATTATGCTTCCTTTAGTGCAATTACTAGCAGCATAACAAAGCCTTGGTGATTTAAGAAAATTATATATATTATTTTGAGTTACTTTCTCTGACAGACACCATTCTTCAATAAGTGGACCGAGCCTCATTACCTCTTTTAGTCATCTAATTTCTTTCTCTTTGAATTAAGTCCAGCAATTGAGGACATGGCTCTCCGCTCTTAACGTTAAGTATCAGCAAAACTTGACTTAAAAAGCATAATAAATAAAGAACCTTACGATATCTCAACTGCGAATGGAAGAACCAGCTTTTAAAGCCTTAACCCAAAAGCCCACGATTTGTTTCAGAAAAAGAAGCTAAAAAAAATTGAAAGAGAGGGAGGAACTTTAGTCGAAAAAAAAAAAGCACTCCCGTCTCTCCCTTAATTTTTCACGGTTTTGCCGTGGCGCAAATTAGAAAAACAACTGATCCTTTTACTTTATTTCCGCTGAAATCCAATACGCTGAGATCAAATCCTTAGTAGGACTGCTATCAGCCTTTAGTTATTGTGATTCCTCAACGTTTGAATCCAAGAAGAGCTTGGTTTCTCTTATAATCATATCATGGAATCACATGCATGGCAATGTAATTCACAAACCAAAAACAAGTAATTCTCAATGTCCAATGGCAAGCTTAAGTCCTTGCTCAATGCAGATTAGAAATAATGGGAAAAAAAAAAAATTAACCGAAGGCTATATAATTAAAAAGAAAAATGATAATGGCCTATTTACTCTGTAATTCATCCGCGAATAATAGATAATGCTTCTAGCTATAATCTTCAGTAGGCGGACGCAGGATAGAATAGTGGGAGTCAAAATTTAAATAGAGGATCCATATTAAAATCATTATTAATAATATTTATTTTATTAAAAAAAATATAAGTTAAGAGTCAATTTATTAGAATTTATTTGTATTTAAAAATTAATTATTGTATTGTATTCAAAATTCATTAAATTAATTGAATTTTATATTTATACAGAAGAATAAGAGATTAAGGCTATTTTTTGGAATTCTCTAGCTCTTTCAAATGTTGAAGCCGGCCCTGTACTAAATCATAAATAAATTGATAGTGATTATTTTTCATTTTAATTTTCATGGAACGAATATGATTACAATAATTTTTTTAAATTAAAATAAAATAATTTATTTGAAAAAATCCTTCAAGTGCAGGGGTGGGAGTAGTCGATAGACTAATTAAGTCCGATGTTGTAAATATGTTTAGAATTTTTTTAAAAAATTTGATTTTAAATTTATCATTAAATTTTTTAAAACTAAAATTTACTTGTTAATCAATAAATTTTAATTCAATAATTCTGAGCCATCTCTATAGTACTATGTTATTAGAAATTCAAATTTCAGTCTATATATGTAACAATTATAAAAATTTTATGATGAAAATATTATTTTCTTCATAAGAGGCTCCTAAATAAAATAGAAATAAAGAAAGAAGAAGAAATGAATACCTTTTCTGCAACTTTAGTTTTGCAAATGGTTAAGTGCTCCTTGGCAGCACTGGCCATATTACAGATTTTTTCCCTAGCTGAGTGCATCTCTATGCATGTGTCGACACTGCTTGTTTGGAAGGAAAATGCAGCTTTTCCGGGCATAAGTATTGTAAGAACGAACCCGACAATCCACGATTGATTTTGTAGCCAAACAGCCGCGATTGATTTCCACGTGCCCTTCATGCACATACTATGCCCTTCTTGTGCTGCCAAGTACCGCTTCAAGTAATTTTAAGCGCTAAAAACTCTCTCTATATTGCATATTATTAAGACATATAGCATAATTTAAAACTAACAAAAATTAGATAGATTAAAAAATTTCATTGGCATTATTGTTGTGTTAGTCAATTTTTTAGAATGATTTTATTTATAATTAACTTTTTTTATTCATACTTATTATTTTATTAATAATATTTGTTTTTTTTTTTTTTAAAAAGATAATTATTTTTTATCAAAAAAATATATATTTGTAATATTGTAAGTTGCTTCATTTTAATGGGAAATAATTACCTTTGACAAAGGGAAAAAAGGGAAAAATGTTGATGTTAAAAGAATAAGTAAAAATAGAATAATTAAGTATAAAAATAAAATTATCCTAAAAGTTGACTAATATATCGATAATGCTATTGAAACTTTTTTAGTCTATTTAATTTTTATTAGTTTAAATCATGCATTTTGTCTTAACAACATAGAGAAGGTAAAAAGAATATTATCAGTGGAGGACGGATGCTAAGTCATTTGATGGGAAAGTAGAACATAGACCTCCTCCAGAGCCACTAAGTGGAGATGAAGTGTTGAATCAATTGAGTGACCTACAACAAATCATTTTCAGAAAAACATAGAAGCGAAAATGAGATGATAGCACTACCAATAATTGGAGTAAGAAAAGTTATTTTCTTTAACTTACCATATTGGAGGACATTGTTGTTGCGTCATAATTTAAACGTTATGCACATAGAAAGAAATGTCAATGATACTGTGCTTGGGACCTTGATGGGAATGGATATGTCAAAAGACAAATTAAAGGCAGGTTGTGACCTTGTTGATATAAGGATAAGGAGTAATTTGCATCCATATGAAGCAAATGGATTATTGAGGAAACCTAATGCCATTTATAATTTATCTCATGCTGAGCATATGAAACTATTTGTGTTTTAAAAAGATTTGAATGTCCCAGATGGATTTGCTTCTAGTGTATTTAGTGTGTAAATTTGAAGGACTAAAAGATTTCAGGAATGAAGTGTCATGATAACACCATATATTTTTGCAGTGTATCATCCCTTTTGTAGCAAATGGTTTACTATGTAAGGATGTTTGCGCGCCATTGTAATGCCCAAGTATTTTATAGTTCATTCTAGTTACTAGTAACGTTAAAAGACTAGACTTTAGATGCTAGCCTAGTATGAGAGATAAAAAGGAAAATCAGTTAGGAGCGTAGTAGTGCCATTTGAGATGTTTGTATGATCCATGATCTTACCATGGCTAATTGTGCTTTAAAAAATTCTATAGAGTTCTTATAATAATTAGTGATATGTATAGAGAAGTTAGAGAACCTAAAGTTAAGAGTCATAGTGAAAGAAAAGAAAATAAATTAAAAGGAAGTTGCTAAGTAAATTAATGGGTTCATGGGCTTATTGATGGGCTTTGAAATAATAAAGACCCAAACCCACTGCAAATAGGGCCAGCCCATTGGGCCTAAGGTGTTATGGGACATTAAAGAGATGTGAGCTATAATCTTTGGCCTAAGACAAGAAACATATATGGTAAAATGGTGAGTCATAGGATTTTGACAAATTAGCTATAAGAATTGACTAAGTCAATGTCCAAAATCAAATTGAACTCTTGCTCTTCCTACATATAGGTCTAGGTACACTTTAAGCACTCCAACACCTTTTAATGATCATCACCATTATAGAGAAAATCCTAGCCATCCAACTAGTTCTAATCTTAGCCATCCACCAAAGATTAAACTCTAACCATTAGATCTTGCCTAATCAAATCCCCACCATTCAACCTATATGTATGTTATGCAATAAAATTTTGTTCACCATTACACCAAAATTTCATGTAAAAAGGAAAAAGCTCACTGATAACTCTATATTTTTAGAGTTATTTTATTTGTTTAAACTTAAATTTTAGCTCAGTTCTCAAAAATGCAATAATATTATTATTTATTTTTAGAAATAAATAGTTCTACAATTTATAAATAAATTATAACATATTTTAAGTATTTTTATTTTATTTTTGCAGATCAAAATGATGCAGTAAAAATATTGATGCAAGCAATGATTCAAGTTTTCAATCCATGAAAAATAAATTCAATGGTTGGTGGCCAAAATTCAATGATTGTTAGCTAACCTAACCATTTTTGAATATTGATAAAGGAATTCAATGATTGGTGGCCAAAATTCAATGGTTGGTAGCCAACCTAACTATTTTTGAATATTGATGAAGGAATTCAATGGTTGGTGGCCAACCTAACCATCAATGTTGAATTTTTGATGTAAAAATTTTAATGGAACTTGAATTCTTCCACCAAACATGTCTATAAATACCATGCTTGGCAAAGGGAAATAGCATAAAAGAAATCCATCAAAAAAAATATTTAGAGAGAAAAAAAAATAGATTAGGTTTCTTTTTTGTTTATGTTATTTTTATCAAAAGGAGGAGTTTTTGGAGCTCAAGTTTATCAAAGATTGTATCTCAAAACAAGTTCTCTCTAAACTCTATTCTTGAATTTAATTATAAGTTATTATTATGTTTATTATTTTTATTGTTAATTTAATTGTTTCTTCTCTTTTAATTATGAATAGCTAAATTTATTTTTCTAGGATTTAGATGTAATCTTTTGATTTGCATATAATTATTTATATTTAATTGATTGGGTTGATTGTTGGAATTAATCTTTTATCTTAGAATTTAATGCTTGTAATTAACTGGCCATTAATTGCATGATTTAAGATATTGTGTGAAGTAGCGAGAGTGGAAAAACAATATTAGTTCATTAGGATAATTGACCTAGGGAATGTATTGCTTAGAGATAAGAATACTCCTTTGTGATTGTTAAAGGATTTCCATAAAACTTAATGGGTTTGTGTTAATTGCTTATGATCACGAGAGTAAACATAAGGTTAATATGAGCCCACATGTTGTATCTTGAGAGAGAACATCATATAATTTAGGGAAATCTAATCATTAATTTCAGCAAAAAAAATCCAATCTAAAAAAATATAAAGTAATCATAGGTAATCAATTGATGAATTCTAAATCCTAGGCCTTTAATCTTATTTCATATTATCATCATTTATTTACTTGAACTTTACTTTAGCTTAAAATACGACTTCTCATAATTGATTTTCTAAATAATAGAATATTCAATAGTTTTAGTACTTGTCAACCCTTCCTCATGGGATCGACACTTATTTCACTACTATATTACTTGTTCACGACCTATGCACTTGCAGAAATCGCGCAACAAGTTTTTGGCGCCGTTGCCAGGGAAGGCAATTTTTGACAATATCAATAGGTTGATATACTCTATTATTTTAGATTTATTTTGTATATTTTTTTAAAATTTTGCATTTTTTTAAATTTTATAAAAAAAAAAAGAACAAAAAAAAAAAAAAAAAAAAGATAGCTTTGCACAACTTATAATGGTGCGATGGAGGAATGATGCTAAATAGAGCAGCAAACATGTATGGTGAGGATAGTTTTAGTAAGTTAAATGCTAAAATCGATACATTGGCTAACTTAATTGATAAACTTGATACTAATAATTTATTTAATTCATGTTTGAGTTGTAATCTATGTGGAGGTAATCACTTGAATTTTGAATGCCAATATGCAGAGCAGGTACAATTTTTTCCAAATTATAATAGGCATGAGAATTATCCATATTCTAACATAAACAACTCATGATGGAGTGACTATTCAAGCTTTTCATGGGAAAACCAATGCGATCAAGGTAACAATTCATGGTATCCTTATCAATATGATTTTCAAGATCATGCACCATTTGAGGAGCACAGACCATCTTATAAAGCAGCATTGGAAAGATTCATAAATGCTACTCATGAACGATGTGAAAGATTGGAAGATAGGAAGGATCAATGGGCTAGCCACAATACAAATGATGATGTACAAATGGAACAATTCACTAGCCTATTAGATACTCAAAGCCATGAAAACCTGACAAGCCAAATTGAAGAACATTATAGAGAGTAATGCTTGGCAATTTCTTTGAGTGATGATAAGGAAGAGACGATTGATCAAGGAGATACTTCAAGCAAGCAAGAAAAAAAAGAAGAAGTTGAGCCTAATTTGCCCAAGAAATATTATTCTCTTATGGATAATATTTGCGGAGTGGTTGAAATTGATGGGAAAATTGAAAAAGGATTTGAACAAGAGCACTTAAAGGAAACTTTTTCAGTTTGTTTGGTGAATACAACATCATATATGTCAGACCATAAAGAATATCAATTTGATGACTTGGAAGAAAAGAAGAAGCATTCACCACCATCAACTGAGCACTCACCGACTCTTGATTCAACTCCACTACCTTCCTATCTCAATTTCTTAAGAAAATTTAGAGCAAGAAAAATAGCTCGTTGAAAAGTTTTTAAAAATTATGAGCCTAATTATAAAATATTAAATAATTTCTGTCTTAATTTTTTTTCATGCAGGCTCAAATCAAGATGGCTTGACTCATTAAAATTGGCAAAAGTCTATCTTTCCACAATTATCGAGATGATATACTTTGTGTATTATCCCCCATGATGAAGATCTAGCTATAGTCAAGCTAAAGACTATAAATAAAGCGCTTTTGGGAGGCAACCCAAATTTCTAACTTTTTTACTTCTTTTTAATTTCTTTTGTTCTTTTGTCTGTTTTGTTCTATTTTAATTTTGCTTTAGTGTTATTTGTGGGTTATTAAATAGCTTATTAGGAAGAAACCCAAGTTTTCTCTTTATTAGGTTTCTTTTATTTCTATTTAGTTGTTTCGTTGTAAATTTTCTCTTTCATTTTCTTAACAAAGTTAATTAGACATGGAAGCATCTCTTGCAGCACTAAAAAACAGATTTCCAACTCTTCCCCAAGATGTGCTTAGGAAAATTGATGAACGCAGACTGGAAAGAATGAAGGCATTTAGGCGTCTGAATCTTCCTGAGGATATTCGCTGGATCATAGAAGCCAAAATACGATTGGCAGGTGAGATTGATGACTCATTTATTAAATATTTGCCAGGTACGGGGAGAAGTTCTTACTCAAAGAAGAGGAGAGCTAAGAGAATGGTAGTCTGTTATAAGTGTGCAAGATGGAATTGCAACACACGCTGTAGAAACATTGGATTTGCATCTATAAATCGAGAAGACAAAATTAAATTCATAAAGGATGGACTGAGTAAGGAGTTTATGGATAATATCCTTCAGACTCTTGAGACGCATCCTTGTGGATAAGTTCAACGCACTCTTTTAGATTTATGGGAACTATTCAAGGAAGAGAATAGGTGTTACAGTCTAGGGAATCTGACGATAAAAGACCCTGTTTGCCAGTTAATAAGAAAACTGGATGGAAAGCCTATCCTCGACTCATAGAAGGCGTGTAAGCCGTTACTGGACGTAAAACTAGAGGAAGATGTGAGCCAAAATCACAACTACTATTTATAATCAGGTGTATCACTGACTTTTTAATTTTTCAATGCATTATTTTTTTCTACATCTTGCAGTACTTTTTGACTTTTTAGCATCTAGATTGTATTTTCCTGCAGATTTTTCTACTGTCGACAACTTTTTAGTCTTTCACTGTCTACTTTTAGCTTTTTAATATTTTCTTTTTGACTTTTGTACACATGCTACAGATTTTTCTACTTTCATTAGCTTTTTAGTCTTTCAATGTTTGTTTCTTTTTAGTTTTTCAAATATTTATTTTGACATTTGTACACACAGCATTGATTATTTTTGTTTTTATTATCATTTTTATTTTTATACTTTTTCTGTCAATAATTATTTTATCCCATTGAACTGTTCTTTTACTCTTCTAATTTCTTTATATGCATATTCATTATTGTCAATATGCACACAACCCTTTCAAGAGATCTGTGAGAGAAAATGACAGAATCCTCAACACGTAAATTCAAAACTATTTGTGTCTTTTGTAGTCCACACTCTAGCAAGAAAAGAGAGTACTTGATAGCAGCTAATGAACTTGGTAGGATTTTAGCTGAATGAAAAATTGATTTGTAGTCCACACTCTGGCAAGAAAAGAGAGTACTTGATAGCAGCTAATGAACTTGGTAGGATTTTAGCTGAACGAAAAATTGATTTGGTGTTTGAGGGAGGTAGTTTAGGGTTAAGGGGTTGTGTCACAAGTTCTGCATATATTAGAGGCAGTAAAGTCTTAGGAGTAGTTCTAAAGGCTTTGGCTCGAAATAAACAAATCACTGGTTAAACTATAGGTAATGAGTTATAGGTCAATAGCATGTACGAACGAATGGCATACATGAATCTCAATGCTAATGCTTTTATCACATTACCTGGTGGTTTAGAAACATTTGAAGATATTTTCACCATTGCATCTTGGACACAATTAACTGTTCTTCAGAAGCCATTGGGATTACTTAATGTTGATGGTTTTTATAATGGTTTGTTATCTTTGACATTGAGGACAATGTCCATTGCAAGTTTGGGGGAGATTTAGTTTGTTTTTTTGTTTTCAGTAATTTCTTTCGTATTTTGATGAACAAAATTTAAATTTTTTTTCTACTCTTTTATTGATAAAATATGCTTGTGTTAAATAATTTGATGAAAGGCCAATGATAGATTATAATTGATATTTATAGACAATTTATTAAAGTATTTCAGGTTGAACAACTATTTTGGGTAAGAAATTAACTTTTATTGAGATTATGTTTTGTTTTGCTTTGCATTATATTGATTGCATTGAATTTGTGTATGCTTACTTAGAGAGGGCTTCTATACATTTTTATCTTCATTTGCCTCACCTATCTTAGAACATGTTTTTGCAAACTTTTGAGGCGAAATTTTGAATTCATTTTGAAAGAGAGATATGATTTAGGCATTGTTTGTTTAGCCTGTTACTTGTATCTACCCTTATTTTAATTTTTTCCTTAGTTTACCCCTTTGTGCCTTGATAATTTTATCTTTCTTTTCTTTGTTAATTAAACCTTAATTGTTATCTTTCACCCTGTTTGTGAGATAATTTTATCAAGTTTACATTCTAATGAAGAAAAGGGAGTTATTGAAGTTTTAAAAGAAAATAAGGGTCTCTAACAACTGAAAGTATTATTCATTGTAAAAGATCATTTTCTGCTTAAAGTAAGTTTGGGGGACAGCAAGAAAATTGAATAAATAAAAAGTTAGTAATTATTGCTTATCTTTAGAATAATATTGTTGGCAAAAAAAAAAAAGAAAAAAAAGAAAAAGAAAAAGAAAAAGAAAAAAAAATAAAAAAAATAGAAGAAGAAGGAGGAGGCTTAAAAGACGAAAACATTGAAGAAGAATGATGCTTAAGATGGAAGGGATCCTTCATTAACATAATCCCTTTATTTGAGCTATTGATTTTCTTTTGTAAACTTGGTATAATTATCTTACTTTTGTTCATTTAGCCTTTTCTTTGTTCAGCCAAAAGACCTTGTGTTAGCCCTATTACAAGCCTAGTTAAGACCTATTGATCTCTCTTAATTTGTGAATTCCATTAGTGGAGATTGTTTGCATTAATATGCTTATGAGATTTGCACATCTATTTTATATCTTTTGATAGAGGCATTTAAAAATATCAGTGTGTATATGCCTATCTGAAGTGCAACAATTTCTTTGCGGTTGATTTAATGCATGGTTATTCAGGGCATGATTAAGATGAGGACTATTTTGAACCTGAGATAGAAGTTTGACTTGCAATACTATTGATATGTTGTTTGTGAATATTAATTTCTTGAGACCTTTGAAAAATTATTCAAACTAAGCATGAGAAGATTAAATTTTCTTTTTGAAATAAATAGTTGAAAATTTAGAGTTTTAAAGGTGTTTGTGGGTATCACCACTAGAAGCCCTCACGAGACTATAACTCGTCCTCTATGGGATACCTAGGGGTTTAAAGGCTTATTGCATATGCTAAATGCAATCGTAATTTCCTACGAAAGTGGACTAGTTTAGATTTTGAATTTTCTTTTGCTTGAGGACAAGCAAAAACTTAAGTTTGGGGTGTGATAACGCTATATTTTTAGAGTTATTTTATTCGTTTAAACTTAAATTTTAGCTCAGTTCTCAAAAATGCAATAATATTATTATTTATTTTTAGAAATAAATAGTTCTACAATTTATAAATAAATTATAACATATTTTAAGTATTTTTATTTTATTTTTGCAGATCAAAATGATGCAGTAAAAATAATGATGCAAGCAATGATTTAAGTTTTGAATCCATGAAAAATAAATTCAATGGTTGGTGGCCAAAATTCAATGGTTGGTAGCCAACCTAACCATTTTTGAATATTGATAAAGGAATTCAATGGTTGGTGGCCAAAATTCAATGGTTGGTAGCTAACCTAACTATTTTTGAATATTGATGAAGAAATTCAACGGTTGGTGGCCAACCTAACCATCAATGTTGAATTTTTTATGTAAGAATTTTAATGGAACTTGAATTCTTCCACCAAACATGTCTATAAATACCATGCTTGGCAAAGGGAAATAGCATAAAAGAAATCCATCAAAAAAAAATATTTAGAGAGAAAAAAAAATAGATTAGGTTTCTTTTTTGTTTATGTTATTTTTATCAAGAGGATGAGTTTTTGGAGCTCAAGTTTATCAAAGATTGTATCTCAAAACAAGTTCTCTCTAAACTCTATTCTTGAATTTAATTATAAGTTATTATTATGTTTATTATTTTTATTGTTAATTTAATTGTTTCTTCTCTTTTAATTATGAATAGCTAAATTTATTTTTCTAGGATTTAGATGTAATCTTTTGATTTGCATATGATTATTTATATTTAATTGATTGGGTTGATTATTGGAATTAATCTTTTATCTTAGAATTTAATGCTTGTAATTAACTGGCTATTAATTGCATGATTTAAGATATTGTGTGAAGTAGCGAGAGTGGAAGCACAATATTAGTTCATTAGGATAATTGACCTAGGGAATGTATTGCTTAGAGATAAGAATACTCCTTTGTGATTGTTAAAGGATTTTCATAAAACTTAATGGGTTTGTGTTAATTGCTTATGATCACGAGAGTAGACATAAGGTTAATATGAGCACACATGTTGTATCTTGAGAGACAACATCATATAATTTAGGAAAATCTAATCATTAATTCCAGCAAAAATAATCCAATCTAAAAAAAATAAAGTAATCATAGGTAATCAATTGATGAATTCTAAATCGTAGGCCTTTAATCTTATTTCATATTATCATCATTTATTTACTTGAACTTTACTTTAGCTTAAAATACGACTTCTCATAATTGATTTTCTAAATAATAGAATATTCAATAGTTTTAGTACTTGTCAACCCTTCCTTGTGGGATCGACACTTATTTCACTACTATATTACTTGTTCACGACCTGTGCACTTGCAGAAATCACGCAACACTCACTCTACCGATTTACTACAAAAATCTTGGTAAACTATAACTAACTAAGGTGAGAAACTATACTTACCTATTCCTTCTATACTTTAAGGTTAATTTTGGTGTTATGGTTGTTTAAATGCTTCCACTACCTTATAAGAGGAATTCGGCCTAGTAGTAAAGGGTTAAAGAAAGTTTTATACTTCAATTAAGCACACTTATGGTTATTTTAGATAAAGAAGAACAAATTAGAAGTGTTAGAATGGCTTTTAGGAGTATGACTCAAAGCTTAGAAACCTTGGAAGTGTGAATATGAACAAAAGGGAACTTGGTGTTTTAACATTATATGGTGGTAGTTAAATAATTATATGTCTTATATGATATGTTAAAATTTTATCTCTTTAACTAATTTGAAAATTTGATGAGGAATTAAGAACTTCCCCTAAATTTGATGTGAATGGGATAAGCTAGGTTTTATGAGAATAAGAGTAAATTAATTCAAACTTATTGGTCGAAATTGATTTCCTAAGTGCTAATTTGATGAATTCCTAATCAAATTGAGGTGTGAAAATGAAATTGATAATTTTTTTCCAAATTCTAAGATTTATGGGACAATTTGGAAAATTTGAAATGTAGAACTAGAAT
>CANTUT010001036.1:5000-74979 GCA_947687605.1 Reutealis trisperma
GAGAGGTCTTATATAATATTCTTGATTAGTAGAGGACTTCGAGAAAATTTACCCTCATCGAAGGAGGTCTTTGAATAGACTACTTCATCAGTCAAAGGGAGGTTTTTGGATGAACTATTTCATTTGTCAAAGGCTTAAATAATAATAATAATATATATTTCTTTGTTTGCAAGTCTCAAATAATAATAGTAATATATGCCTTATTGATCGAGGAACTTAGAACTTCGCTTTGTTGAAGGAGATCTTCAGATAGATTGCTTCATCAACTTATTGATGAAGGTCTTTAGATAAGCTGATTTGTCTATTGAAGACTTTAGAGCTTCATTTCGCCAAAGGAGGTTTTTGGCTGATGTGCTTCACTGACTAGACAGTTCGCTTCGCCATTAAAAGTCTTCGTCTAATTGCTTCACACAATTAGATGGTTTGCTTTGCCAATTGGCAGTGGTCTTCACCATTAGAGGTTTTCACTTGACAGGCTTTACCAATAAGGCATAAATAATTGGCAAAGCCCCCACTACCTGATAGAGTTCTTTGTATAATCTGTCTAAGTGAATGAGGACTTGGATAATAATGATCTACCTCAACTTATTAAGGACTTTAGAAATCCACCTCTTTAGAGGTCTACGTATAATATGCCTTACAGAATGAGAACTTAGAAATCCAACTACCATAAAGTCTTCAAGAAAACCTACCTCGACTTTTTGAGGACTTAGATAATATGTTCACTAATCGAGGACTTAGATAATCTACCTTGTTTATCGAGATCTTCAAATAATTTATCTCACTAATCAAGGTTTTAAGATAATAAAATACCTCATCCAACGAGGACTTAAGAAATCTAATCTCATATAAAGGTGTTCAAGAAAATCTACCTCATTGATATAGGACTTAGATAATTTGTCTCATTGATCTAGGATTTTGATAATAGTGATATGCCTAACGTTCACTAGATTTTTGGTGCCTTACCTTAACAAGGTCTTTTGCCTATTAGACTTTTGCATGGACTACTTATCATCTCTGCCTATTTGCCTAGACTTTCATCTTTTGAGCTAGTCTCAATAGGACTTAAACGATAATAATAATTTTTCTTTTTCTTTTCTTTTTTCTTGTCTTTTATTTAATGTATAATATATGATTCTCTTTTTCAAGTACATTGAAATGATTGTACACTTTTTACAATTACAATATTATTTGCTTAAAATAAAATGGCTTATCTTCATTCAACTTCACTTGTTTGTATGCCTTATTGTGAACCCTTAAAAATGCACCCTTAGGATCTGACTACAGCTTGACACCTACTAAACTTAATGTGCTATGCAGAGCTAGTACGGTGGTCTCGCTAGCCAGTTAGCGGGCAAGGGTCAATAGTGTAGCCCTTTATTGAAAAAATAAATTTTCTCAAATATACACTTCAGATGACTAGCACTTGACTATAAACCCAATCAATCTCAGCCCAAATCAGATGACAAACATATGAGAATGGGCTGAAAAATGAGCTGCAGCAACCTGTGGGCCGATTACGATGATTTGCAGCTAGATGTAGTAACTGCATCCTTACTGTTGTTGCTATAGGCCCCTGTGACAGTGAATTGGCTACCATAGGTCCTGCGATTGCTGTAAAGGCTCTACAGTTACCACAATCCCTCGATGAGTTACTGTAGTGCATTTTTTCTTGATCCCACACTGAAAATTTATTGTTTTAAGCCCCTAGATCCCCCTATAAATACCTTACACCTTTTAACAACTTTCACACATAATTACGTGCTTCTATACTCTCCTTAAACCTTTATAAACCCTATTCCTAAGCCTTTCAATCATCAAAACTCTCTTTCTAAATCTCTAAAACTCCATTCCAAAACCTCCTCCATCATATAAAACCTTATTCCTAAGCTTCCTAATCATCTCAAAACCCTATTCATAAGCCTCTTAATCACCTCAAACCCTATTCCTAAGCTTCCTAATCAAGAAAAGGTGCAATTTAAGTTATTTCTTTCAAAGGAAATTTGTAATACTAAAGCAAGGGTGATTTAAAGTCCTTCTTTCAAAAGAGTCCAAGAGTTCTTCTTGCAAAAGGAGTGTTCATGCTATCCATAAGACAAGGTGGAACTTAGATCTGGTGCTAAGCTCGCTCCCTACGTTCCTTGCCGCCGAAAGCCAACAGTAAAAGTTCTTTTCTTTTCCTTTTCAATTCCAATTTTAAGATCTAAATATGAAAAGAACTAATTTTTGCTAATTAAAATCTGACCTAATTAACAAATCCCTAAGCCCTTAAAATCAATCAAAATATGATAATAAAGGCAATAACTTAAAAACCCCTCCTTGCAAGAAGGAAAAATTACATGGGATTTGATTCCTGTTCAAAGGGGGTGCACATACATGCCATCTCTAAGGCATTCAACTCTACTAAAATTAATAACTTCTTCTCTCTATCACCTTCTTCATATAGTTTAAGATTAGAATTATTTTTCTTAAATGAAAGTCGCAACTTTAGTTCTTTTTATTACAATTATTTTATTACTTTTTCTTACTTTAGTTGTTTAGATTATATTTGGGGAATGTGTCCTTTTCCTAGAACCCATAAGGGCTAGAGGAAAGATCCCTTAATTTTGACTTTTTGACTTGTAATAATTTTAAGTGGTTTTCCTTTATTTTTTGCATTTTGTAATTGTCATTATCTCATATTTGCCATGCATTGCACGAATACTATTTGTTTCATACATCATATTATATCTATTCATGTATACATAAAAACTTCTTTTAACAAAAGCTATTTTGTATTTAAGCAAAACTAATTTTTGTATTGTTTTAACCAAAATCTTATCCCCGAGCCCTCTTTAGTCATTTGAGGACTAATGCTTTTCCTTGGGATAAGTGGTATAATTTTGGAGTCAATCAAATTAGGTTTTTTCCTTTAATTTTCCCAACTAAAATAAAAAAAATTAAAGTGGTAACTCCTTTTGCAAATTACAACTTACAAAATACAATTTTTTGAACTCATAGTGGGTTCCAATCATGATGTTTCTCCTAATGAGCATTTTCGATTCCTTTTAGAGGATCAGGCTAGTACTCGAGCAAGGCCTCACACTTGTATAGTTTTGGAACTTTTTATCTTCATTATTTATTTCTCTATCAAACTATTCTATAGATGAGTAGCTTCTATGGAAAGCTTGAGAGTTGCTTTTGTGAGTTATCTCTCTTCTCCCTATGAAGAGGGAACTTTTCCTTTTGTAGCTTCTTTGACAAAGTGTAAGGGTGTTTTTGGCTCTTCATTTTCTTCATTTGTTGCTTTATGTATGAGCTTCATCTCTTGCCCAGATCTCGCTATGTCTTTTTAGCTAGATTCACCAAGGCTCTTACTTCCTTCTATATGAAGCTCATCTAATCTCAATGCAGTATATTTTGCCTACAATCTCGCTAGGTCTTTTCACCTGGATTCACTAGGGCTCTTACTTCCCTCTGTGGGAAGCCCATCTTACAATTGTGAGGTATTTTTTTTAGATTCACCAAGGCTCTTACTTCCCTCTGCAAGAAGCCCATCTTGCATTTGCAAGGTCTTTTTTCTCTTTTAAGCTTATTCCAATAGCTTTCTCGAGTTTTTCTACTAATTACTTTTATACATATGACCCACAAATTAATTTGAATAATTTGATGCTTTTGTCGAATCGAGTACTATAACTCTCATCATACTATAAATTCTGTAATTTTTTATGTCACAAATAAGGGTTATAGATGCATATTTAAAGATAAAATATAAGATGTGTGATTTATGAATCATAAGTTCATACAAGAAGTCCATTTTGGGTATATGGCAATATTTTCAAAAAATTTTTATGTTTGCCATGCTAAGTCTACTCAAACTCTAATAATTTCATGCTCAATATTGTAATAAACAATAATTTAGCAGCATTTTATATGTTTATAGCATGCTATAAACACAAATTAATTCATTCAAGCCATGAATTCTAATTTAATTATGCATTATAATTAGCATAAAAGATTTTGTGCGATCTAAGGGACTCCTACTCTCCCACAAAAATAATGGATTCACTTGGAATCCATTTAGGAATATAATTTTCTTTTAAAATAAATATCTATTTTTTGAAAAATAATTGGTATGTAAAGTGGTATTTGATATATATAATTAATCATGTATGTTATTCTCAAATATGGCATAGCATTTCATGCAACATAATCATAGCGAATAATTATTCATGCAAAATCATTGATATATTCACATCATATTTAAGCAAATAATAATACGAAATTAAATTTAAAGCATGAGAAATATTATTAACATATTTGGATTAGCCTGTTTGGCCTCAAAAATTGCTTGAATTAAATTTAGATCCACAAGAACATGTAGTGAACTAAAGAATCATTTTTTTTGCAATCCGATTGATTTATTTATGGTATTCAAATGTAGATTCAAGACCATCTACAGTATTATGTGCTTTACCTAAATGGTTCATCTAATACACTTGGCCATGGCCTTCAGTCTTTATCCTTTGTCCTTCATTATAGCTTTCGTCCTGGCCTTTATCCTTCATCATGGCCTTCATCCTTTGGCCGTCGGCCTTTGTCATGGCCTTTGACCTTTGTCCTTCGTCGTAGCCTTTGTCCTTTGTCATGGCCTTCATCCTTTTATGGTCTTCATCATTAAGAAATCCTATTTCACATATAGAATTTATACAATAATAATAATTTGCCTAGTTTGGACTTGCTAGGTCTTATGTACTTTTTGGACTTTTGCTTGGACTTAGTTTAGCATTTTCGCTTTCTTGTAGCAAACCTCATTGGTCTTTTGGGCTAGTCTCAGGTGGTTTAGAGGACTTTTATTTACTTATTTCATTTTATTTTAGCAAATGATATTTTGAAATTTAAACTATTATATGAAAAATATTGTATGCTAAAAGAGCAAAGCTAAATAGGCTATTTTTTCTAGTTTGATTGACCGATTTGTAATATTCCAATGTGGATCTAGGATGAGATTTTGATAAACTAACTTTGGATTCGCAATGTACACGTGAAATGCAAAATTCTACTAGTTTGGAGCTTCGTTGGCGCATAGGGCCCACTCACTGAAATTCAGTGGTCAGTTGATGACTGGGGCAAGCTTTAGTTGCGAAAAATATACCATCAAACTCTATAAGGCCTTGCCTAAGCACCGGTCCAATCTACTAAAGGGAATCAAAATGCTCATTAGGTTTAGACTTATGTTGGAACCATTGGGTTCAGATGGGTTGATTTTTCAAAATGTTTTGGGATCGTCACCTTAATTTTATTTAATTAGAAAAATATTAAGGAAAGAGAACAAATTGACTCCAATTCATTGATTTTTAATTAATTTACCCAAAGATAAAATCACTAGTCTTTGAAACCAAAGAGGATTTGAGGACTGGGTTTTTTACTTTAAATAATCTAAATTTGACTCCTAAATTTAATTTGACTTAAAAATTAGTTTCATAAATGACAATTATAAGATGACAATTAGAATACATGATCATAGAATAATTGTAAATGCGTGAAGGACTAAAAAAATAAGGTAAGTAAAGTAAACATTCACAAGTTAAGAAGCGTTCTCTCTAGTCGTTATGGATACTAGAAGAATCTCATTATCACTCCTTAACCCCTTCACTCCAAGATAATTAAAATTAATTACATTACAAGATGATGGGATGCCTTCTATAGCTCATATTGGTTATAGGAAGGCCATAAATTCCCTTACAATATATAAATATAAATGCAAATAATTACATTTAAAAAATGAAAGGAGAAAATGAAATAGTTTGAATTTGGATTTATGGTTCAGATTTAGATTCCAAATGTGCCTATGACCTCATTAAATGGGGGATCAAAATCCATGTAGTTAGTTCCATGATTAAGTGAAGAGTTTAGGGGTTGATTAGATTGGTTTGATTTGATTTGGGATTTATATGGGTGAAAGAAAGTGTTTATACCCTCCTTTGGGTTGTGTATAATGGGTAGAGGATCTTGCCAGACTGGAGTTCCATTTTACAGGTATCGGAGAGTGAGATCCAACTCAAGGAGAGTGGATTAAGAAGGAGGATTTGTTGATTAAAAAAGAGTGATCAATTGGATGGATTAATTAATTAAAAAGATTAATTAATTACTTAATTTTGAAAAATAATTAATTAATTAATTAAAAGGATTAATTAAATTGATTGGGAGGTGAAATTAATTAATTAAAACGATTAATAATTAATTAAGAGATTGATTGGAGGGAGAAAGAGAAAGAAATTAATAGTAACTATCAAGACACTAATTCAAAGTGTGTAGAAAATGGAAGAAATGGAAGTCTAGTTATAGGCAAGTAGAGGTGAGGGTAGTTTGGGAAGTGAAAAAAGTAAAATGACCACAAGGGTAAGGTTGAAAAGGGTTAAAATTGTGCCAAAAAAGGGCAAAAATAGAATTTTCAGCACACATGGGGACTAACTGCAGATGGGCTCTGCGGGGCCACACAACCATTGCATAGAATCATAGGGTTGCCTTATGGCAGCCATAAGGTGGCCCTATGGTATAGCACAGATCATCTACGGCAAGCATCCCTTTTTTTTTTTTTTTTTTTTTTTTTGAGATTGATGTTGGTCTATGGTTGAAAATTGAGCATCCGTATGGCGATGCACTTGAAGGCTAAAATTTTCTTTTGGAGGCGTTGCCCTCGATTCCCCACCTACTAATCGACTAGCTAGACCATCATACTCGCTCTGTGTAGCACATTAAAATTAATAGGTGTTAGACTGCAGCCATATGATGAGGGTACAAAATTAAGGGTTAATAGCTGCACCTTCATCATAATTGTCTTGTCTGTAAGGCAATTCTAATGATAGCAAACCCGAAAGTTAGGATGGTATATGGAACGAAAGAGATGTCAAGATCCATGCTTGAACATATTTGAGTGAGAGACACAGTCAAAAAGGAAATGGTAAAAAAACCATAAAGATATTTAAGCAATCATTCCTAAACACTTATGGATGGAAAATGTGGCTGATAAATGGAAGCTAGAAAAGGAACCAAAAGGATATCTAGGCTAGTGATTAGATATTTTTGGGCAAATTGATAGATATGGTTAATTATGAAGAAAAGGCAGGGAAGGGAGCTAGAGGGATATCTAGATTAGATATTTCTGGCTAAAGAGTTTAGACAAATTTTGGATAAAAGAAGTGCAAAAAGGAACTAGAGGGGTATTACTATCTAGTTTCTAGGAGAAAAATGTGGTTGATTTTAAGATGAATAAAGATGGAAAAGGGAATTAGATTGACATTTAAGTAAGAATTTAGATAGTTTTGGGTAGAGGATATGATTTATTAAAATAAGGGGGATGGGAAAGGAATCATAGAGATGCCTAGGTTATCATTTCTAGACATTTATAGGTGTATCTAATGGATTTGGATAAAAAGAGATGGAAAAAGGAACCACATGGATGTATAAGTGACCGTTTCTAGACATTATAGGTGGAATTGATGAATTTGGATAAAAAGGTATCCATCAACTTCGGAAAGATGTCAGTCAGCTTTGAGGAAGTGTCCGCCAGCTCTAGCAAATGTCAGTCAATTTTGAAGAGGTACTGGACAGCTTTGAGGAAGTTGTAGTCAGCTTCAAAAGATATTAATAAGCTTCAAAAAGGTACTAGTCAGCTTCAAAAGATGTAGGTCAACTTTGAGAGGTACTGGTCAGCTTCAAAAGATGTTGGTCAATTTTGAGAAAGTACTAGTTGATGTCAAAAGATGTTGGTCAACTTTGAGGAGGTACTAGTTAGCCTTAGAAGATGTTAGTCAAGTTCGAGTAGGTATTGGTCAATTTTGAAATATGTCAGAGAGGCAATTAGCTTGGCTTATGCATGATTATGTATGGCTACAAATAGTCACACATGAATGTATGTTTGTGCATAGATAATGTATGTTTACATATGCATGTTTCAGGATTCATAGACCTTTTGTTCAATTTCTATTTTATGGATGATTTGTGATAATGCCTGTAATGGATGATTGCATGGGTATAAGAGGGTAATTCGTGAATTTGCTTTATAAATACAATTTTTCATGTGACTTTCGTATCTATGGAAGCCTTTTTCAAAAACTACATGCATTTGTGGACTGAGAAACTTAAGAAGGCAGAGAGGATCAATTTACGTAGATATGACTGAGATTTTTTAAGGGCTTGCTTTAGGTTTTTGAGATTCAATGGTCTGTGTTTTCTATTTTGGTGCTGCTAAGGAGGAGTCATGCCCCTATTTGAGAAGTTCAAAACTATGGATTGGTTGCAACACAAAGGTAGCTCTAGTGGTGCTATAGTTCAAAGTTAGGCATTTTTAAATTTTCCAGGAGTTTTAGACTTGCTTCAAGATGCCATAAGCCAGATGGTTATTGATGGTTAGGTGAATTTGATTATAGTTATTGAGGAGTTCCATGATACTAGTGACCAGGAAGATATAAGGAGGTAGAGGCTTAGAATGAGGGCCTTGATTTTCTATTTGATAGCTGGATATCTATTTCATAGGTTTGTCGATTAAGATAATGCCAGAGTGGTAGGATTGGTATTGCAGAAAGAGCTGAATCACTCCATGGTTGGAGTTGTACTGGTAAAGACACTAATGAGTCTCGATTGCTTTGTTTGGGGTTTGGAGAGATGGAATGTCTCCCCATTTATTCTCCATATGAGAAAAATTTGTGTTCAAATTTTGAGTTATTTTACAAGTGTGGTTGATGGATCATTTTTGAGTGGTGGCCCCTACTTGTCAGTATCACATGTGCCTTATTGAGACTTGGTCAAAGATTGGATAGGCGGGTTGCTTGTACCTTACCTCGAAGGAAATATCTTTGCACTGTTGATGATAAGGGATTAGATCTTTCATACTGAGGCCTATGGGTGTCAAGTGGTTTATTTGTTGGGTTTGGCTTGAATGACCTTTTGCCAAGGGATGAGAGTTTTGAGGCAGATGGGGCAGACTCAAGACGTGATCCCAGTTGTTCCCTTCTTAGAATCTGCACATATCACATCTCTCATTGTTAGAGTTATTAGGGGTGGCTGGCTGAAGAGTTATCATAATGTTCATTGGATTTCATTTAGGATCATAAAGAGATATGGTAGATGGTTAATAAAGATGGTTTAGCCAGTTGATAGAGAGTACAAGGCTTCCTTGCTAAGGGAAATAAAGGGTGATGCAGTAGAGGGGGGAGAGACTTTAGGAGGAGTCACTGATAGCAAGAGGATTGCAATGCAAACATAGGGGGTAACTTAATCTTTGAAGGAGACATAGGGATCTACTAGATGTGCAGTATTATAGGCTATAGTAATGATTCAAACTATGGTGGTGGTGATAGAAAAGATTATAGCTAAAGTAAGGAGATAAGGTGACACTATAGTGGAGGTTTAAAGAAGGATTGCTACATTAAAGACAAAGAGGAGGACCATAATTTCTATAGTATAGAAGAGGAGTTTAGTTGCTACAATAGGGAGTAGTTTCTAAGCTACTACTATGCAAAGGAGGATTTTTGGTAGTAGTGTCGAAATTACTAATACTCAAAAGAGAGTTCTTGATACCATTGTGGTGAGCAGTTTTAGTTTTGCCAGTACTAATACTGCTGCAGTGAAAGGAGCTACAAAGATCAGAAGGAGGGATGTGATCATTTAAGAGATTATGATAGACTATGATTCTGATGAGAGCACAAGAGACGTGCATTATAAGAGGAAGAGGAAGATTATATAGATTATGACTTGAGACATGACCATTTTGTTGTTTGTTTAGGATTTTTATTTTTGTATACATTTGTAGGTTAACAGGATTACATAATACAATATAAGCTATAGATGTCATTAAAAGGACTATCCTTTTTATCATGATGATGGGTTATATTTTGTAAAATCTTATCATCATTATATTAGATATCTTTTATTTTTGCTCTAATTTCTACCAAAGTCACCCTTTTGACTTTTCAACTTTGCGAATTCTTTCTTTCTTTTTTCTCTAATTTCCACCTAAGCCACCCTTTTAGGTTTTTAGCTTAGCAAGCATTTTTCATTTCTTTTTTCTTCTTTTTTTTTTTTTTTGTATTTTTTACACAAAAAAAAATTAAGTAAATGATGTATTAGTAATAGAGGAAATGAGCGCAATGCAAAAAAAATATTTTATATTATGATTTGAACCACACTTAAGCTAGGTTGCTTACATATCCCTTATAATAATTTTCCTTTCATTCATTTTTTTTTAAAGAGAATCAAGTCCATGTAGTTTGATTACATATGCATGAAAAATAGAAATAAAATGCAAATGTCATTTTTAGACAAAGTATCGCTTCAGCTCATCTAGCTTGTAAGGAGAATTCATTTCCATCTACGTCCATAAGGATGATGCCTCCATAAGATAGGATCTTCTTGAGCACGTACGATTTGACATAATTCAGTTTGAACTTCCTCTTGGATCATGAATAGGAGCTTGGATTTCTCTTAGAACTAGATTTCCTTCTTACAAACTCCTATCTCGTCTTTTTATTGAAGTGCTTGGCTAGTTTCTGTTGATTGTTCGCCTCAAAATATACTGTCCAAAAGCGACCCGCAAATATACAGGGCAATTATAGTATATAGGAAGCACCCAAGGTCGTATTCTCTCAAGGAATTGCAAATGGAAATTACTTATTTCTTTTCGAAAGCAAATCAAATATAAAAAGATTTGTTTGATTTTTGAAATTTAAAAGAACTAAAAGCAAACAATAAATTAAAAGAAAATGCGGATGTAAATACGTGAAAATTTAATGAATAAAGATAGTCCAGGGTTTGTAATCAGTTTATCAATCCTCTATGTTCAAGAATAGTCCCAATTAATTATGCTAAAGCCCTAATTTCTAATAAATCAACGGATAAAAATCAATCTATTAGCACTCGCATTCATAGAAATCATTCTATCAGTTCATACATTAAAAACAAGGACTTAATCTTAAAACTTATATTTCTAATTCATTTTAAGATCTTAAAATAGTGAAATCGGGAATCGAACTTCAACTCTCGTTCCTTCGTTCAAAACCTAAGTAAAACAATTGGTAGCTAAGCAATTGTTCTTAAACAATTAACCAACTCCATTAAGAATAAAAAGAATAATTGATTGGGATTTAATTCAATTCCATATCATGAACACATCATACAAACCCTAGACTAAAATGAAATTAGCTCATGGAAAATAAAGAAATCATCTCATTCTTAATATAATTAATTGAATTCATCAAAACAATACTATTGAATTAATTAACCCAGAATAATTAAATTGGAGAAATAAGAATCAATCCTCACCTTACAACCGAATTGATTAAATTCAATCTCTTAAATTTTCCCAAATAAACTTCCAAGAACAAAATTTGGAAGCCTACTCTCGAAATAAACTCTGGAAATTTTAACTTAGAAAATCAACTGAAGTTTTATGCCAAATACAATTTGTGAATCCCCCAAAACTCCAGGCCCCTTTTAATCCCTATTTAAGATCTATTTATAACCTCTAAAACAAAAAACCTAAATGGAAAAAGAAACTAAAAATTCAGATTAACATTCCTAAAACTGATCAGATCTGTGCGGCGGGCGCTGGGACTGTGCAGCTGGGAGCTGGGGCTGGGCAGCTGGCGAGTTTGGGTTGAAATCTTCATTGGTAGTGGATGCTAAGACTAGGCAGCTGGCGCTGCTGAGCATGACCTATTGAAAAATAGCCCGTTGCGCACGCTGGACGACCGTCGCGGGCACTGCTGGAGTGCTGCTGCTGCTACCTGCTGAAGAACAGCCCGTTGCGCGCGCTAGATGACTGTTGCGGGCACTGCTGGAGTGCTGCTACTGCTACCTACTGCTTGGCTTGCACTGGCCTTTTGGCAGTTAGCGCTGGGGGGCTGGGATAATTGGGCAGTTGCCCTGTATGCGCTGGCTAGGCTATATGTGCGATTTTTCGGGCCCGTTACACATGCTTCTGCCCGAATTTCATTCTTTTGCTCCATTTAATGCTCAATTCCTGTAAAATGAACTAAAACCTTCCTCAAACTAAAAAACGTAAAATAACACATTCTAACCTACATAAACATGAATTAATCACAAAAAGCCTAAATTAACACACACAAAAACCATATACATATGCCACAAACAACTTCCCCCACACTTAATCTTTGCTTGTCCTCAAGCAAACAATACTCAACAATTGTCCTTAGCTAGCATCAAGACCCTCATAAATTTTAGAAAAATCAGTATGTGCCTCAAAAGATACATGTTTGAAGAGGAGTATGTAACAAGTGCAGAATACTCAACTCAATTTACCCAAGATCTCAGCAATTCCACCAAGAATCAATCAAATCATTGCGTGGCTTACCAAATTAAACTTGTTGCATTTTATGATAGGCATATACACTCATGTCATCAAAGAGAGTCTCTAATCAAAAGATTAATATTCATACATGCTCATCCACCTCATAGGCATCCTTACCAATTTCATCTCCACTAATTAAGTCCAAAAAGGTTGAAAAGATCAAAAGGTCTTTACTAAGGTTGTAACGAGGTTTTAAAGGGTTAAGGGCTAATCAAAAAGTAAGCTAAATAAACAAGAATTTTCTTCGAAAATGATGCAGAACATAGGTCTTCTTGCCTTAACCGTCATGGAGTGACATTCATTATGAACTTCTAACTTTTTACTTTAGATTCTTTCTGGAGGAAAAGAAAAATTTAGATCATTTTTCCCCCACACTTAATTCTTCACTCCATTCATTCACATTCTTGAAGACTCCTCAAAATAACATTCACGCTTTATTATTCATCAATAATCAAAGAAAATAAAAGGTTGGTATTAAGATAGCTAAGCAACATCAAGGAAGTTCAAGTTAAACATATGCATATTAATGCATTTATTTATCTCAAAGGGCTAACTAGGGAAAAAAAAAATCAAATGGGTGGATATAAGGATTTGGCTAAAACAAGAAATGCCTTAATCATTTCTTCCTTTCCTAAGTGGACCAAACAAATTTTGCTTTGACTAATTGGCAAGAATGTTCTAAAATGGGCGAGACTACTCGGTGATAATACGTTGCATAAGCCCTCTCTAAGTCAAGCATACACAAGCTTCTTTTGGCAATTCACACAAATCAATGATTTCAGCTCAGCGTAAAAACAAAATCTCATGCAAAAGAATTTCATATCCTTAGCAATTGCCAATAATCTACTTCAAACACAACCTTTATATATCATTGGCCACACTTAAATTTTAAGTCCTAAAATCAAGATCTTTGAGCCAAACCAAGTAGATAGTCAAGTATTTTTAACAACGAGGATAAAACAAAAACAAAATAAAACAACAATAAAGAAATTACTCCCCCCCCCCCCCCCACACTTAAACTCCATATTGTCCTCAATGTGAAAATGCATGGAATGATGGACATAAAGGAAAAACTAAAAAAATGAAAAATGAAAAATACTAAACCAGTAACTAACAGAGAAAGGTTACCTTTAGTCATGAGCTTCAGATGGCGAAGGAGGAGGTGATGTCATATCGATACCATACTTTGCACCGATTAGTGCCAACTTATGCCGTTGTGACCCATTTGTGGGAAATCCAAATGCTTCACAGAATTTTGCATGCCCAATTCTATATTCCTTATCTTGCAACCGTAGGTAAATTTGGTTGTCCCGTTCAAGTGGACAATAGGAAGTAAAGAATTCCAAAGCAATAGGGGGATATACATCACAATCAAGCCTAATAAACTCACTCCAACCCAAGATGGCACTTAATCTCTTAACCTCATCATCCAAACCCAAAGATTGCAAAATATCAAAATCAAGATATCTACAAGGTTTATAAGTGCGATTAGATTGGGTGAGTGCCAAATACCTTTCTCCTTCTGCTTGTGTGAGAATTCAAAATAGAGCCCCATAATCTTCTCTCAAATATTCTACACCTTGCTTGCCTTTGCTTTTAGGTTTAGAACCCTTCTTGCCTACACTCTTGACTCTCTTGGACATTGTTTGCTTGATTGAAAGCAATTAAGGAGGAGAAATAGAGTTAGGAAGAATGGGTAATGATCTTTGTGCAGAAATTTGGGGTGGAAGGGATGGAGTCTTGGGGATTTCGGGTGGGGTTCAAGAGAAAAGAAGGGGAAAACCAAATGGAGAAAGAGAGCAGTAAGTTAAATTTTTTTTTTTCTGTTTCTATTTGTGCAACAGGACACTTAAATGTGAAAATTCCATGTATGCCCCCTGGACGTGTGCCCATGATGCTGTAGGGGGCCTTCTGCTGCGCACGCTGGGCTTGCTTGGCGCACGCTGCGGGGTACTTCCTTCCATGCGGGCTACTGTGCACGCTGCTGCTTGTGCTGCTGGGAGGCTTCTGAAGCTGTGGGCTACTGCACACTGCTGCACACGCTGCAGGCTTGCAGCGGACGCTGCTGTGCATGCTGCTGGACTGCCTGTGGTGGGCATTGTTGCTGCGCGCGCTGTGGCCTGCAGCAGACACTGCTGGCAGGCTGCCTGCATGCTAATTGCTAGTTGTGCACCAATTCTGCAATCTGATTGCCAATTTTTGCACTGATGCTTTTAATTGCACATTTCCTAACTCCTGAGACCAACACAAATTCACAGCAAAACCACAGCATAAATCTGAACTAACAGTATTAAAAATAATCAAAGATAAAGCAAAGACCCTTTTTTTTTTTGTAATTCTTAGATTGACAAATAAATTAGGAACAATAAAAGGAAAAATAATTGATTTGGGTTGCCTCTTAAAAAGTGCTTCTTTAACGTCGTCTTAGCTGGACGCTGCGGAAAGATTTAAGGATCCTCGAGCAAACTGCTTTGAACTTCCTTAAACCCTTCCACACCCTCATAGTATGGCTTAAATCTCTGACCATTGACTAAAAAAATTTCATTTGCTCGAGAGTTAAACAATTCAACAACTCCCGAGGGAAATACCATTTTGACAATAAAAGGGCCACTCCAACGGGATTTGAGTTTACCTGGAAAAAGGCGTAACTGCGAGTTGAATAGAAGAACTTTCATACCCAGTTCAAGCACTTTTCGAACAAGGTTTTTGTCATGCAAAGCCTTAGTCTTATCTTTGTATATCAGAGAGTTCTCATATGCTTCATTTCGGAGTTCATCCAACTCGGACAATTACAGCATCCTTCTCTCCTTTGCTTTCTCCAGGTTGAAATTCATTGCTTTGATAGCCCAGTATGCTTTATATTCCAATTCAACTGGCAAATGGCAAGCCTTGCCATACACCAGCTGAAATGGACTCATCCCCAAAGGAGCCTTGTATGCTGTCCGGTATGCCCATAATGCTTCGCTGAGACGAATTGACCAGTCCTTCCTTGAGACATTCACTGTTTTCTCCAAAATCCCTTTTATCTGCTTGTTGGATGTTTCTACTTGCCCAGGGGTTTATGGGTGATAGGGAGTCGCTACCTTATGCTTTACTCCTGACTTTTGCATTAGTTTCTCAAACAGCTTATTGCAGAAGTGACTTCCCCCATCGCTAACTATCACCCTTGGTGCCCCATGCCTGCTGAGAATAAAATCCTTCACAAACTTAACAATAACATGAGCATCATTAGTTCAGGTTGGAATCGCTTCCACCCACATAAAAACATAATCTACAGCAACCAAAATATATTGAAAACCAAAGGAGATAGGGAAAGGCCCCATAAAATCAATACCCCATACATCAAAAATTTCAACAACAATGTAGTTAGTAAGGGGCATTTCATTTCTCCTACCGATATTACCTACTCTTTGGCACCTATCACATTGCTTACAGTAATTGTGAGCATCTTTGAAAAGAGTAGGCCAATACAAACCACTTTGGAGAACTTTTTCAGCTGTCTTCTTCCCTCCAAAGTGCCCACCACAACTGAGATCATGGCAAAATTTCAGGACACTTTGTTGTTCATCCTCTGGAATACACCTGCGAACAATCTCATCTTTGCAAATTCTAAACAAATAAGGTTCATCCCAAAAATAATACCTGCACTCATGCAAGAACCTTTTCTTTTCTTGATAAGACATGTCAGTTCGCAATACATCACAGGCAAGATAATTAGCAATATCAGCAAACCATGGGACTTGTGATACCTTAAACAACTGTTCATTAGGGAATGACTCCAAATCATTATGAGTCTCATTTGATGCAAGTTCATCATTTGAAATGGGTAACTAGATAAGTGATCAGCCACCACATTTTCACTCCCTTTTTTATCCTGAATCTCACAATCGAATTCTTGCAAAAGTAAAACCCACCTAATTAAGCGTGTTTTAACGTGTTGTTTAGACAAAAGATATTTCAAAGCAGCATGATCAGAATGCACAATTACTTTAGACCCAATCAAGTATGCCCTAAACTTGTCTAATGCAAAGACAACAGCTAACATTTCCTTCTCAGTTGTGGTGTAATTCACTTGAGCATCATTAAGGGTTAAATTAGCATAATATATGACTCTTAAGAACTTTTCAACCCTTTGTCCCAAAACAACCCCTAATGCATGATTGGATGCATCACACATGATTTCAAAAGGTAGGGCCCAATCAGGGGCAACAATGACAGGTGCAGTGGTTAGCTTTTCTTTCAGGGTATCAAAGGCATGCATACATTTATCATCAAAATCAAAAGGAACATCTTTTCCTAGTAACCTGCAAAGAGGTTCACTTAATTTGGAAAAATCCTTAATAAACCTCCTATAAAAACCTGCATGCCCTAAAAAACTTCTTATCCCCTTAATAGAGGTGGGAGGGGGTAAGTTTGCAATCAAGTCCACTTTGGCCTTATCAACCTCTATGCCCTTACTAGATACAACATGTCCCAACACAATGCCATGAGTTACCATGAAGTGACTCTTCTCCCAACTCAAAGTAAGATTGCACTCAATACATCTTTCAAGCACAAGCACCAATTTATTGAGACAATCATCAAATGAATTACCAAAGACAGAGAAGTCATCCATAAATACCTCTATGAAATCATCAATCATGTTAGAAAATACTGACATCATGCATCTTTGAAAGGTTGCTGGGGCATTGCATAGCCCGAATGGCATCCTTCGGAAAGCAAATGTCCCAAATGGACATGTGAAAGTGGTTTTTGCTTAATCCTCCAGAGCTATTGCCACTTGATAGTAACC
This sequence comes from Reutealis trisperma, assembly GCA_947687605.1. NCBI lineage: Eukaryota > Viridiplantae > Streptophyta > Magnoliopsida > Malpighiales > Euphorbiaceae > Reutealis > Reutealis trisperma. The sequence goes on from CANTUT010001036.1 coordinate 22,142, forward strand.
TGAAAGTCCATCAAGAAAACAGTAGTAAGAATGTCCAGCAAGTTTATCTAACATTTGATCAATAAAAGGTAAGGGAAAGTGATCCTTCTTGGTGGCATTATTCAATTTCCTATAATCTATGCACATTCGCCACCCAATAACAGTCCTGGTTGGGATTAACTCATTGTTTGTATTTTCCACAACTGTGATTCCTGATTTCTTAGGAACCACATGAACAGGACTCACCCAATCACTATCCGCAATAGGATAAATCACTCCCTCATCCAGCAATTTTAGCACTTCCTTCTTCACTACCTCTCTCATATGGGGGTTTAACCTTCTTTGCATCTCCCTCTTAGGCTTAACTCCCTCTTCTAATGCTATCCTATGCATGCACATAGAGGGACTGATTCCCTTGATGTCACTTAACCCCCAACCTATTGCCTTCTTTAACCTTTTCAATTCACTCACTAATCTTTCCTCTTCTTTTTCACTCAATAAAGCAGAAATTATCACAGGTGAATTCTCTCCCTCACTTAAGAACACATATTTCAGGTGCGTAGGCAGCTCTTTAAGTTCTAAGGTTTGTGAAGGTTTTTTCTCCCCCTTTTGAATCAAAGGAAGCTCCACAATCTCCTCATTTCCTACCTCTCCTACGTCTACAGCATCTAAATCCTCAATGTAGTTCACTATTTCAGGAACATAGATTTCAGCTCCTTTTTCAAGTGTGATTGCTAGTTCCAGCTTATCCTCGAAGGCATCCTGTAAGAAAACTTGTTGAACAGCAGCATCAATACAGTCAATAAAGGAACATTCTTCATGCAATGATGTGCTCAACACAGTAAGATTATTAAAAATAGAAAACTCAACAGTTTGACCCAAAACAGTCATGGTTAACTTTCCATTTTTAACATCAATCAAGGTATTAGTTGTTGCCATGAAAGGCCCTAACAAAATATGCAATTTTGGCCCATTGGATAACTCGTCCCCCATGTCCAATACAACAAAGTCAACAGGCACAATTAACCCTCCAACTTGCACTAGCACATCCTCTATAATTCCCTTAGGGAATCTCAAAGACCTATCAGCTAATTGCAGACAAATTTTAGTGGGCCTCAGTTCTCATAAATTAAATTGCAAAAACAAAGCATAGGGCATCAGGTTGATACTTGCACCTAAGTCTAGCATGCCTTTAGCCTCTTCCCCATTACCCATATTAATGTCAATCAAAAAACTACCAGGGTCGTTAGCTTTGGGAGGTAACTTATGCTGGAGTACAGCATTAGCCACCTCAGACACAATAATTTTTTCTTCCATTTCTAACCTCCTTTTTTTTGAATTCAATTCTTTGAAAAATTTAGCTTAAGAAGGCACATTCTTTATCACATCAAGTAAAGGCAAATTAACACTTACCTTGGATAGCATTTTGAATAGCTCATCAAATTGCTTATCCTGCTTACCCTTTTTTAGCCGACTCATAATTGGAATGGGCGGTCTGTAAGGATCATCCGCCTTATGCAATTGAGGAGGGGAAGCTGGCGTCTCCATAGCTGTCTCCTTCTCTCCAGGCTTTTTATTGCTCTTTTCCCCTTCGGGTTGATCAAGATCGACTCCTGCATTATCAGAGTTATCACCAACAGTCTTATTAATTACCTTACCACTCCTAAGGATCGAGATAACCTTAGCTTACTCCGGTTGGCTAGGAAGTTTCCCTTGTTGGTGTGCTTGCATATGATTTGCAATTTGCCCAACTTGAGTCTCCACCTTTCTTACTGAAGCTTCTAGAGAATCAAATCTCCTATTGTTGGCCTCCTGATTTTGAGTACTAACTTGAATGAAGGCATTCAAGCTATCCTCTAAAGAAAGCTTCCTTTGTTATTGGTCCGATGCTTTTCCTTGGTGGTTGCCTCTTTGCATCATTTGGAATTGAGGCTGCTATTGCTGTTGGTTGTTGTTTCTCCAGGAAAAGTTTGGATGGTTTCTCCAACCTTGGTTATAAGTATTGGAGTAGGGGTCATTCCTCGCCCTAGGTTGGAAACCATCCAAAGCCTGTGCTTGCTCTGGCTCACCTGCATAGACATCAAAACTAGAGGGACAAATATTAGCACCATGGCCAAAAATTCCACAAACACCACATACCTCTTGTTGTTGAGTTGATATGCTTCCCTTCATGGATAAGAGCTTGACTTGTTTGGTAAGCTCAGCTAATTGCATGGCCACATCTTTTACAGGAGCTCCTTCTTGTGCTGAGAATTGGCCCCAAGCATCTCATACAAGTCATATGTCTCCTCAGCAGTTTTCTCCCCCATTGCCCCTCCAGCCGCATTGTCAACTATACTTTGGCTCTGATATGTAAGCCCATCATAAAAGAATTGGTTGAGCAACTGCAGTGGATAGTGATGGTGGGGGCACTGGATTTGCAACATCTTGAACCTCTCCTATGCTTTATGAAAAGGTTCTCCTTCCATTTGTGTGAAGGTTGCAATTTTCGATCTCAGTTCAGCTGTCTTTTGGTGAGAGTAGAACTTCCCCATAAATTTGTTGTACACCTCTTCCCAGGTAGTCAAGGAGTTGGGAGTAAGTGTCATCAACCATGATTTAGCTGCATCCTTCAAAGCATAGGGAAAACATCTCATCCGCAGTTGATCTTCAGTCAGACCTTGTAAAGGAAAAGTCTGAATGGTGGCATAAAAATCTTTTATGAAATTCAGGGGGTCTTCATTTGCCACTCCATAGAAGGATAGGAGCATGCTATAATGTATGTTCTTCAACTTATAATTCTAAGTAGCCGCATCAAGCCTGATACATGATGTCGCGGTGCCTATGATTGGCCGGGCATACTCCTTCATGGTTCAGCATTCCTGTGCCATTATATCTTGTTGATCGACTTGTTCTTCTTGTTCTTCTTGATTCAATTTCTCTTCTTGATCAACTTCTTCTTCAATTAGATCCAGCTCTCTTCTTTCTCTGCCAACCCTGTGAATGTTATCAACAAAAGGGACAATCTCTCCTTCCAGAGATCTTCTCCCTTGCATAAAATTTTTGAAAACAAATAAAAGCAAAATCTAGGAACAAAAATAATTTCAATGAAACAAACAAATTCGCCTTGCAATTCCCCGGCAACGGTGCCAAAAACTTGTTCGCCTCAAAATACACTATCCAAAAGCGACCCGCAAGTATACAGGGCAATTGTAGTATATAGGAAGCACCCAAGGTCGTATTCTCTCAAGGAATTGCAAATGAAAATTACTTGTTTCTTTTCAAAAGCAAATCAAATATAAAAAGATTTGTTTGATTTTTGAAATTTAAAAGAACTAAAAGCAAACAATAAATTAAAAGAAAATGCGGATGTAAATACGTGAAAATTTAATGAATAAAGATAGTCCAGGATTTGTAATCAGTTTATCAATCCTCTATGTTCAAAAATAGTCCCAATTAATTATGCTAAAGCCCTAATTTCTAATAAATCAACAGATAAAAATCAATCTATTAGCACTCGCATTCATAGAAATCATTCTATCAGTTCATACATTAAAAACAAGGACTTAATCTTAAAACTTATATTTCTAATTCATTTTAAGATCTTAAAATAGTGAAATCGGGAATCAAACTTCAACTCTCGTTCCTTCGTTCAAAACCTAAGTAAAACAATTGGTAGCTAAGCAATTGTTCTTAAACAATTAACCAACTCGATTAAGAATAAAAAGAATAATTGATTGGGATTTAATTCAATTCCATATCATGAACACATCATACAAACCCTAGACTAAAATGAAATTAGCTCATGGAAAATAAAGAAATCATCTCATTCTTAATATAATTAATTGAATTCATCAAAATAATACTATTGAATTAATTAACCCAGAATAATTAAATCGGAGAAATAAGAATCAATCCTCACCTTACAACCGAATTGATTAAATTCAATCTCTTGAATTTTCCCAAATAAACTTCTAAGAACAAAATTTGGAAGCCTACTCTCGAAATAAACTCTGGAAATTTTAATTTAGAAAATCAACTGAAGTTTTATGCCAAATACAATTCGTGAATCCCCCAAAACTCCAGACCCCTTTTAATCCCTATTTAAGATCTATTTATAAACTCTAAAACAAAAAACCTAAATGGAAAAGGAAACTAAAAATTCGGATCAACATTCCTAAAACTGATCAGATCTTCGCGGCGGGCGTTGGGACTATGTAGCTGGGCGCAGGGGCTGGGCAGCTGGCGAGTTTGGGCTGAAATCTTCATTGGCAGCGTATGCTGGGACTAGGCAGCTGGCACTGCTGAACATGACCTGCTGAAAAATAGCCCGTTGCGCGCGCTGGACGACCGTCGCGGGCGCTGCTGGAGTGCTGCTGCTGCTACCTGCTGCTTGGCTTGCGCTGGCCTTTTGGCAGCTAGCGCTGGGGGGCTGGGATAGTTGGGCAGTTGCCCTGTATGCGCTGGCTAGGCTATATGCGTGATTTTTTGGGCCCGTTACACATGCTTATGCCCGAATTTCATTCTTTTGCTCCATTTAATGCTTAATTCCTGCAAAATGAACTAAAACCTTCCTCAAACTAAAAAAAGTAAAATAACACATTCTAACCTACATAAACATGATTTAATCACAAAAAGCCTAAATTAACACACACAAAAACCATATACATATACCACAAACATTGATAACCCTAAATTTTGTACAGAGCATCTATTCTCTTTTCATCGATGGTATTCAACTAGTCATAATACCCTTTGATCTATTCTGCCTTCATTCTCCTGCAGCTTCTGCTTAACAGGCTTTATGTGCAGGTCGGGATGTTGTGAACTGTGATGCTTAGATCTATCCTTATCATGTCCTTGGGTTCTTATACAGAACAGTCTAAGAGCTCATAATCCTTTCGATTAATGATATGAAGATGCAATGTATGTTTTTTTTTATTTTTCTTTATGCCATAATTAATTGATTTTTTTGCCTTTTTCATGTTTTATTTTTTCATCTTTTTTCTTCTCTTTTCTTTTTTTTTTACATGTCCCATTCAAAGATGAATAAGAAGAATTAAAGTGAAGCAAAAAGTTCATAATTTTTTATTATTGATAATAGTCCCATCATCATAGGTTACATTAGTACTAATAGATAAGCCCGAAAGATGGGTTACAAACTCAAAAGGACATGACTCAATAGACACGGGTGACTGAGATTCAAACTCAGATGACTTAAACATGGACTTGGAGGACTCAAACATAGACTCAAAAGACTCGAATGGAGGCATAGCAGAGCTGGCACTCTTCTTAAAATATCAGTTATTGGGTGAAGCTTAAGATGGTTAGATCAGCTTAGTAGTTTGGCAAAGGCAATGAAGTTAACATCTAGTTGGTCATTTGGAAAAGGATTAGTGGTGATGTTAGACTTTGAGCTTAGGAGCAATTATATCTCCGATGTCAATATGGTCTTGAATTTTGTGCTTTAGAGCCTTGTACCCATCAATTTTATGCCTTGACCTTTGATGATAGTTATAGTGCTTGTTGACATTGTAGCTTTGGGGCAAAGGGTTTGGAAGAGGTCATGGTTCTAGGGGCTTAACCATATTAGCCTCTAGGGCTTTCTTATAAATAACACTGAGGGGCATGCCTAGCTTAACAAAAAGTCCTCATTACTTCTAACCTCATTCGTTGGTGATAAGAGACAAAAGTTACCTCCCCCGTTTTTAGGTTGCGGAGTTGATGGTGTAGTTTCTATTCTCATAATACCTTAAACTAGAGGATTTATCCTTGATTTGACTCGATTGAATCAAATCTTCAATCATCATGGCAGTGATAATAAAGGCTTTAAAGCTAGGGAAGTACTATGTTTGTAAATGAGTATAGTATTGAGGGAGGAGATTTTTGGCAATGATATCAATTTGCTCTACTTTAGATAGATGATTCATCATTTATACTACTTTTAACCTCCACCTTGTAAGAACATAGTGAAAGACTCTCTTTGACTTGTTTAGTTGTTTGTAGATCCCAATGGGTGACATCCACTTCAATGTTATAGTGATATTGCTTTAGAAATGCACTCATATGTCATCCTATGTCTTTTTGTTATTATGGTCAAGATCTAGTAACCATATGACAATAGCTCTAGTCAAAGACTATTGGAATAACTTAGGAAGGAGCTCGTCATCTACTCTGAAGGGTCTCATGGCACCCACATACATCTTGAGGTGAGTTTTGGGACATGCGGCCATCAAACTTGTCCACAATTGATAATTTGAATTTCAGTGGAACCCTCACATTAAAGAAGAGAGTCAATGATTTGACATCTATTATGTCTTCATACTTCTTTATGTTCTTGATAGTCCTCTCTATGGTCTCAAATTTCTCTATTAGTTTCTTGTCTTTGAGAAAGCCGGAGAAATCTCCCCTTTGAAAAAGATTCACAGTAGGAGGAGGAGTGGTGGCATTCAAATTTGGTGTAAGAAAGGTAGGAATCTTAGGTGGTTTCACTTTATCTATGAGATCAATAAGGGGAAGAGTGAAGTTGGGAGCATGGCTAGTTCTAGCTTGAGTGGAAATGGGCTCAACAAGAATGGGAGGAGGGATGATGGTGGCATTGATCATTTCTTAAACCTTATTAATGATAGATTAATGTTGAGAGTTGAGAGCATTTATAAAGTTAGTGGGCTGGGCATTGAGAGCATTAGTGAAAGAGTCAACTTGGGTTTTAAGGGCAGTGGCGAATACAGTTTGATAGGTCTCCTCTTACTATTTGAGGAGGTTAGTAAAGAAAGCACTAATGGCATCTTGGTCGAAAGGGTTAGACGTATTGGTCATTGGTACCTTGAAAAGGAAGGAAAAAAAAAAAAGAAAAGGCTAAGAATTTACATTTTGAAAGGAACAAAGAGGTGTACGCAATAGTGTGTCTAGAAAAGGATTCCCTTTGTGCTTCGTTAGTCACTTGGTTGGAAGATTTGGTAAGTGTGTGGTTATGTATTTTGGAGAGACAGACCACTAATTTTGGTGTTTGAGGTGTTTGGGCTTTTATTATCAAGTTTGTTATGTCATGTATGCATGATAATGTCATAATGCATGTCGAAAAAGGTTTCATAGGTGTATGCACAAAACATTTCCATTATCATGATTCATGGAACTTAGCGTCAACACTAGGGTGACTATATGCATAAGAGTGAAGAGTAGCTTAGTTACAGGTCCCTGTCCCACTAGAATATCAATATACCTAACCACTTGTAAGTCACAGAGTCTCGTGTGAGTCAAGGAGTTTCGCGTGAGTCAAATAGTATTAATTGCTCTTTACACTATCGAAATGATAAGGGATTTGTCACGGGGTGCAATACTTTTGCTATCTCCCAATACACTCAAAAAGTTATCGAGATAATGCTACTCACCATTCAAAAGTTTTCCTAAAACTAAGGTTAGGCAAAAAGCATTTTTTATGCAAAGTGATGTATGAAAGGCAAATTAAACTTAATGAGTCAATAAAAATTATTTTTTGGAAAATATCCAAATAAATAGTAATCGTCTTATTTTTCTTTCCTTTTAAAAATTTGGCAACCAATCCCTAATGAAATCACTAGCTGTGAGACCTCACTTGAGCACTAACCTTATCCGCTAAAGGGAATTGAAATGCCCATTAGGTTTTAGACTCATAATGGAACCCTCGGGTTCATATGGGTTGATTTTTGAAAATGTTTTGGGAGTTGCCACCTTAATTTTATTTAGGTTGGAAAAATATCAAGGAAAAAACCCAAATTGACTACAATTTACTAAAAGATAAAATCACTAGTCTTTGAAATCAAAGAGGATACATGGACTAGGTTTTTGACTTTAAATAATCTAAATTTAGCTCCTAAAATTAATTTGGCTTAAAAATTAGTTTCATGAATGATAATTATAAGATGACAATTAAAACACATGATCATGGCATAATTATGAATGCATGAGGGACTAAAGAAATAAGGCAAGTAAACATCTACAGGTTAAGGAGAGTTTTCTCTCTAGTCCTTATGGATACTAAGAGAACCACATGATCACTCCTTAATTCCAAGAAAATTAATATTAATTACATTGCAAGATGATAGGATGACATCTTTGGCCCTTATGGATTTTAGAAAGGCCGCAAATTCCTTTACAATATATAAATATGAATGCAAATAATTATATTTAAAAAATGAAAGGGGAAAATGAAATAGTTTTGATTTGGATTTGCAGTTTGGATTTAGATTCCAAATGTGTCTATGTATCCCATTGGATGGGGATCAAAATCTACGTAATTTGTTCCATAATTAAGTGGAGGATTTAGGGGGTTGATCATATTGATTTGGTTTGATTTGGGATTTCTATGGGTGAAAGAAAATATTTATACCTTCCTTTGGGTCGCATGTGATGCATGGAGGGTCTTGCCTGACCAGAGTTACATTTTATTGATATCAGAGAGTGGGATCCAATTCAAGGAGGTGGATTAAGATGGAAGACTAATTGATTAAAAAAGAGTTATCAATTGGATAAATTAATTAATTAAAAAGATTAATTAATTAATTAATTAGTTGATTTGAAAAGTGATTAATTAATTAATTATGTGATATAACCACATGATCACTCCTTACTCCAAGATAATTAATGTTAATTACATTGCAAGATGATAGGATGCCATCTCTAGCCCTTATAGATTCTAGGAAGGCCGCAAATTCCTTTACAATATATAAATATGAATGCAAATAATTACATTTAAAAAATTAAAGGGAAAAATGAAATAGTTTGGATTTGGGTTTGCAATTTGGATTTAGATTCCAAATGTGCCTATATACCCCATTGAATTGGGATCAAAATCTACGTAATTTATTCCATGATTAAGTGGATGGTTTAGGGGGTTGATCATATTGATTTGGTTTGATTTGGGATTTGTATGGGTGAAAGAAAGTACTTATACCTTCCTTTAGGTCACATGTGATGGGCAGAGGGTCTTATGTGACCGGAGTTACATTTTATCGGTATTAAAGAGTGAGATCCAATTCAAGAAGGTGAATTAAGATGGGGGACTGGTTGATTAAAAAAGAGTTATCAATTGGATAAATTAATTAATTAAAAAGATTAATTAATTAATTAGTTGATTTGAAAAGTGATTAATTAATTAATTATGTGATATAATTTTTTTAAAAAAAGATTTTATTAATTAAAGAATTAATTAACTTGATTGGGAGATTAAATTAATTAATTAAAATGATTAATTAATTAAAAAATTGATTGGATGGAGAAATAAAAAGAAATCAGTAGATAACCATCAAGATACTAATTCAAAATATGCAAAAAATGGAAGAAATAGAAGTCTATTTATAGGCAAATGGAGGTGGGGTAGTTTGGGAAGTGGAAAAGTTAAAAAGACCAAAAGGCTAAGGATGATACGCTAAGTGGTGAAAGTGGGCCAAAAAGGGCAAAAACAAAATTTTCAGTGCATAAGGGGACTAGCCGCAGATGGGCTTTATGACGCCGCACAACTTGTATGTAGCACACTAAAATTAATAGGTGTTAGGTTGTGGCCATATAATAAAGGTGCAAAATTAAAGATTCGCATACTCATTTTGACATTAGGAATCTAGAATTGTGCTTCACTTGCCGCCAGTCTTCTCCATTTGACCGGAATTGGCCTTGGAACTTTCAGTAGGTCAATTTTCGATTTGACTTTTTGGAGCCAAATAAGCTAATTGATTGGTATCAAAATGAAGCTGAAGGAGGGAGGAGTCTATCCATATGTAATAACCTACACCCACCCTAGTAGTTTTCATGACAATTACTTAAATTTAGAGCTGTTATGGCTAAGTGTGTGCTTTTATGAAAATTTATGTGTTATGTGATTGATGAGTATATGACATATTATATTAGCTCTAATATACATAATATGAATTATTGTGGTGAAGTAAGTGAATTATATAAAATGCATAAGCATAAAATAATTTTATTTCACTTAAATTGAATTTTTTTTTGCGCAAAGCAATTTTTAAGCATAAAATAATTTTTATAAGCATTTTTAAAATATTTTTAAATAAATATTTTGGGGGACATTTTTAATAAAAATAATAAGAAAAATATTTTATTTTAATTACTTATAATCAACCCATAAATTAAATAAAAGGCCCAATTTTTTAAAAGCCTACTACACCAAAACATTCATAACCTAGTTCATTAAGGGCAAACTTGGAATTTGCCCAAAACCCTAAATATTTAAGCTAAATTTTGGCCAGCCATAGTTGTTAGCCACAATTTTGTTTTCTATCATATGCCCAGTAGAAATTCTCCCAAAAAATATTCTCTCAACTGAAATTCACAAGGTGCTTTCAAACCTTGCGATTGCATAACCGTTCTCGAAAGTTTTTCTCTTCTTTCAATTTATTATTTGATTTTTATGAAATTAATCATTAGAAAATTATTTTGGCCTATTTATTTACTGATTTTCTATTGATTAAGTTTAGCCTAGGTGAATTCTTGAAAGAGAAATCGATTTTTTCTACTAAAAACACAACCCTTTCTAGGTGAATTTTTCAAAGGTAAACCTTAAAACTCAAAATTTGAAATTTCATGCATAAGCACAAGGGGGCTGCCAATTTGTATTTCATTGTATTCTAAATTAATTTTTATTGTGTTTAGATGAAAAATATCGATTTAAAACATATTTCTATATATTACTATAATGATCGGAAAATACTGAAAAGCAAGAAAACTCATAATTTTCACTCTAAAACCTAAAATTGGAATTTTCATGCTTATGAATTACCAAGGGCTGCCAATTCCTACATGTTGATGTTCTAAAATAATTTTTGTCATGTTTACATGAAAAATATCGATTTAAATCATGTGTTTATATATTACTGTAATGATCAGAAAGTACTGAAAATAAGAAAGATTTATGGTTTTCATCCTAAAATCTAAAGTTGAAAATTTTCATACATATAAATATCCATAGCTGTTGATTCAAAGGTATTAGTGCTCTAAAATGATTTTTGTTTTGATTACATGAAAAATATTGGTTTAAACCATGCTTTTGCATATTACAGTGATGAACGGAAAGTAAGAAAATTTATGTTTTTCTTTGATGGGCATATTCAGCCAACGTAGGGATTTTAATCCCAATGTCTATAGTTTTTATATGATATATTTTAATGATTAGTAACATGTATACATGAGTGATAAATGATTAAATTTTATGTTGGTTGAAGGAATAACTCTAGACAAGTCTAGAGACAATTAGGTATACTTAGGGTTTCCTAACCCTATATTGTGATCAATATGTGAATATGATTAAGTAATATGGTAAATAGCTTTTATGATGAATTAATAATGAATTAATGATCTTAAATTAACTATGAGATGGATGGTATGATTTGTTCAAAAGAGATAAGCATGACCCTTCAAGGTTACTTGTTAAGTTCACACATATGGAAAGTGTTAAGTGTACAAAGTTGAATGTTGAATTGAATTGATATTAAGATCATGATATATTGTGTTTGACTTTAGAAGAGTCTTGCTATGAGTTACTATGTGATTTCATGTGGGCCTATAAAGGCAAAGTATGCAAGACTTTGAAAGTCAATACGTTATGTGCAAGTGATAAGTGCACTTCTAAGTGCAACTCCAAGTTTATGTGAATATTCTATGTGCATGGGGTAATTATAGGATAAGATAGCATGGTATTAAGCAAATGCTAAGTATTGAATTAAATATTATGTTAGAACTTGAGGAGTAGTAGAAGCTTAAGGGGCTACAAGTATTAGGAGCAAAGGAACCACAAGATGAGTAAACATTATGTTCAAGTTACAAGTACAAGTTATCATGTTATATGAACCTTTGATATCTTGAAAACCAAGTTCTTTTCTATTTTTAATTATGACTAAATGATTTCTTTGTAAGCTTGGATTGCCAAAGGACAATTAGTCCAAAACCATTTTTAATTATTCAATTATAATAAAGAACCTTTGTGAATTATTGCCTTGCCTTACCTTACTTTTTTTTTAGAACCATATTGTTATTTATCTTTTATTCAATAAGTTAAACTACTATTGCTATTTTGTTACATGTGATTGCATTCTTAAATACTATTATTATAAGTGATTGGCATTAGCTCTAACTATGGTACCCATGAACCCTTTATGCAGAAATCCTCTTGCCGATGCAAGTAATCATTGATACCTGTGCACATGGTCTAAATCTAATGAATAGGGGTTGTGTATCCACCTCAACTAGAAGGGACGATTCTAGCCATGAAGCTTGATCAGTTTCATGACTCTTTATAAGTTACAAGTTAGGAGTTGGAATTTGGTATGATGCCACTTCTCCCTTGAGTGAACAAGCTAATAACTATCACTCGTTACAAGTTTACAAGTTACAAGTTGATTTCTGTGAAGCTTTCTCATTTGTGAGCCATGATTTATTAACTTTGAACCCTTATAAAGGGATATGTGTTATTTTACAAGTTTTATTGTTTACTCATTAAGATCATCTATCTCACCCCTTTTTCCTTGTGTGGTTCCAAGTGAGCATTATAAGGGAGGCAAGGTGATAGCTGAAGCAACCTACTTCGCTTAGGGCATTTTCCTTGTTTAAGTTTATTTCCATACCATAATGTGATGAGTCATTTTTAGACGCTCCGGGAATGATTGTTTGGGAATTTATTCTGAAACATTATATATTAAGGCTTTATTTGGAGTCTAAATATTATTTTCTTATGAATTGTGTTTAAAGTATATTTTAACTATTCTTTTGCAACTTAAAGTTTTCCTATAAATGGTTTAATTAAGTTAATGCATGAGGTTTTGGTATGATCCTAGGCAATGTTTGCATATGTATGAGTGGGTTTTATGCGCGTAGGTGACCTTATGTCTCACAATATTCTAGAACCGTCATATCTCTACAAATTGGGATGTGATACCATATAAAAATCTTCGAAAGGGAAGCTCTAGACTAGCCGAGATCTGCAATTGAAAATTATTATGGCTGACGGTTAGGCTTTTGCTCGGGGAATGGATGATCAACAACTAGGCTTTCATTTGGGGCCACCACTACCTAGAAGGGCGCGAATCACGTTGGTAGCTTGGCTTTCTCTCTCCTTTCTCTAATTTTTTGTTTCCATTTTTCTTTGATCTTTGGTTGATTTGGTGATGATTTGTTGATTTGATGATGGAGGATGCTAAGATCCAGCCAGAAAAAATGGTGGTGACCATATTTGATGATTTTTGGTAAAAATAAGGAGCTAGGAACACAACTTTTTTCATGTCAGTTTCCACAGATGGTGCCATTTTGATAAGTATGAAATTATCTTAGACTGTAGATGGGGGGTCCTATAGACCTATTGTGAACCTTCAATTTTGCACTCTTATCGTCTGGCTATAGCCTAGCACTTATTAAGTTTAGTGCCCTGCGTAAAGTTGGTATGATGGTCCTGCTAAAATTTGTTTAGCCTTTAAATACATTACTATTTGGATACCTAAATTTCCTAAACCTTAAACTAGCAATCAATCTCTGGAAAAAAAAAATGAGCTCACCACGTCAGCAACTACAGGTCAGCCCTGTAGTGTCACAGGTCCAACCTATGGCCTTTTCTGCAGAAAAATGTCCAAAATATCCCCCTAGCTCAATTTCAGTTCTTTTCCAGCCTTACTCCTTCTTGTCTTTTCACATTTCACTTTCCCAAACTACCTCTCACCCCATTTGCCTATAAATAGGCCCTCTATTCCTCCATTTCTCTTCACCTATTGAGCTAGCATTGATGGCTATATATTAAATCCTCTCTTTTTTCCCTCTAATCACTCTCTAATTAATTAATTAATTACCTCACCCTAACCAAAAGTTAATTAATCTTTTTAATTAACTAAAACTCTTTTTTTCAAAATTAACCACTCAAATTAATTAATTAATCACTTTTTAAAAAAAAAAATCAATCTCATTTTAATTTGATCCATCATTCATCTTAATTAATTAATCCATCCATTTATTTCATCATATTATTTAATTAATCATTTTAATTAATTAATCAATCTCTTAATTAATCTCTTAATCAATCCAATCATCCGATCCTGATACAATTGAATTTCGGTCTGACAAAACCCTCGCTCTTCAAAAGTAAAGGTATAGCTTTTTTCTCTCACTTTTAAAGCACCCAAACCAAAATCAATCTGATCAAATCATAAACCTTCCACTTAATCGTGAAACAAACTATATGAGTTTTGATCCCCACTCTATTTGGCTTGTGGATGTTTATTTATTTTATTTCTTAAATTCCCTCATGTGTTTCATAACTATACCATGCTCATGCATTCTAATTATTATCTTATAATCACAATTTATGAAATCTACTTTTCTAAGCCAAATTAAACTTAAGAGCCAAATCGCGATTATTTAAAATAAAAAATCTAGTCCCAAAGCTCAATTTGGATCGAGACTAGTGATTTTATCATGGGATAAATTAATTAATTAAAATTAATGAATTAGAGTCACAAATAGGTTTTTCATAATTTTCCCATTTTAAAAATAAATTAGGGTGGCGACTCCTGAAATCATTTTCAAATCATAAATCAATTTTTTAAACAATAGCCGCTCCAATCATGAGTACCAAAATTTGTTCCATGACCTTCTTAAAAATTGCTTGCCTTTTCTCAAGTAAATTCCTCGAGTGAGGGAGGGCTGCTCAGGCGAGGTCCACGGTTGGCAACTCCACTAAGAACTGGTTGCCATCTTTTAAAAAGGAAAGCAAATAAAAGGATTACTATTTGGTTAAGGAAAAATTTTCCAAAATAATCTTCATTTGGCTCATTAAGTATAATTTGACTTTTATATATCACTTTGTATAATAAAGACTCATTGCCTATCCTTAGCTTTAGGAAAACTTTTAGATGGTGAGTGGCATTGGCTCGATAACTCTTTTTTGAGTATGTTAGGAGATAGTGAAAGCATTCCACTCCGTTACAAATCCCCAATAATTTTGGTGGTGTAAGGAGCAATTAGTATTGTTTAACCCATACAAGGCTCCTTAACTCACATGTGATTAGGTATATCAATGCTCTAGTAGGATGAGGACCTTTAACCAATCCACCCTTTACCTTTATACATATAGTTGCCTTAACTTTTGATCCTAGTTTTCATGCACTGTAATAATTAAGACCTTTATGCATATTTATGAAACCTTTTTGGCATTCATCATGACATGACCATGCATACATATTATAAGACTAAGAACTCTGAGTCTAGGTTATGCCTTGAACCAAGTTGAGCATCATTCTTCAATTCTCAAACACTTTTGACCTAAAAATTTTGGCTCATTACCTCCCTCAAGCCCAAAACCATTGGCATCTCACATCCTTTAAACCTAAGACCTTTGGCACCTGACCTCTTCTAAGCCCAAGACATTTGGCCTACCATCATCCTTAGGCCTAAAACCTTTGGCTCCCAACCTAAAAATTTAATCTTTAAGCCCAAAACCTTTTGGTCCCTAACTTAATACTTAATCCCTAGGTCTAAAACCTTTAGCACCTCACGTCTCCTAAGACCATGATATCTGGCCCACCATTTCCTTAAGGCCAAAACCTTTATGCCTCACCTCAAAACCCAAAACATTTGGCTTACCATTACCTTATGCCCAAGACTTTTGGCACATCATCTCTCTTATGCCAAAAAGCCCAAGGCATTTGGCCCACCACTATCTTAAGCCTATAACCTTTTGTCCTAAGACCCTAAAATCAGAACATCAATACCCTTGCCGAAGCACTCTAAGATATCAAACCTTCATTAAGCCTAAAACTTTTTGGCCCTAACCTAAGTCCTAATCCTTAAGCCCAAAACCTTTTGGCCCTAATCTAAGATCCAATCCTAAAAGCCCAACACCTTTAGCCTAATGAACAATCATTGCCCCAAACACCTTAAGCCTAAGACATTTGGCCCAAAACACCTTAGGAAGTTTTTTTTGCTCAAAATTTGCACCCATCATTTCATCACCTTTTTATGTCTTTCTCATACATTTACCCTCTCTTTTTTGTTTTGCCTTAAAGTTACTAGTGGCCCACTCTTCCAACCGAGATACCATGAAAGCATTTTTCACTAACATCCTCAAAAGGCAAGAGGAAAATTTCCAAGGTATACTCACCTCTGTCCTTGATGCTCAACAAGCCAATTTTAATAATGCTTTAGTCACCCAACAAACCAAATTTAACATTGCCTTGACTGCTTAACAGGTCAGCTTTAACAAAGCATTGGCCCAGTTCACCAAAGCCCTATGTTCCCAAAAGCAGTCTATGCTTTCACATTCCACTTTTGGGATGGACGGTCCTAGGGCATGAGTGGCCATAAGGGCACCAAAAACCTATAGAACCCCTTACCTACTATAGAATCCAATATGGCATTAAGCAATCAAAATGCAAAAATCACATCAACACTGCCCAAGATCTCAACCTAAATACACATCACCATCTTATATACAATTCCATGTGCATACTTCTTATTGATCATCAATAACTTTTATTGATTAATTCATACATATTTCTCATTCTTATATAAACAAATTGTATTACAATTAAACATCAATTTATATAGAGCAACTAACTATAACATACATACACTTGTATATAAATAACATATTTGTCAAAGGAACTTTTACTCTAACATATATGCCATCTCTGATCATAACTCGTACTTCAACTCGAACTACTCATTCTTAATTCTCCTATAGAAAAATTTGGGAAAAGGGGAATGAGTTTATGACTTAATGAGCAAAATATTTATGTTACAATAGATCAAATGGCTTGGCTCAAGGTTCGCTAACAAGGAAAGCATTTCGCTGACTTATACATACTGTGAACCCTTAATTTTGCACCTCTCAAAATTACAAACCATTCAATCTAGAAAAGAATCAATGAAGATTCCTAAATCATCATTAAATCATCTGAGACTTAGTAACGAGCGTAACACAATTAAATCATGAAAAACAGATAAGAAATGAGCAAGAACGGGCGAAAACAGGCAAAATAGGTGAATTAGAGCCAATTGCCGCATAGCTCTGCAGCATTGTCGCAGAGGCTCATGCAGTGCCGCAAAGCGTTATGTAGCACTATCGCAGAGACGTTTGTGATGTTGCAAAGGCTTGTGTGGCAACTGTAGATAGTTTTTGCTCCCACATTGGAAATTTCAACCTCTATGCTTCAGTCTTCCCTCTATATATAGATGGTCTCTCTACTCTTCAAAACACATAGACTTGGAGGCTTAAAAAGCACTAACTTCAAGTAAATTGCTTTGCTTTCACTCCTTGCTTTACAAAGCAAGTTGGGTGGTTTCTCTTTTCTTCCCACTCGATTAGTTTAAGGCTTTTCGTTTGCCAATTTGAGGCAAGTTTCTTGCCTAAGGCTCATGTTCGTTGTGTGGAGAAGGTGAAACTGCATTCTAGTGGTTTGAGGCTCATCGTGTGGAGAAGGTGGAATTGTGATCCGGTTGTCCACTCCATTTGCCCTACATCCCCAAGCCGCAAAAGTGCAAGGTAATATTCTTTTCCTTTCTATTTAAGTTTAAAGCTTATTATCTCTTTTAGTTAGTTAATTAAATTGGTTCATCTAGGTTGTTAGCTAATCAACTTGGTAATCAATTAAATTAATTAATTAACTCAACCCTCTTTTAATAAATTAATCAAAACATGATAAAGTGGCTAGACTAAACTAACCCCTTCGCAAGAAGGGAGAACTACATGGGTTCTGATTTCCATTCAAAGAGATACATAGGCATGCTTGGTTCAGGCATCAAATCTAATTAAAACTAACTAACTTCCCCCTTATCACCTTCTTCACTTACTCTTATTTTGTTTCCTTTACTTTGTTATTAAGTTTAGTTTAGGGAATGTGTGACTTCCCTAGAACCCATAAGGGCTAGAGGAGGTATCCCCTATGTTTGGGTTTCATCTGTAATGTTAACCTTTGTTTAGACTATCACTTGTATTTATTTTATTGGTGAAAGGAATGATCATGCATATTATAAATTGTTCATGCATTTTAATTTTTCATAAAATATATTTTAAGTTGCTTTTATATTACTTGGCCAAACTTATTTTATTAAAATAAACTAAAAACCTGGTCCCCGAATCCTCTTTGGTTTCGAGGCTAGTGATTTTTTTCCTTTGGGTAATAATTGGAGTCAAATGAGTTTTTTCCTTATATTTTCCCAAATAAAAATAAATTAAGGTGGCGACTCTAAAAAATAATTTTCAAACCTATCAAAGATAAGCCCATAGGCTTCCTCACGAGTTCTTTCCCAAATAAGCATTTTGATTCCCTTTAGTAGATCGGACCAGTGCTCAGGCAATGCGTCACAGTTGACGACTCCACTGGGGATAAACTTTCTTTTTAAAAGGAAAAATAAGTGGACTACTAATTGGTTTAAAAGAGTTCAGCCTTTTAATATAATTGTAACTTTGCATGCATCATTTGTATAGGCTCTTTGCCATTCAACCTAGTTCTAAGAAAAACAACGGATAGTGAGTAGCATTGAGTGGGTAACCATCTTTGGATCTATTCGCTGATAGTGAAATCATCCACCCCACAATGAATCCTTTGATCCTTTCAAAGGTGTAACAAGTATGCACGTACTGTTGGACCCACGCAAGACTCTTTGACTCACATGTGGTTAGGAATATCGCTGCTCTAGTGTAAAGGGTACCCCAAACCAAGCCACCTTGACCCTTTCATGTAATGAACTTAGAACTTGGACCTTAGGTTGTATGTACCATAAAAGAAGCCTTACTATATTCATAAAATGATTTTTCATTCATGCATACATATATTCATGCATACATTCATCATCCAAGAACCTTGAAACAAGTGGAGAGCTCACTAAGCCTATGATTCACTAAAATACCCATCCCTAAAAACACCAATGCTAGCTCAAAGGTCTGTCATCCTGCTATATTACCTTAGTCTTATAGTCATTTTATCTACCTTTTTTCCTTATCATAAGGTACCTAAGATGGCTGAGGGAACAAGTGGATTGAAAGAAAGTGATCTAAATGCAACTAATACAGAGGAAGAAGCCCAACTGAATTCATTCTTAATGAATCTTCTCTTAAAGCAAGAAAGGAATTTTCAAGCTATTTTGGAGGCTCAACAAGCCCAATTCAAACAGTAGAGACAGTCCACTTTGGAGGAAGTTCAAGCTATGATGAGTCGAGTTGGCCTTAGCTCAAATACCGCACCAATCCAAACCATTCCTAGCATGACCCAAGTTGCTGCAAATACCTCTTTTTCCCCCAATGTCCTTATTGACTTGACTGATAAAGGAAAGGCTATAATTAATGCCCCTTGCATTCCAATTATCATTTCACCCTCTGTCCCAATTCCATATGTTACCCCATCACCTATCACTTCCTAAATACCAGTTCCTTAGCTCTCTTTCCTAATGCTAGAATTCCACTAAAGTTTAAAATGCCAATGCTAGATTGATTCAATGAGATAACCTGCCCTAAGACACACTTGAAGATGTATATGGGGGCAATGGCTCCTTTAGGGGTTGATAATGAGCTCCTTGCCTAGTTGTTTCAACAATCCCTAACTAAAACTACTATAAAATGGTTTTTAGACATGGATATAAGTTAAAAAAGGACTTAGGATGATATTTACAATACATTTGTTAAGCAATATGAGTACAACATTGAAGTGGATATCATAAGGAGAGATCTGGAGACTACCAAGCAAAACCTGAAAGAATCTTTCTCCTCATTCCTTACGAGGTGGAGAGAAAAAGTTGCCCAAATGGTGAATCGACCAACCGAGCAAGAGCAGGTTGATACAATTGTAAAGAACCTTTTGCCAGTATACCAAAATCATCTCCTCACTCAATACCTCCCGAGCTTTAAAGCCCTTATTGCTACTGCCTCCAAAATAGAAGATTTGATCAAAAGTGGCCACATAAAAAATGAGACCACCCATAATAGATATAAGAAGAGTACCCCTTACCAAGCCAATGTCACTACCTCAAATAGTAAGAAGGAAAGGGAGGTATTTGCCATTTCTCGTTATCAGCCATTAAAATTGGAAAGAAGGTCCTTTACTGCGTTAGGGGTTCCTCTAGTTGTGGTATACAAGAAAGCCTTAGAAGCCAAGTTGATCAAGCCCCTAAAACCAAGAGCTCCTCCTGATCCATTTCCTACAAATTACAATCCTAACGAATACTGTAAGTATCATCAAGGGGCAGGCCACAAGACAGAAATGTGTTGAACTTTGAAGCATAAGGTTCAAGATCTCATAGATAATGGGGACATCATACCTCCTAAGCCTAGACTCAACATTTCCACCAATCCTCTCCTTAACCACCAAATTAACCTCATCACCACCACTAATCTCGAAGTTAATCCTATCTCTTTGATTCAATCAGCTTCTGAATATTATTGTGTTCTGGATTTAAGCAATCTTGTGGAGGAGATTGATGTTATAACTAGGAGTGGCAAGATCTACCAAGCACCTACTCAGTAAGATGGCCATCCACCTATCCAGCCTTTTCTACCCCCTGCTGAGAAGATAAAAGGAAGCACTGAACCTAATGAAGATCCTATCTTTAAGCAGCTGAAAAAGACCCAAGCCAATATATCTATCTGGAGCTTTATTCAATCATCTTACACTTATTGCCAAGCTCTTTGCAAGGTGTTGAACCAATGCCAACCTCCTATAGATATCACTCTTGAATCCTTAGTGGCTTCTCTTACCAGTACTACAAAAGCTAACTCCATCTCTTTCAATGACCATGACCTACCTAAGGGGGAGCTAAACCACAACCATGCCCTATACATAATAGTTCTTACTTAGGGGAAGATAGTTCCTATTGTACTAGTAGATAATGGATCAATTTTGAATGTCTGTCCATTAAGAGTAGCAAGTTGCTTGGGGTTAGAGGCTTCAGACTTCATACCTTTTGACTAGATTGTAAGGGTGTATGACAACACAAAGAGGGAGGTCCTGGGTGTGGCTACCTTAGATGTCATCATTGGACCTATCACTTATCCTATCCCATTTCAAGTTATTAATGTACCAGTATGTTTTAATCTCCTCCTTGGATGACCCTAGATACATCAAGCCAAAGCTATCCCCTCTTCCCTTCATCAAAAGCTAAAATTTCCTTATGGATCTTCTATTGTCACTATTAAAGGGGATATGCATAGGAAAAGTGAGGTCCCAAGTTCTGTGTTAATTTTGAAGATACAGCCTGAGCTACCAACTCTGCCATTATTAGGTTTTACCTTTGAAATAGTGCAATTCATAGAAAAAGAAGGAGGTAAAGAGCTTAAGCTTGTGCCTTTTGATTTTGATCCTCATGGAAATATTGTTGTGGCTAACATATTGAGAAAAATGAATTATTTTCCTGGATTAGGACTGGGCAAGAGATAGCAAGGAGTAAGTCAATTCGAAGAGTAACCTGTGGCTAACCCACCATTTGTTGTTGGTTATAAACCTACAAAAGAAGAATTGGATGAGGCAGAGAAAAAGGCCAAAGAGAGAATGGCAACCCTCAAGAAAGGTGAGTCATATGATTGGCCCATGTGCCCTTATTTCAAAACACTTAATGGATACTTTATGAAGGAGGGTGAGAATTTTCCATACTGTGATTTTCCAAAACCTTAGGTCTGTCCTATTACTAAGAAGCTAATCTCTAGTTTTGAATTCTTTTTTAATGTTAGGCTTCCGTAGAAGAGTATGAACCAGTTTTCATATTGGAACAAGATTAGGAGGATAATATGGAGGCTAC
Source organism: Reutealis trisperma (assembly GCA_947687605.1). NCBI lineage: Eukaryota > Viridiplantae > Streptophyta > Magnoliopsida > Malpighiales > Euphorbiaceae > Reutealis > Reutealis trisperma. The sequence goes on from CANTUT010001036.1 coordinate 43,856, forward strand.
TCTCTTTGAGCAAATTTGCATGATAAGAGATAAAGAGGTGGCTGACTTAAGTAAACTCATCCAAACAACTCAAACCCAACCTGACAACTAGTATTATAAGAAGAAAGGAGAGCGTGGTAAGTCCGAGCCAGAGTCCAAGCTGGAGTCCAAGTCCAAATCAGAGTTCAAGTCTGAACCAGAGTCCGAGTCTAAGCTAAAGTTTGAGTCCGAGTCCACATCTAAGTCAGAATCAGAGTCAAAGTCTTTTAATTTTGATTCCTCATTTGAGTCTATGGTCAATCATTTTGGTCTTTGTTTTAGCTTCGATGTAATAATGAACAATGACTCTTTTATTCATAATTAAAGCTCAAGTTTTCTTCTTATGATCATGTGCTTCCTATTTCCTTTCCTTTCCTTTATCTTGAATCCAATTTGAATGAAATATTAAATGAAATAAAAAATGGCAAACAATTAATAAGTTTTGGCACAAATGAAAAACCAAAAACTACATTCATTGCATCATCATGTCATGACAAGGACGGCTTAAGTAAAATGATCCGAGAATTCTTAGATTGCTTTGCTTAGAAACGCAAGGATATGACTAGGCTAGATCTAGCTATAATTGTTCATAAAATTCCTACTCATGAGCATGTGAAGCCCATCAAACAGAAGCTGCGATCACTGAAGCTAGAGTTATCCTTAAAGATCAAAGAGGAAGTCACCAAACAATTAGACAATAGGTTCATTGAGCCAATCACTTATCCTTCTTGGTTAGCAAATATAGTTCCAGTGCCAGAAAGATGGGAAAGTCAAGATGTGTGTAGATTATTGGGATTTAAACAAAGCTTGCCCCAAGGATGATTTTCCATTGCCTCATATTGACTTATTAGTTAACTGCATGGCTAGATATGAAGTAGTCTCCTTGACTGATTTATATGTGGGGTACAACCAAATTCAGGTCCATCCTTACAACAAAGAAAAGACTGCTTTTGTAACTGAGTGGGGTACACACTGCTATCGAGTTATTCCTTTTGGATTGAACAATATAGGGGTGACTTATCAGAGAATGGCCACCATAATTTTTCATGACATGATACATAAGGATATTGAGGTATATGTCGATGACATAGTAATTAAGTCTGAAACAATAGAGGATAACCTACATGCTGTGAAACCTCAAAATTGCACCTCCAGTGGACCGTCTTTCAATTATGAACCCACAAGATCAAACCAAGCTTGAATCAGAACTGAAATGGGCCTGAAACGGATGAAAACAGGTCGAACCACACGAGAGGCACGCCTGCCGTGCCGCCCAGAAGGCGGCATGCATTTTGTGCAGCCGGTAGGCTGACACTCCTACCATGCCACCGTGGGCGGCACCGAATTGATGCCGGCAATTAGGTGGCACGCCTACCATGCTGCCGGACGGTAAGTGCGTATGCCGTGCCGCCCATGCCGCTGGTGCCTCGCCGATGCTGCCCTCCATATCGTCGGAATCCCCTCTGGCAACTCTATAAATAGAGCCTCCTTCAACCTCATTTGACATGTATCCCAATACATTTCAAGCTCATTTGAGGCATTCCAAAGCAGTTGAGACACATTCCAAAGCATTAATCCTTTCTTATATTAACATACTTGTTGTTTTTTTTTTCAGATCCAGATTCCAAGTTTCTTTTGAATTCAAGGTGGAGTTGAGATCCAGAGCAAAACTAGTTCCATTTGTTCGAAAGCCAAGAAAAGCAAAGGTATAATCCTTCTTTATTTTTAAAATTCTAAATTCAGATCTAGAATTCTCTTTAGGTCTAAAACTGAAAAGATCTAAAATTTATTAATTGAAGAATCAGAATTAAGTTAATAAACAAATCAACACCTTTTTTATAACCCCTCCTTCGTAAGAAGGGAGAACTGTATGGGGTTTGATTCCTATTCAATAGGATACGCAGGCTACCATTTCGAAGGGCATCAACTCCAAAATCCTTTTTATCAATATTGTTTTCCTTTTTAGTTTGATTTATTTGTATTAATCTTTTGTTTATGACTTTATTTTATAGTTAGTTGGGGAATGTGTACTTTTCCTAGTACCCCATAAGGGCTAGAGGAAAGATCTCCTTTATTTCAATATTTTTGATATTGTAATAATTAAGTAGGTTTTATCTTGCTTATTTATTGTCATTCCATCTCATTATATATATATATATATATATATATATATATATATATATATATATATATATATATATATATATATATATATATATATATATATATATATATATATATATATATATATATATATATATATATATATATATTTGTTTCATTCATCATCATATTTCTGTTCATGCATACACAAAAATTCCTTTTTTCAAAAGTTATTTTGCATTTTTAGCCAAATTAAAGAAAATAATATTTTCTTAATTGTGTAATTACTAAAACCTGATCCCCGAGCCCTCCTTGGTCACTCGCGGATTGGTGCACTTTTCCATTGGGATAAATCAAATTATTTTTGGAGTCAATCATGTTGGGTTTTCTTTAATTTTTCTAATTAAAATAAATAAATTAAAGTGGCGACTCACTTTTCAACTTTCAAATTACAAAAATCAATTTTCCGAACTCACAGCGAGTTCCAATCGTGGAGTTTCTCCCGAAGAGCATTTTGATCCCTCGGCGAATCGGACCGGTGCTCGGGCGAGGCCTCACAGTTGGCGACTCCATTGGGGACCTTAAAACCTTTTTCAAATAAAAGAAAAAGTGGATTACTTTTGGTATAATACCAAGTTTGGCTTTAAAAGCAAAATAACTCTTTCATGCATCATTACATTGGACTCCTTGTCCAAAAACCCTAACTTCCTAGGAAAACAAAGGATAGAAAGTAACATTAAGTGGGCAACTTTCCTTAGGTCTGCTTGCCGATAGTGAAATCATCTAGCCCATGACGTATCCTCTAATCCTTTTAGAGGTGTAACGAGTATGCACGTACCATTGGACCCACGCGAGGCTCCTTATCTCATATGTGGTTAGGTATATCGCATCTTTAGTGTGATGGGTTCCCTTCAAACCACCCTAACCTTTCATGTAATGACTCATAAAACCTTTCCTTTAGGACTGTATGCACCATTATACTAAAACTTGGTATGTCATTATCATGAAACCTTTTTCCATTCATGCATACATACATGCATGCATAGACCTTACAAAATTGGAGAGTTTTAATTCCACTCAAACACTGCTAGTCCTAATCACAAACCCATGTCAACCCATGGTCCCAGTCAAGAGCTGATATATTCCATGATCTTTGTTCCATACCTAAGCTAGACACTGACCCAGCTTTATCTCTCTGTCCAAAGGTTGACAAGATGTCTGTTGCCGGAGACGAGACCACTATTACTAGAGCTGATGAGATCTTTGATGAGCATTTTGCCAAGCTCTCTGAACACCAAGAGACCATCATGAAGAGGCAAGAGGCCTTTTTCTAAGACATGCTGAAGGCCCAAATGAGGGTTATCATGGAGGATGTCCGTTCCATATTGGAATAGACCTCCCTAGCCCAAAACCCCACTGATCCGAAATCATCCAAATCTGACCTAAGACCCACCTTTTATCCTGTCTATGGATCCACTTCCAGAGTTGAATCTAGAGACGAAGAACCTGCAAACACCGACATCATCCCATCACCTAAGTTCCTCAAAAATAACTCACCAACAAATGTCACTTCTGCTTTCACTTCCCAACCCGCGGATCATTTCCAAGGGAAGGAAGTTAATCATGAGATTAAAGCTTGCATGGAGAAGATGGAGCGCATGGAGAAGATGCTGTTGGGAATGAAAAAGAAAGAGGATCTGGTTGATACAAAATCTTTAAGCTTATTCCCTAATGCAAGGGTTCCTCCTAAATTTAGGATGCCTGAGTTTGACAAGTTTGATGGGATTACCTGCCCCAATACCCACCTTAACGTCTATATAGGAGCCATGTATCCATTGGGTGTGGATAATCAACTCTTAGCCCAATTATTTCAACAATCACTGATCGGTACAGCTGTGAAGTGGTTTGTGGACTTAGATGTCACCAAGAAATGAACTTGGGATGACATCTACAATATTTTTATTCAACAATATCATTATAACATCGAGGTTGATGTAACCAGAAGAGACCTCGAGACCACCAAGCAGTATGCTAAGGAATCCTTCTCCTCGTTCCTTACAAGGTAGAGGAAGAAGGCTTCTCAGATGTTAAACCGACCCCCTGAAAATGAGCAAATTGACATAATTGTCAAGAATCTGCTGCTAGTTTACCAAAAGAGGTTATAGACTCAGTACTTGCCTTTCTTTAAGGCCCTTATTGCCATGACTTCAAAAATTGAAGACTTAATTTAGAGTGGTCAAATCAAAGAAGAGATTGCATCAGGGTCAAGGTATAAGAAGCCCACTCATCAGGGTAATGTCACTTCCTTAACAAATCAGAAAGTGGGGAAGTTAATGCTCTGACTATTAAAAAGCCTATCCGGATTGAAAGGAGACAGTTTTCTAATCTTAGGGGTGTGCCTATGAGTATTATCCTTAAGAAGCTACTTGAGGGAAACATGGTGAAACTCCTTAAGCCAAAACCAATCCCCAATCCACTTCCCAAAAACTACAACCCACATGAGAGGTGTGATTATCATCAAGGACCTGGGTACAAAACAGATGCGTGCAAGACCCTTAGACACAGAATTCAGGACCTCATTGACTCCAATGACCTAATTCCACCAAAAGCCTGACCTAATATCAACATCAACCCTTTGCCCAACCACACAGTCAATGCCATAAATAATCACAAGGGAGTTGACCCTGTCTCCTTGATAGAGTCAAATCCCAGTTATTGCTGTGTCTTGGACCTCACTAACCTAGTTGAGGAAATTGATGCCATCACCAGAAATGGCAGAGTCATCCAAAACCAACCAAGCCCAAACACTCAACCTACCCAACCCATACCTATACCTGCCGACAAATTGAAAAGGATTCTTAAACCAAATGAAGATCCCATTCTTAAACAACTTAAGAAAACATAAGCCAACATTTCAATTTGGAGTTTGATCCAATCTTCATATCCTCACTGCCAAGCTCTTTGCAAGGCGCTAAATCAATGCCAAGCTCCAATTGACATCACACCCGAGAACCTTGTTGCTTCTATTACCTTTACTGCTAAAGGGGTGTCCATCACTTTTGGAGAAACTGACATTCCAGAAGGAGATCCTAACCACAACAATGCCCTTTACATCATAGTGGTAACACGGGGAAAGACTATGCTAATGGTTCTTATTGATAATGGTTCAGCCTTAAATGTATGCCCTCTGAAAGTAGCAAGCTGTTTAGGATTGGAGGTTACTGATTTTACCCCTTTAGATCAAATTATAAGGGCGTATGACAATACCAAGAGGGAAGTCCTTGGTGTAGATATCATCGATGTAACTATTAGGCCAACATCTTTCACCATACCATTTCAAATGATTGATGTACCTTCCTGTTTTAACCTGTTACTTAGAACGCCCTGGATTCACCAAGCAAAGGCTATCCCTTCCTCTCTACACCAGAAAGTCAAGTTCCCTTTTAGAAATGGGGTCGTGACTGTAAAAGGAGACATGCATGGAAGACCAGACATTCCAAGCTCTATTCTTATTCTGGAGATTCAGCCTGAACTGTCTTCTTATCCACTTTCAGGTTTCTCCTTCATTCAATACATTGAGGGTGAAGAGGGTAAAGAATTCATTCCCTTTGATTTTGACCCCTATGGGAATATTGTTGTTGCTAACATGCTTCGCAAAATGAATTACTTTCCTGGTCTAGGTTTAGGAAGAAGCCAACAGGGCTTGAAGTATTTCCTGGACTATCCAGTTGCAACACCACCATTTGGGCTAGGGTATGAGCCCACTGATGAGGATCTGGAAGAAATGGAAAATCAGGCCAAAGACAGAATAGCTGCCTTTAAAAGAGGTGAGGTTTATGACTAGCCCATGCGCCCTTACTTCAAAACTCTAAATGGCTATTTTGTAAAGGAATGTGACACAGTTCCTTACTATAACTTTCCTGAGCCTTAGGTCTGCCCTATTACCAAAAAATTGATTCCTAGATTTGAAATCTTTTCTAATGTCAGGCTTGAGATAGAAGACTGTGAACCAATCTACATGCTCAATCAGGATTGGGAAGAGAACATAGAGGCTAGTCTTTTTGATGAAGTGTTTATGCTCACTGTTGAGGAGGAGAAAATTGACCCTTCCACCTTAATCCAGTCCACCGAGACCGAGCTGCAAAATTGGTCCTTTGAGGAGAGCCCCTTCTATCCATCCGAACCAGAGTCTGAACCAGAATCCATTCTTGAATCAGAGTCTCAGTCTGAGATAGACTCGTCTTCTAAATCTGAGTCTGCCTCTTCTATTTCTTCTGTTGATAATGTAACTGACCTTGAGGGTTTGACCTTTCAATTTGATGTAAATTAGGACATATCCCTATTTGAAATCAATAAAGATCATACTCTTTCCTCTTATGACTCTATGTCTACATTTTTCTTTGATGTTCCAGCTTTTAAATCTGACTTAAATGAGATATCAAGTAAAAATGAAATAAATGAAATAAAAGATGACACAATTAAAGAGCCCATCAATGCTGGCACTCATGACATACAAAAAATTACATTCATTGCATCTACATGCATAAATAGGAATCACATTGAAAAGATGATTAGAGAATTTCAAGATTGTTTTGCATGGCAACCGAAAGACATGACAGGGTTGGATCCAAGCATAGCAGTTCACAAAATCCCAGTTTATCCAGGTGCTAAGCCCGTCAAGCAAAAATTGAGAAGACTCAAGATAGAATGGTCTTTACCAATTAAAGAAGAAATTGCCAAGCTACTGGACCACAACTTCATTGAGCCCATCAACTATCCTTCCTGGCTTGCTAACATTGTGCTGGTTCCTAAGAAGGATGGTAAAGTTAGAATGTGTATGGATTACAGGGATTTGAATAAAGCTTGTCCCAAGAATGATTTTCCCTTGCCTCACATTGATTTGTTGGTAGACTGCATGGCAAGTTTTGAATTGATTTCCTTAACCGACCTGGCTACAAGGTATAATCAGATAATGGTTCATCCTCCTGACAAAGAGAAGACAGCTTTCATTACTGAATGGGGCACTGATTGCTACCGGGTTATGCCATTTGGGCTTAAAAATGCTGGAGCAACATACCAGAGGATGGCAACTACCATTTTCCATGATATGATGCATAAAGAAATTGATGTTTATGTGGATGACATGGTAATCAAAGGCACCACTGTTGACGAACATTCAGAGGCATTAAGGCGATTCTTCCTTAGACTTCGCCAATACAATCTCAAGCTCAATCCTGCCAAATGTGTCTTCGGAGCCTCATCTGGAGTATTCCTAAGCCACATGGTCAACAAGAAGGGTATAGAAGTGGACCCTACTAAATCAAAGGCAATTCTGGAAATGCCACCTCTAAAAACAGAAAAGGAGATTAGAGGTTTCCTTAGACAGCTACAATACATTGGTCGATTCATTAATCAGTTGGCTGATGTATGTGGTCCCATTTTCAAGCTACTCAGAAAAGGAGCCTCCAAGCAGTGGAATGATGACTGTCAAAAAGCTTTTGACCAGATCAAGTAGTACTTACTAAACCAACCGGTACTATAGCCACCAAGGTTTGGAAAGCCTTTGTTGCTTTATTTATCAGTAACCGATGAAGCAATGGGGGCAATGCTTGCCCAAAATGTTCCTGATTCTAGCAAGGAGAATGCCATCTATTACTTGAGCAAAAGGATGCTGTCTCATAAGCTTAAGTACAGTTTTACAGAAAAACTATGTCTTGCTTTGGTATGGGTCTGCCACAAGCTGCAACACTACCTTTGCTCCTTTACAACTCATGTTCTTGCTGACAAGAGCCCTTTGAAATTCCTTATGGAGAAGCTGGTTCTTGACAGTAAGATGGCAAGGTGGATGGTTGTATTAGCTGCATATGATCTGAAATATGTACAGCGAAAAGTAGTTAAGGGTAACATAGTGGCTGATCAATTAGCTGCAGCTCCAGTGGATGATCATTAGGTCGAGCCTGAATTTCCTGATGAAGATATCCTGACAATTGACATTGAAGTTTGGAAGCTCTACTTTGATGGGGCATCTAACAATAAAGGGTATGGTGCCGGTATTGTGTTCATTACACCGAATGGGGAAAATCTACCCATAGCCATCAAACTAAACTTTGAGGTAACAAATAATGAAGCAGAGTATGAGGCATGCATCTGCGGTCTTGAGGCAGCAATAAGGCTTAAAATCAAGTGCCTTGAGATTTACGGGGATTCAAACCTGATAGTTTCCCAAGCCTTGGGGAAGTGGAAGATCAGAAAAGAGCGTTTGGTTCCTTACCATAAATGCCTAAATGAAATAGCAGCCAGTTTCCATGAACTATCTTTCCATTATCTTCCAAGGACGAAGAATAGATTTGTTGATGCTTTGGCAACACTCGCCTCAATGCTTGATATAAGCGACAGCTTTATAATCAAACCTGTTACAATTGAAGTTAAGCATGAGCCAGGCTATGTAGCTCATTGTTTGAATATCCAAGCAGCTGACAGCAAACCATGGTTTTGGGATATCTTCAATTACATCAAGAATGGACTCTATCCTGAAGGGGCCTCTAAAATAGAAAAGAGGACTTTAAGACAGTTGTCCAAGAGTTTCATTCCAAATGGGGAAGTACTCTACAAACAGGTTTAGGATAACATCCATTTGAGATGTGTCACTGAAGCAGAAGCCCAACAGATCATGGAACAGATGCATGGTGGCAACGAAGGCCCACATATGAACAAAATTGCTCTAACCCACAAGATCATGAATCAGGGTTACTTATGGCTTACTATGAATCAAGATTGTGCAAGATATGTTTAGAGGTGCCATAAGTGTCAGATTTATGCAAAACTTCAGAAGAAACCTCCTGTACCTCTATCTCCTATCATCACGCCATAGCCATTTGCAACTTAGGGCCTGGACGTCATTGGCAAGATAAGCCTGAGGTCTTCTGGCAAGCATGAATTCATTCTAGTGGCTATTGACTATTTCTCCAAGTGGGTTGAAGCTGCACCTTACCAGATGTTGAACTCCAAACTAGTAGCCCAGTTTATTCGTACCAACATCCTTTGTAAGTACGGGGTCCCTTTTGAGATCATTACTAATAATGGATCTCACTTCCAAAAGGAGGTTGCTCTACTATTAAAGAAGGAGAAAATTCAACACCATAAGTATTCTCCGTACAAACCTCAAACAAATGGCGCAGTTGAAGTCGCAAACAAGACTCTTAAGAGTATACTGCAAAAGATGGCTGACAACCATAAGGATTGGCACCTGCACTTGCCATATGCCTTATGGGGATACAGAACAATAGTATGTACTCCAACCGATGCTACACCTTACTCCTTGGTGTACGGGATGGAAGCCGTCCTACCAATCAAAGTAGAAATAAAGTCAGCTCGCATTATGAGGGAGAGTCAATTGGACGAAGTGGAATGGGCGAAAGGCTACCATAGCTAACTTCTTGCCATCAATGAAAAGAGAATGGATGCCTTATATCAGATGTAAGGTTATTAATAGAAACTGGCTCGACACTTTGATAAGAGATTCAGGGACAAAAGATTACAAGAGGGTCACCTTGTTTTGAAAGAAATAAGGGCACCTGTTTATGATCCGAAGGGAAAATTCAGACAAAACTGGAGTGGTCCGTTTGTGATCAAGAAGATCTTATCTAGAGGAGCAGCAATCTTGACAGACTTGGATGGCATAGAATTTGCCAGCCCATGCAACCTAGATCAACTCAAGAGATACTTTGCATAAAGCATCCTTGTAATTCATGCATAGCATTTGCAATCATTGTAAAATCATGCTCAGCATTCAGTATTCACATCTTTTCCTCAAAAGTCAGAACTACGTGGACCTAATTCTCCATAAAGAGGAAAAAGAATAAAAATCATAAATCACTGTAAGGAGATACGTAGGCAGCCCATGCGGGTTCGGTCCAATTCATCAATAAAATTCTCATTTTCACAATCACTTAGCTCTTTGTGTCACAGAAAAATGAAATAAAAAATAAGCTCGCTAAGTTGAAAACCCAAAAGGGCGACTTAGGCAAAAGTCAGAGCAGCAAAAAGAGATGAAAAAATGAATGACGTCTTATTTTGCCTCATTTAAACTTTGGAATATCAAAAGAAAATAAAGACATGGTCAAAGTTTGTCCTAAACTAAAATAGTAATCATGACTCTTGCTCTATCTCCTCGAGTATAGCAGCCCTTCTAGCCTTCTTTGATTTCCACGAGTTGGCTATCCACCAGTCAATAGACTGCATGGATTTACCACCTTGGTCAGCAGAGCGAACAGTATGAAAACCCCTTACCCATCCAGTTCTGACAGCCTGGGTAACAGTCTCGGTAATCAAAACATATTCAAACAGAGCACCATCTAGGGGCACGCCCTGACTGTGTCCCATTTGATGCATAACCCTGGTAGCTTGGTAAAAGGTCACCATCCTCAACCCCAGTAGGTAGACCATCTTGTAGCCAAAGCTCATGGTCATGAATCTTCTGATCTTGTACCATTCGCAACTCCATAGCAGGTCGTCAGAGTCCAGCTTCATCAACCATTTTGTCCATTCTTTCTCGAAATTCCGTTTAATCACAATGGTCCGAGTTCTATACCATAAAGCAGAATAATCCACCTTGGTGGGAGGTCCAACTATCCGAAGATGATCTCTCAGCCAAATCTGAAAAGTGCAAAAGAGATAAGCATAAATACAGAAAGTAGTTGAATGAAAATTCAGAAGTTAGAATTCAACTAACCTGAAGAATGATAGGACTGATCGTCCATGGCCCATTAGAAGTGCAAGATCTATCCAAACTCATGATGGTCTCAACCAGTATTATAGTTGCAATAGATCTCCCCTCCTCTATTTGTGAAATCAGTTCAATGACTCTAGCATCTCTCCAACCAGTAGGGCTCACAAAAATGTATCCGGGAGTCAGACAGAAGGATAGAGCCCGCATCCTCATATGAAACCACCCATCATCCTCAAAATCCTTAGGATCATGGAATTTTGCTATCACAGCAGTCAGATCTACCCAGTCATCCATTACCATGGGACTAGCAACCTCTGTACTTAAGTCAAAAAGTCCCTTGAAAGAGTTAAAATATCCTACTTTCTCAATAGGAGTAGCCAGCATAGCCTCTAGATCATATCCAAGCAGCACAGAAAACTCCTCAAATGTAGGACACATCTCTTCTATAGATGCCCCAAATCTGAAAACATGGGCAGTTGGATCTTAAAAGCGCAAGCAAGCAAGCAGAAATTCCCAATTGACCTTTATGCCTCTTAGGGTGGGCATAGAGCTTACCCGATATTTTTCCAGATTAATTCTCTCCATTTTTGTGAGGTTCTTGCACCATAAGAACATTGTATGGCTGAAATAGGGCTCTATTATGAGGAATAAAAATAAATAAAATTGATGGAGAGCAAAAAGTGATTGAAAATGACTTTTTGAGGCACAAAAATTGAGAGTACAGACTAGAGAATGGTCAAAAACTATTTAAATAGGCAAATTCTAGCCTACCAGACTCACTGCTGGAGGCACAGTAAGCGTGCCGCCCGGTACAGTGGCATGCCAGACGTGCCGCTATGGTGGCGGCAAGCTCAAGCTGTGGCACGGAAACCGTGCCGCCCGTACCGGCGACACGGTTGCCTCTACTCTGCCTCCTTATTCCTCTTTTCCTCAAAATAGTTTTTACATGATTTCTCAAAATTTCGGGCTTAAAATAATTCATTTTTCTCAAAATCGGAGCAAAAAACAAGAGAAAAATGTAAGGTGTAGCGCAATGGAATCCATATTCGGCTAAATATCAGCATTCATACCATGCATCCATCTCATTCAAAACATGCATAAAGTCATACATATCATACATCCAAAATGTCACATAAGCATAAAAGTGCATATATTCAAAATATTATGCATACATCCATCATCCTCAGTACATATATACATGAAAAAGCAAAAGTTGACAAAACAGGTCTCTAACAACCACGCCTAGGTCTGTGGTGTCCTCGCCTAGACATATCATGCTCGTGACTATCCTCTGAGATATCCGCTGCGTGCAGAAATGAGGTCAAAGCAAATGCATATCGGCCCAAGAGATCGTAGTGATAGCGAACAAACTCTATAGGAACCTGGGGAAGAAAGGAAAAATTATTACAAGGCAGACGGATAAAGAGCTAAAAGTACTAGCTGTGCAAAATGTTTACCTCTGTGATAGTCTCAGGGATAGTAGGGAAGAAGGCTGGATGATCATCAAGAAGATGGTAATGTTGTGATCGGTCGTCACAAGAAAAATAATCCAGATGAGCTGGCAAACAGACAAGACCAGCAGGCAAGGGAACAAGATCAATCGGACCTCCCACTGAAGCATCTGGAGCTAGAGCTAAAGCTGAGCTGCTAGCCCCTGAAGGACCAGTCCCAAAAGGATCAGCTGTAAAACTTGAATGGCCAGCCATAACACCTGAAGGTCCAACCCTGGGACCTATGCTGCCAACCAAAATAGTACTGCCAGCCCGTGGAGAGAAGAAGCTCCAACTCTAGAGGGAGGACCACAGAAAGATGCTGAACTAGAACCCCGATATGACGGTCCTCGCAATCTATCCAAAGGAGGTACACCTCACATCAGGGATGCCTTACAAAACTCATTATAGTCCATGTCAGGCAATAGAAAATCCAGATAAGAAACTCCGGTAGCCCAATCATCCTCTCCTAGGATGGCTAACCTAAACCTCATATCTGTCGGAGGGGACTATGGCACAACTCTCTCTCCTGTAACCTGTGCCCTTACTCTCTCTCCCAAGTAAAACATCCTCAAAGACTCATAATGGAGCAAGAGTCGACAAGAGGACAAGTCTATGTTAGGCCTAATCCGGTAAGGAATCCACTCTTCGAACTTGATAAATGGCGACCATTTAACCTACAAATAGATTGCAATATTCAGCAATAGAAGATAAACAATAAGATTCGGGTCAAGTTCAACAAAGAAATACCTAGTTTACGATCACAGTAGCAAAGATCTATCTGCACTGATCAAATGTTCATGCCATGAAGGAAGGTCTATTGGATGCCCTCCAATGTGTTCGTAGGGGGGTCAATAGCAGTAGGCTCTCTCAGTGATGGAGCCAGCATTGAAAAATGCTCATAAGCCCAGTACTACAAGAAATAAAATTTTGTCAGTCACTAGGCAGAGATCAGACAATAGAACACCAGAGTGTAATACTCACCTCGAGCACAATGAAGGTGCCACCATGGCCACAAAGCATGCCATGGGAAATACTGCACAGCTCATGATACATAGCATAAAGGGCTGCACCTCTCCAGTCAAACTCCCCAATCTCATCCAGATTCTCCAAGGATCGCAGGATATTCAAATTAATGCAGTCCTTATTGTTATGCAGAAAAGTACAGCTTAAGATAATCAAAGCACAAAGTCTAGCACCCTGATCAACACCATACTGATCAGGAGTCTGACCCATGGTCATTAAGGCTTGATGAAGCCAAGAGCATGGGACATTGAGGCTCCCATGAGGGGGATCAGCCCCAATCAGAGTTGTCATCTCTACAAAAGAGTGCTCAATCCATGAAGAATAAAGCTTTAGAGGACGAGATCTGAAATACATACCAGTAAGCATGCTCCACTCAAAAGGAGTGACTGTCATCTCACCGCAGGAAAAGTGGAATGTGTTTGTAGGATTCCACCAACGCTCTGCCAGTGCCCGGACCACAATAGTGTTAACCGGTTGCTTGACATCTAGCTCCAGCCACCCGAGCAAGCCAGATGGCTCGAGGGGCAGATGGATAGCCTCTTGATTATTCAAATAAATGTGGACCAACTCCATGATACTACGGCCACCCCTGGGCCTTAAATGTGTTCTCTGTAATTTTTGTAAAAAAAAATTTATTATTAATAATTATCATAATTCTTATTGACTGTACAGGAAAAGGAAAGCATACCTGAAGAGATCCAGTGAAGTTGACGTAGTGATCTAACTCCTTCAACAATGTCTTCGGGTCCTGAGCACCCACTGCTGGCTGATTAAAGATTTCCATTTTGAGAAAATAAAAAAGAAGAGAGAAAAAGAAAAATTTTTAGAAAGAAGTAAAGCTAGAGAGAGAGAGAGAAGAGAAGAGAGAGAGTGAAAATGTGGAAATGAGGAAAAGAGAAAGAAGTAAAGGTTTATATAGAAGTAAAGGTGGGCCCCCCCTCATAACATCTTTTTACTTTTTTGATTCACAAGTCCAATTCACGTAGTTTTACCATAACAGACTCATTTTAAATCGGAATTCAGTTCCATCTAAAGCAGTAAATCCACATGATTTTTATCCATCTCTCGAAACAGACAAGGTCTCGATTAGAGTTTAGAATCTCCTAAAATTACAGAAAAACTGAAAATTCAAAAATAGCTTGAAAATTGGAAGATAATCCAAATAGAGTCAGAATAGCTAGAAATTAGACATGAAGCTCTTGCACAACTCCCAATACTAAAAAGGACATTCAGAATTCTCAGAATGACATCCTAAGCCTTTCGATTCACACTTATCAGATTCAGCCTCTGTCTGGCCAAATTAGATAAGAGGGGCAGCTGTGAACCCTCAAAATTGCACCTCCAGTGGACCGTCTTTCAGTTACAAACCCACAAGATCAAATCGAGCTCGAATCAGAACTAAAATAGACCCAAAACAGACGAAAATAGGTCGAACTGCACAAGAGGCACACCTGCCGTGCCGCTGGCAGGCTGGCACTCCTGCAATGCTGCTGTGGGTGGCACCGAATTGATGCCGGTAAACAGGCGGCATGGTGAATAGCCAGCGCGTATGTTGTGCCGCCCATACCGCCAGCACCTCACCGACGCCGCCGTCCATGCCGCCGAAACCCCCTCTGGCAACTCTATAAATAGAGCCTCCTCCAACCTTATTTGACACGCATCCCAATACATCTCAAACTCATTTGAGGCATTCCAATGCATTCCAAAGTAGTTGAGACACATTCCAAAGCATAAATCCTTTCTTATACTAACATGCTTGTTGTTTTTTTTTTTTAGATCCAGATTCTAAGTTTCTTTTGAATTCAAGGTGGAGTTGAGATCCAGAGCAAAACTAGTTCCATTCATTTGAAAGCCAAGAAAAGCAAAGGTATAATCCTTCTTTATTTTCAAAATTCTAAATTCGGATCTAGAATTCTCTTTAGGTCTAAAACTGAAAAGATCTAAAATTTATTAATTTAAGAATCAGAATTAAGTTAATAAACAAATCAACACCTTTTTTATAACCCCTCCTTCGTAAGAAGGGAGAATTATGTGGAGTTTGGTTCCTATTTGATAGGATACGCAGGCTGCCATTCTAAAGGGCATCAACTCCAAAATCTTTTTTATCAATATTATTTTCCTTTTTAGTTTGATTTATTTGTATTAATCTTTTGTTTGTGACTTTATTTTATAGTTAGTTGGGGAATGTGTGCTTTTCCTAGTACCCATAAGGGCTAGAGGAAAGATCCCCTTTATTTCAATTATTTTTGATATTGTAATAATTAAATAGGTTTTATCTTGCTTATTTATTGTCATTCCATCTCATTTTATATATATATATATATATATATATATATATATATATATATATATATATATATATATATATATATATATATATATATATATATATATATATATATATATATATATATATATATATATATATATATATATATATATATATATATATATATATATCTGTTTCATTCATCATCATATTTCTGTTCATGCATATACAAAAATTCCTTTTTTCAAGAGTTATTTTGCATTTTTAGCCAAACTAAAGAAAATAATATTTTCTTAATTGTGTAATTACCAAAACCTAATCCCTAAGCCCTCCTTGGTCACTCACGGATAGGTGCACTTTTCCATTTGGATAAATCAAATTATTTTTGGAGTCAATCATGTTGGGTTTTCTTTAATTTTCCCAATTAAAATAAATAAATTAAAGTGGCGACTCACTTTTCAACTTTCAAATTACAAAAATCAATTTTCCGAATTCACAGCGAGTTCCAATCGTGGAGTTTCTCTCGAAGAGCATTTCAATCCCTCGGCGGATCAGGCCAGTGCTTGGGCGAGGCCTCACACATGCCTTAGGGCAATTTTTTTCTAAACTCTGCCAATAAAATCTTAAGTTGAATCCCACCAAATGCATAAATGGGGCATCATGCAGAGTGTTTTTGGGGTACATGGTTAGTAAGAGAGAAACAAAGGTAGATCCGGCAAAGTCAAAAGCTATTTTGGAGTTGCCAACACCCAAGATAGAAAAAGAAATTAGAGGCTTCCTTGGATGACCATAATACATTAGCCGGTTCATAGCTCAGCTAGCTGATGTTTGTGGTCTAATCTTCAAATTGCTAAAAAAGGAAACCTCTAAGCAATGGAATGATGATTGCCAAAAAGCTTTCTAGAAAATCAAAGAGTATTTGCTAAATTCTCCTGTATTACAACCACCAAGACTTGAAAAGCCTTTACTGCTGTACCTCTCCATCATAGAAGAAGCAATGGGGACAATGCTCGCCCAAAATGTTGTTGAATCACATAAAGAGAATGTCATTTATTACTTAAGTAAATGCATGCTCGCTCATGAACTCAAGTACAATCAAATCGAGAAGTTATGCCTTGCTTTAGTATGGGTATGTCATAAGTTTCAACATTATACTACTCATGTCCTAGCTGACAAGAGTCCCTTAAAGTTTCTCATGGAGAGACCAGTTCTTGACAGTAAGATGGCAAGATGGATGGCGGTTCTCACAGTTTTTTATTTGAAGTGTGTCTAAAGGAAAGTTATAAAAGGAAGTGTGATAATAAATCAATTAGCCATAGCCCTAGTAGACAGTAATTGGTCAGACCCAGAATTTCTCGATGAAGACATCATGCAAATTAAGCCTGAAGTCTGGAAATTGTTCTTTGATGGTGCAACTAATAGCAAATGTTATGGTGCTGGAATTGTTATAGTCACCCTTGAGGGAGAAAATTTGCCTATGGCTGTCAAACTAGCTTTTAAGGTAACAAATAATGAGGCAGAATATGAAGCCTGCATAGTTGGCTTGGAGGGTACTATTAATTTAAGGATTGATTACCTAGAGGTTATGGAGATTCAAATTTGATTGTGTCCCAAGCACTTAGAAAATGGAAGATATGAATTATCTTTTCATTATTTACCTTGTGCCAAGAATAAATTTGCAGATACTCTAGCAAACTCGCATTAATGCTAGACATGAGAGATGGGAAAATAATCAGACCTGTAGTGATTGAAGTGAAGAGAGAACCAAGGTACCATACTTTGTAGATGGATATTCAACTGGCTGATCAAAAACCTTGGTTTTGGGACATCTTCAACTATCTCAAGAATGGAAAGTATCCGGAAGGGGCCTCTAAATCAAAATGAAGAACTCTAAGACAATTAGTCAATAATTTCCTGCCAAATGGAGATGTTTTGTATAAAAGGGCCTGGGATAACATACACTTGAGATGCATGACTAAAGAGGAAGCACAACAGATCATGAAACGGGTCCATGGAGGGGAAGAAAGGCCACATATAAATGGGATCGTGTTAGCTTAGTAAATTGCAAATTTGGGATATTTTTGGCTCACTGTAAATGAAGATTGTGCAAAGTTTGTACGAAAATTGCATAAATGCTAGATTTATGCCAAGCTACAAAAGCAGCCTCCTATACCCTTATAGCCCATAACTGCTCCTCGGCCTTTTGCAACTTGGGGCATTAATGTCATAGAAAGAATAAATCCCAAATCATCTGATGGTAATGAAGACATCCTTGTAGTGGTTGATTACTTCACAAAGTGGGTAGAAGCGGTACCTTACCGGGTACTGGATTCAAAAAGAATGGCTCATTTCATCCAAACTAACATCCTTTATAGGTTTGGAGTACCTTTTGAGATTATCACAGATAATAGGTCTCATTTTCAAAAAGAAATAGTTCAGCTCTTGAAAAAGGAAAAGATCCAGCATCACAGATCATCTCCTTATCGACCACAAACTAATGCGGCAGTTGAAGCAACAAATAAAACCATCAAATCCCTCCTACAAAAAATGATTGATAATCACAAGCACTGGCATCAATAATTACTGTTTGCTCTGTGGGGATATAGGACTTCCATCCGTACACCAACTGGGGCAACTCCTTACTCATTAGTATATGGAATGGAAGCCGTGCTACCGATTGAGGTGGAAATCAAATCAACCAGGATCATGAGAAAAAGTTAGATAGATGAGACAGAATGGATTAAAAGTTATCACGATTAGTTGAATGCTATCGCAAAAAAAAGGATGGATGCATTATACCGACTGTAAGGTTACCAACAAAAACTATCTCAGCATTTTAACAAAAAAGTGAGAGATAAGGGCCTACAAGAAGGAAACTTGGTCTTAAAGAAACTTGGTCTTAAAGGAAGTTTAGGCCCCAGTGCATGACCCTAGAGGCAAATTCAGGCCAAACTAGATTGGACCTTATGTGCTAAAATGCATCCTATCAGGTGGAGGTGCCATTCTCATAGATTTGGATGGAATTGAATTTTCCAGCCCTTACAACTTGGATCAATTGAAGTGATATTTTGTATAATGATGCATTTTAACTAGAACTATGCAGACCTGACTCTCCAAAATGATAAGAAAAAAAAACATATAGTAGAAATAAGTAATGTAAGGAGATGCATAGGTAGCCCTCATTAGATGCGGTCCAAATCATTAATAAAATTTCTTTTGTTCCAAATTTTTGTTGTTTCAATGCAAAAAATAAATAAATAAATAAAAAATAAAAAGATAAAAAAATAAAAAATAATAATAATAATAAAAAATGAAAAAATGATGATGTTTTATTCAAAATTGGATTTAAGACAAATTTAAGAGTCTTGCTCACTAAAACAAGAAAAAAATCGAAAAAATTCTGCCTAAAGTTCTAAATAATAAATCTCCTAACTGTCAGTATCCACCCTACAAAAGTGTCATCTTCTATCTCCTTAAGTAAAGTCACCCTCCTTATCTTCTCAGACGACCAAGATGTAGCAATCCACCATAAAGTGTAAGCCTCCATCTTATCAAAGTAATGAGATAGAAGAATAACATGAAAACCATAAGCCTACCCATTAGTAACTGCTTTAGCCATAGTGAAAGTGATGAAAGCATATTCAAAGATAGCTCTATTTGGGAGCACCCCTTGTGCATGGCCCATCCAGCACATCACCTTTGTTCCTTAGTAAAATGTCACCATCTTCAAACCCAGCAAATAAACCATCCTATAGCCATGACTCATAGTTATAAACTTCTTGATATTATACCAAGGACAAAGCCACAGTCCTAGAGGTCAAGTTCAAATAGCTACTCAATCCATTCTTTTTAAGAATTGAGCTTCCTCGCTATTGTGCGAGACCAGTACCATGAGGCAGAGTAGTGCTTTTTAGTAGGAGGAGCAACCACCTTCAAATGATCCCTTAGCCAGATCTGTGCAAAAACATAGCTAAATAAGAAAGGAAAGAGAAAGAAAAAGGAAAAGGGGGAAGAAAAGCATACTTGCAAAATAATTGGACTCACATACCAAGGCCCATCACTCCTGTAGGCTCGATCTAGACTAAGGATTATTTTTGCTAAGATGATCCCAGCAATAGAGCGACCTTCGGCCATCTGAAAATCAGTTCTTATCCTACTGTCCCCCCAACCGGTTGAACCTATAAAGAGATACCCAGTAGTCAGACAAAAAGCTAAAGCATTCATCCGATGATCTTGCCATTCCTTGTCTTCAAAGCCCCGAGGATTATAGAACTCTGCAATTATAGTAGTCAGGTTCACCCAATCATTCACGACCATAAGGCTAGCAGTTGCAAAATCCAATCCTAAGAGCCTTAGAAATGAATTGAAGTACCCAACTTTTAGTGTGGGGGCAGCCAAGCTGGCTTTAGGGTCAGATCCTAATAACACACTAAACTCTTCAAAAGTAGGGCACATTTCATCCATGCCAGCCCTAAATCTACAAACATGCACCTCAGGATCCTAAAATTTTAAACAAGCTCTCAAAAAGTCCTAATCCACTCGAACCCCTATCAAACTCCTCTCAAGGTTGGCATGGCACTAATCCCAAAAGTCCCTAAGTTAATGCACTCCATTTGCTTAAGGTTTTTGGTTCATAAATGCATTATATAATAAAATAAGGCTTTATAAGGGAAAAAAAAAAAGAAATTAGAGAAAAATATGAGAGAAAAGTAAAAGGAAGAAAGTAGGAGAAGTGTGTTGAAAGCTAAAATTTCAATTGTAAGGATTTCTAAGCTATAAGAGGGGTATATATAGGAGAAAATTGAAGATTTTCATTGGGATTGTAGCAAAAGACTATGTGTTTCCTCAAGTGTCTCTATGGCATTGCCGCCAACATCTATGCAGCGCCACAAATTTCTCTGCGGCAGCCGCACAAGGCTGTGTGGCACCACACAGGACAGCCGGCTACCGCACCCCTGTCGTAAATTACTGCAAGCTACCATGAACTTTCCTTTTTGAAGATCATATGGTTTTTGAGAAAAATTG
This sequence comes from Reutealis trisperma, assembly GCA_947687605.1. Taxonomy (NCBI): domain Eukaryota; kingdom Viridiplantae; phylum Streptophyta; class Magnoliopsida; order Malpighiales; family Euphorbiaceae; genus Reutealis; species Reutealis trisperma. The sequence continues at coordinate 64,515 of CANTUT010001036.1, forward strand.
ATGAAAAAGAAGAAAGAGAGAGCAAAGAAAAGATAGTAGAGCCCTGTTGTGTATTCATTCATAGAATAAGTGCATTTATAACACACATCAGTCAAATCCTTGCATGATCAACTCATAACATCCATACATCATACAACAAAATAGTACATGAGTCAAGTTTTATGTTAATATGCATACATGCATACATAATCATACATAGAGTCAGCATAACATTTGCATAATAGGAGGTAAGCTAATGCCAGCCTCGCCCATGTCTCCTTCTCCTATCCGCATCATCTCCTTCATCATGACCTCGCAAGGTAAGAGTCACAAACAATGTTGTCCTCAAGCAATGAACCATCTGATAGTTATAGCGAGCCCAATCCTCAGGGATCTATATAAGGAAAAGATGAGTTAAAAGCTGCATTAAGTGACAAAAGTAAGCTCAAAAAGGGGGCAGAAGTACATACCTCGCCTACATGATCTAGGAATGGTATGAAATCAATAGAAAGGTCATGAGGGATCTCATATCTAGCCAAGCCATGATCAGGAAAATATAATTCAAGTCCTCTCTTGCCCATAAGTAGGCTAAAAAAGTCACTTGCCCACTCGGTCCAGCCCTATCAGAAGGGGCGTCTATAGTAGACCTCGGACCACCACTCCTCCTAGTAGTAGAAGTATGAACTAATCCTATGGCAGAAGATCTATAACTAGAATGGGCCTGTCCTAGAAGAAATGGGATGCAAGGTAGTAGGCGATGCATGCAAAAGCTCATATAGTCACTCTCAAGGTCCAAGAAAGGCTCAATTGGAAGGCCTGCTGCTAATGAATCATGATCAGGGATGCGCGATCCATACCGCATCTCAGCAGGGGGTCAGCGGGGACAATCCTCTCCCCTGTAATCTGGCTATGAACTCTCTCACCAAGGTAAAACATGAAATCAATGAGGAAACATAGAAGGAGGAGGCAGGAAGACAAAGTCACACTAGATTCATAGTATAGAGTGATGAGTCAAAGTCTGTCAGCAAAAGGTAACCACTAAACCTATGAAAAAAGAACAGATAAGGAAAAATAGAATGTTAGAATCTGTGATAAAGACAATATGGCAAGCATGTATGCATACCTGTGATGATACTAAACGAGAGAAGAAATCTCGAATATGGCAAAAATCATATCTTTCCTAATGATGGCAATTTTATGTCCTTCAAAGATAACCACTCAGAATATGATTTGTTATACGATCCCTCAAAGCAGGAGCAAGAAAAGGAAGGTGCTCATAGGCCCAAAACTGCACAAAGGAAGATAATCAAAAGACACAAGGATGGTGGGTACAAGATATAAATATAAAAGAAGAGCATACTTCCCAAATGATATGGGTCCCTCCTAAAACAACGAACACACCTCGAGACAAGTCAGACATCTCTCGATACATCATGCACAAAGCTACACCTCCCCAATAAAACTCCTCGATAATGGATAAATCCTATGAGCACAAAATGTTCAAATTAATAGTATCCCTCCTTGTGTGGTAGAATGAGCAACCTAATATCATCAAAATCAGCAAGCGAGCAACTTGCTCATCTGAAAGTACTCCCATATCATAAGTATAAATGTCAATCTGCCCTTAGAGCTAAGAATGGGGGAGATGTGGATCACCTCATGAAAGGTCAATGCCCAATAAGTCAATCATAGTCTCTGATGAGATAGAGGTCCAAGCAGGATAAAGCTCTACGGCTCGAGGTCAAATTGGCAGACCAACTAACATCGTCAAGTCTAAAGGGGTCACAGTCATCTCCCCACATAGAAAGTGAAAAGTTTCTATGGTATCCCACCACCTCTCTACCAATGCTCACAGCAAAGGAATATTATTATAATAACCCACACCTACCCTATGAGTTTTCAGGACCAATTTGCTTGACTTAGAACTATTAAGACTAAGTGCATGCTTTTATAGGAATATTTGTGTTATGTGATTAATGAGTATGTGGCATGTTAAATTAATTTTAATATGCATAATATGAGTTATTATTATGAAATAAATGATTTATATGAAGTACATTAGCATAAAATAAATTATTTTAAATAAAATAAATTTTCATGCATAAAGGCAATCTTTAAGCATAAAATAATTTTATAAGTATTTTTTTAAAATATTTTTAAATAAATGTTTTGGGGGAAATTTTAATGGAAATAATAAGAAAAATATTTTATTTTTAATTACCCATAATAAGTCCTAAATTAAACAAAAAAACCCAAACACCCAAAAGCCTACTATACCAAAACACTCCTAACCTAGCTCATTAAAGGTAAACTTGGAAATTTCATCCTAAACCCTAATATATAATGAAAATTTCAACCAGCACTCTCATTCCAGCAGCCATCACTCTATTTTTCTGTATCTTGACAGAAAAATTCTTCCAAAATATTTTTCTCTACCGAAATTAAGAAAACACCTTTCAATTTTGCGATTTCTCGCCTGTATTCGTCAGTTTTTCTTCTTTTTCAATTTCCTATCTGATTTCTATGAAATAAATTATGAAAAAATTATTTTGAACTAGTTGTTTAATGATTTTTACAGATTTAATTCTATTTTGGTGAGTTTTTGAAAAAGAAATTTAATTCTCTACCGAAAATACAAATCTTTCCACGCGATTTCTCCAAAGGTGAATCCTATAACCTAAAATTACAATTTTTATGCATAAACATCACTAAAGGGGGGCGATTTCTATACCATTGCATTCTAAACTGATTTTTGGTGTGTTTTGATGAAAAATATTAGATTAAATTATATTTTTACATATTTCTATAATGACCGAAAAGTTTTTAAAAAAAAAGGAATTCAAGGTTTTTGCTCTAGAACTTGAAAGTTGGAAAATTCTATGGGTTGATAACTCTATGGCTACTGAATTGTGATGTTTAATATTCTAAACTATTTGTTTAGATAAAAAATAATGATTTAAATCATGTGTTTAAATATTACTATAATGAACGGAAAACGCGAAAACTCATGATTTTCACCCTAAACCTTGAAACTTGGAATTTTCATGCATAATTATGATCAATGGCTACCGATTCATACATGTGGATGTTCTAAACTGATATTTTCTATGATTGGATGAAAAATAATGGTTTAAATTACCTATTTACATATTACTGTAATGACCGAAAAATACCAAAAACAAAAAAACTCATGGTTTTGCATCCTAAAATCTAAAATTAGAAATTTTCATCTATATAACACACCTATTACTACCGACTCATGTAGATTAATTTCTAAAATGATTTTTTTCCTATTTACATGAAAAATCTTGGTTCGAATCATGTTTTAACATATTACTATAATAGACGGAAAGTGCAAAAAGTAAGAAAAATTAAGTTTTTTCTTTGATAATGCATTTGGCCTACTACGGGATTTTTATCCCCATGTCTATAAATTTTGTATGATGTATTTTAATGATTATTGAAATGTATGTATGTATAATAAATGATAAAATTGCATGATAGTTGAAAGAATGACTATAGACTAGCCTAGAGGTAATTTGGTATACTTAAGGTATCTTAACCTTATGTTAGAATTAATATGTAAATGTGATTGGATAATATGGAAGTAGATTGTATGATGGGTTAATAATGAATTAATGATCTTGAATCTATGAGGTGATTGATTGAAGGAATTGGTCATATGAGATAAGATGATGCTTGAAAATTTATTTATTAAGTTGACATGTATGGAAGTATTAAGTGTACTAAGATGATTGTTAAAGTGAATTGATATTAAGATAATGATATTATGATGACCTTAGAAAGGTATTAACATAATTGTAATGTGTTTTCATTTAGGCCTATAAGGGCTAAGTGTGCAAGACTTTTAAAGTTAACATGTGATGTGCAAGTGATGAGTGCACTTCTATGTGCAACTCTAAGTGTATGTAAATGTTATATGTGCATAGGGTAGTTATGGGATAGGATAGCATCATGATTAAATAAATACTAAGTATTGAATTAAATATTATGTTAGAGCTTGAGGAGTTTTAGAGGTTCAAAAGGGTTACGTGTACTAAGAGCAAAGAAACCACAAGGTGAGTAAACACTGTGTTCATGTTATAAGTGTGAGTAAACATTATGTTTGAAGTTACATGTCATGACCCGCCCTTTTGAGCCATGATGGCCCTAGGGCATGGGTGGCCATAAGGGCACCAAAAACCCATAGAACCCATTTAACACAAAATCTTCTATCATACATTGCATTAAACATATCCCAAGATCATAACCTTATACCCATTATTTGCTTGTAACATCCTCGTTAACTTATAACATCATTAACACATAACCTATAAAACTTCAAAAATTATATTTTATATCATTAATCAAATATTTAATACATTATACATTATTACAATAGCCATATAACACCATTCACATTACCTATATATCCTATGACATTTTAATGTTAAACCCTTCAATACCCATAGAGCTCTAATAATACTCTTCATAATCAAGGGTCACAACATTGGAACTTAACCAAGCAACTTCTAAGTGGAGAATGGGGCTTAAAACTTTAATTTGCTAACTCATTAACTTTACCTAAAAAATTTAAATCACTACAATATGAGACAATGCTTAGTGAGTACAAATAATACAATACATAAGGTAAGCACAAGGATTATTCTTAAGATGATACTTGTAGTAATGAAATATTTTCAATCAATGTTGTGAATTTAGTTCAATGGCATATTTCAAATGGAAACAGTATCTTTAGCAGAAATATCACTTTCTTGGGAGCAGGATGCTTCCTACACATATTAATCGATAGTGGTGGCCTGAGCCTTGCTCACTTATAAGTATCACATTACATAAGACTGATAAGGTCTTACAATTAGGCGTTCCCCCTAATAGAGATTGGGTACTCTTGCCCTACCCGCAGGCATATACCAAGTGCACAAGGTCTGATGTATTTTCCCACATCAGAAAGGGGATTTCTGCTTATCAATAGGTATTCAATAAGATATTCATTTAAGATTCATGTCAATAATTTCAATGAACATAACACGATTTTGATATTCGGTGATTATCAAAAAGCATCATGTCAATGGGTTCAATGAACAATTCAAACTTGTCAAAGAGTCAAGAAGTATCATATCCAATGGTTCAATATTTGATAAATAGTTTATTCGATAAATAGTTTATACTCATCAAGGTATTAAACAATTTAGCAATTATGGCTTGAACGAATAAAGGTTCAAAACATATATTTTAAGGCATATTATATTATTAAGTACTCACCTTGGGACTTCTTTGCTCTTATTACACTTGACTCTTAAGGCTAGTAGTGCTCTCCACTCTTATGACAACATCCTTACCTTGCCTTTAGATTCTACACATTTGCAATTTAATTGCACATCAATCACTATTAAAGTCAAGATATACTACACATATACCCATTACTAATCTTATCATTTTCCTTAGTCATTCTTTAAATAGCCAAAGCTATACATTGTAGAGGGGATACTTCTTTTCCTCCAAATCTCACATTTCAACATTTAGTACAAACAATATAAACAAATTCTAATATTCAATAGAATCAATTCTAATTCTACCTTTAAATTCCATAAATAAGTCTAGTTCATTAATTTGGGGAAAATCACTTTTATCAATTAAATTTCAAAATTTACATTATACAACTCATGTGATTCCATTCTTAAGCTTGATTTTCCCCTTCACTTTCATGAATTCAAATTCAATATTTAAATCCCTAATTTTCCCATAAACCCTAGAGGCTAGTAGTGCTCTCCACTCTTATGACAACATCCTTACCCTTGCCTTTAGATTCTACACATTTGCAATTTAATTGCACATCAATCACTATTAAAGTCAAGATATACTACACATATACCCACTACTAATCTTATCATTTTCCTTAGTCATTCTTTAAATAGCCAAAGCTATACATTGTAGGAGGGATACTTCTTTTCCTCTAAATCTCACATTTCAACATTTAGTACAAATAATATAAACAAATTCTAATATTCAATAGAATCAATTCTACTTCTACCTTTAAATTACATAAATAAGTCTAGTTCATTATTTTGGGGAAAATCACTTTTATCAATTAAATTTCAAAATTTACATTATACAATTCATGTGATTCCATTCTTAAGTTTGATTTTCCCCTTCGCTTTCATGAATTCAAATTCAATACTTAAATCCCCAATTTTCCCATAAACCCTAGAATTTGGAAAAAACTATTAATTCTCCACCAATTCATCAAATCTTCAAATTCATCATAGAACTATGTAATTAGCATAACATAAAACCCATATAATCATTCAATTATCAATATCTAACACAAAAGGTTCAAGTTCCCTTAAGATGTTCAAATCTTAACCCAAGCTTCTAAAGTTCACTTTAACACTTCTAATTCATTATTCTTCATCTAAAACACCCATAGATGTAATCAATCATAATTTAGAATATTTCCATAACATGGTCGAATTCTCATATAAGGTGCACAAAAGATTTTCAAGTAACCTAGTCACCAAAATCAACTTTAAACATAGAAAGGAAGGGATGATCAAGATTCCTCACCTTGATTAGCTTTGATTTGTTAAGGTTCTTGGTGTAGAGAGAGATAACTTCTTTTTGCCATGGTAGAACTTTGGTGTAGAGATAGAAAAATGAAGATGGTAACATAAATTTTTCATATATATATATATATATATATATATATATATATATATATATATATATATATATATATATATATATATATATATATATATATATATATATATATATATATATAATAGGTTGGATGGTGGAGATTTGATCAAGTCCAATCCAATGGCTAAGATGTAACCTTGATGGATGGCTATGATTTGTTCAATGTGAAGGGCTAGGATTCTCTCTACAATGGAGAGAGTTATCACAAGGTGCTAGATGTTCCAATGGAAGCTTTACTCATGTGTAGGAAAGAATAAGAATTTCACTTGGTTAAGTATTTGACTTAGTCAACTTTAATGACTAAAGAGCTACACACCAAAGACCCATTCTCTAGACACACTTCATCTATTGTCTTCTTAGGCCAACCATTTACTCACAAGTTTGGGTGTTGTATCCTCCTTAGGCCCAGTGGGCTGGCCATCCAATGGGTTTGGGCCTTTGAGCCTAAAAGCCCATTAGCATATCCTTATATGCACATTTCAAGCTCGATACTTAGTACATTTTTCACTTCATTTCTTTCACTTTAATACATATATTTCTACCTTCTAATATTACTACGCCTTCTAAACATTACTAAATAAATTCCATACATATCATAATGCCCATTTATTAACTCTTTACTAGCATTGATCAAGTATATATGTCACATAAGCTCATTGCGTCAAATTAAGTTTGACTTCCATTATACCATTGGAACTTTGATTAAATTCAATTTCCCATATCACTATCATCACCTTCCAATGTCTTAGGAGATGTGAACTCCCATTTACTAGCACTTTAAATTCACATTACAAACAAATTTTTTTAACATAATCATATTAAGTCAAACTTGGTTTGACTTTCATTTTATCATGAAAGCACATATCAATGTTGACTTCCTTCATTACTCATTATCACATTATTCATTAAATTCACTTCTTGTGATGTTCTTAAGGTTCCTAGTATACTAAAGGGACCTTAAATGATACGGTATATGGACATTATCATATCATCATTAGTGTTTATAGTTGGCTAAGGAAACCTTGGATATTACATTACAAGTGCAAGCTATCATGTTATGTGAACCTTTGATATCTTGAAACCCAAGTTCTTTTCTATCTTAATGATTTCTTTGTACGCTTGGGTTTTCAAAGGACAATTGATCCAAAACCATTTTTGATTATCCAGTGATAATACTTTTGCAATTATTGCCCTACTTATATATTTTCTGGAACTACACTATTGTTCATCTTTTGTTAAAAAAGCTAAACTCTTATTTTTATTATGTTACATTTGATTATATCCTTCAGTGCTACTATTACCTTTATATGTTATAAATTATGTTATGAGTTATGTGTGAACATGGCAGCAACCCTTACTTTATATGTTATGAGTTATGTATGAATATGGTAGCAGCCTTCACTTTATATATTATGAATTATGTATGGACAAGGCAATCGCCTTCACTTTATACTATGCTACGAGTGGACAAGGCAATAGCCTTCACTCTATATTATATTACGAGTGGACAAGGCAGCAACTTTTACTCTATATTATGTTACGAGCGAACAAGGCAGTAGCCTCCACTCTATATGTATTAGGAGTTATAAGTTGATTTCTATAAACCTTGTTAAATTACAAGCCATGAACTGTGAATCATAAATTTTGAACGATGAGCTATGAAATCTTCTAAGGGATATATGTTATTGTATAAGTTGTATTTGTTTACTCATTGAGATCATCTATCTCACTTTTTTTTCCTTGTATGGTTCCAGGTGAATAATATGAGAAGGCAACGTGATAGCTCAAGCATTCTCCTTTGCTTAGGAAAACTCTTTGTCCAAGTCTTTAATAATACCTTACAATGAAGAGTTGTCATTAGATGCTCTAGGAATATTTATTTTTGACATTTATTTTGAGATGTTATTTATTAAGGTTTTCGAGTGAAATATGAATATTATTTCCTTGTGGATTATATGTGAATTGTTTAATTACTGTCTTCCACAATTAAAGGTTTTCATATAATATTTTAAATGAGTTATTGTATAAGGTTTGGTACGATCCTAGGGCAATTTTTACATATGTATGAGTGGGTTCTATGAGCGTAGGTGATCTTATGTCTCCCCATGTTCTAGGACTATTATGTCTCAAAAGTTGAGATGTGACAATTACCCTCTCCAAATATAATCTAGGGACAGAAATCTTAGCAAGCCAGATCACTCAATCAACTCTCGGACCTAAGGATGAGACTCTAGATAAATGGAGACGGCAGACAGATTTGATCTACCGCCTCTCAATCCAATAGTTGTAGTCTATTGTAAAAAAAAATTATTTTTATGTTTATGTTTCATACACATATTTTCTATTTTCTATAAACTAACATTGAAACAGGAAAAGAAGAGCAAAATGGTAAATGGCTTTATGACGCCGATACTAGACACATAGTGCTCCGGTTCCTACAATAAGTCCACCGGGTTAGGATCATGCTTTGGTACTTGGTAGCTCCTAGTATGGCGACTACTAGAGGGGGAAGCCATTTTAGAGAGAAGTCAGAGAGAATGATTTCTAGAGAGAGAATGAAAATCTAGCAAATGAGAGAAGTTGCAAAAAGTGAAAGGGGGCATACCTTTATATTGTATCTTCTACATAGTAACTTTCCACGTGGGAATGCAGTAGTGAACCTGTTTCCAGTCAAAATCTAGAACTACAAGTTTCTGTATGATCATAATAGTCTCCTCCAAGCATTTGACCACTATTACTCAAGATCCAACATACAAAAGATTTCTATAATTATAGATAGATATTTTGTTCCTACTAGATAGGACTGATATTTTTGCCAGTCCTACTAGATAGGATGATTGTGCCTACCAGACAAGACCAATGCTTTGTTATTCCTACCAGATAGGAATATTATTGTCAGATCGTACCAGACAGGATCATCATTCCTACCAGACAGGGCTAATACTTTGTCATTCCTACTAGACAGGAATACTACTTTTAGATCCTACCAGACAGGAACACAGCCTTTAAGATCCTACCATATAGGGTCATCATCATCAATATCATCACAACCTACCAGATAGATTTATCTTCATTTCCATCAGACAAGAACACAGCTGCTAGTTTCTACCAGACATGAACTGCCTTTTTCTTCCTAACTCTCCCAAATATACTGGGGGCAACATCTTCATTCTAAAGTTCACATTCATCAGAATCACCTACCAGACAAAGCAATTCTAATAACGAGGCAGCTGTGAACCCTTAATTTTGTATCTCTCATAATTATAAACCATTTAGTCAGGAAAAGATCAATCAAGAGTGCTAAATCATCATCAAATCATCCAGGACTCATAACGAGCTCAACGCAATTGGAATCATGGAAAACGGATGAGAAACGAGCAAGAACGAGTGAAAATGGGCAAAACGGGTGAATTAGAGCTAGTTGCGGTGCCGCAAAGCCTTATGCGTCACTGCCGTAGACACCTTTGCAGTGCTGCAAAGGCTTGTGCGATAACTATAGCGAGTTTATGCTCCCACATTAGAAATTTTAGCCTCTATGCTTCAATCTTCCCCTTATATATAGATAGTCTCTCTACTCTTCAAAACACACAGACTTGGAGACTTAAAAAGCACTAACTTCAAGTAAATTGCTTTGCTTATGCTCCTTCCTTTGTAAAGCAAGTTGGGTGGTTTCTCCATGATTCCCACTCGATTAGTTTAAGGCTATATACATACTCATACATACATGCATATATATATATATATATATATATATATATATATATTA